>OZ023326.1:664014-705975 GCA_964007535.1 Brachyptera risi
TATATATATATATATATATATATATATATATATATATATATATATATATATATATATATATATTTGTATGATTTTTAAACAGTTTTAAAAATCATACAATTATGATAACCTACTGGTGGTCAACCAGGAAGCTATTGAAATCATATGTATACATATATATATATATATATATATATATATATATATATATATATATATATATATATATATATATATATATATATATATATATATGTGTATATATATATATATATATATATATATATATATATATATATATATATATATATATATATATATATATATATATATATATATATATGTATATATATATATATATATATATATATATATATATATATATATATATATATATATATATATATATATATATGTATATATATATATATATATATGAGTTGATTTCGTTTCATATATTTCTATGACCGGAAACAGAAGATAAGCATGTGGTAGATTAAAATCACACTTTAGGCGTTGAAAGTGATAAGATTAACAACCCAGGAAGATAAGCCTTGGTAAGACTATACCAACCATAACAACAGTATCCCATCTCTCTATGAGTTCCACCTAATCGTACCCAACACAACGGCTGACATTGACTTCCAATCAGCACATCGCTATCAGCACCTTGCTATCAGCACCCTGCTGTCAGCACCTTGCTATCAGCACCCTGCTATCAGCACCTTGCTATCAGCACCCTGCTATCAGCACCTTGCTATCAGCAACTTGCTATCAGCAGTAGTAGTCCTCATCTATACGGCCTCTCCTAGCCGCTTGTCAATGAGTAGGAGACGGCTACCAACATGGCAGACACACATATCCCTACCATTATTATCATCATCATTGTTGTGGTAGGCCTACTTGTTCGATATTATACTCCAATCACTATTTCATGTATAAATCATGAATGATGGCTTACTGCCATAATCAATTGTAATGATATTGATAAGTAAATAGGCAAACGCGCTATGTGTTTCCGCGTTGATGGATGAGCTGGAACATATCAACTTATCTTTGGATTGGTTTTTATATATATATATACACCTTGAGATCCAAACCATTACATCACTGCCATCTTATTTTCCATTAATAATTTATATGATAATGAAGAAGGCTTTGTTTTAATCGTTTACAATCAAGTGGTGACACTTGTTGCTTTGATTCAATAGTTATCTTTTTAATAGCTTTGAATAATTAACACAAATAACATTATATATTTTTTGACATCGAAACGGCTGATCCGATTTGAGTGAAAGTTCGGAATAATGTGTATCATCATCAGATTGAAATTCTCTGAGAATTTGAATCCTCTCAGATGAAATATTTTTCACGAATGTTTTTCTCTCTGGGTTATTCTAATGGGGTTTTTGAAAACTTTGGAATGAGTTTTCTCAGAAGTGTTCAACCGATCGCGCCTCAAAACTATACAGCATCAAGTCAGATAGGGGTTCTTGTGTGTGCCAAGTTTCAACTGATTTTGAATTTTCGTTTGACCTGTGGAGCGCAAAAAAAAAAAAGCACTTTTTTTTCGGTATAGTGAAATTGAGTCTTCGCTTCGCTCATCCAATTATGAAATATGTGAATTGTGTACCGATTTCCTTGTCATGTACTGTATTGGGCATAATTAACATGCTTATTGTTGTCGAGAGTATCCAGTTGGTGTCGTGCAGGGTTATCAGTAGATAGCATTATCTGCCGCTAGAGCAGACAGCTGACTCTAGCGGCCGACCGAGCCGCCGATCAATACCCCGCCTAGTCCCACTAACACAGTCCACAGTGCTCGGTTCACAGTCAACACGCACTCGACGAGGCTGTTCCTGTCATCAAATCACGCACTTCCCAGTTCCCGCTTCTATTCCAGGCTCCAGAACCGCATCAGATCAGCTGACCGCGGCGTCCATCTTGACGCGCCGGTGAGTACGACAATCTGCTGTCAAGTGGTGTTACAATGTGGTTGTAGACGTTCTGTGAGAGGTCAGTGACCTTGTGTGTGTGTGGGGGGCGTTTTGTTATCGACCCGGTCACGTAATTATATTGTGTGGGTGACACCGGTTCATGCATTAGGAGTTGCTTTCATAATAGTTGACAGATGTGATTGTGTTGTTGTTAGTGTAGTGGTTTTTCTGGTGGATGTTTTACTGCATGTCTCGTATTCCCTGTATGAATGATGACATCAGGACTGTCGACTGTGGCAATACAAGAGCTGACTGAGCTGTTATTGATTAGTAGGATGAATAATAAGTATGCTAATATGATAATAAGCAATGAGTATGCAGTCAAATACAAACAGAATAATTTTGACATTGATCAGAATGAATTAGTTGATAAATGTGTGAAGGTTGTTCAGTGCTGTGTTATCAGAGTGTCTGATTGATTGGAGTATTTCTGTCCATGACTGAGCTATAGTTGTGCTCACAATTGAGACGGGTGATTATTTCGAATCATGAGAAATGAGGCTTGGTGATAACGACTTACGTCCGGCGCATCATCCGTCACAGTAGGCGTGTGGAAATAACTCATGTGTCAGTGTTACGAGTGAAGTCACTGATGTTCAAGTGTACAATCATAGCCGGTACTCACACGTACATCCTAGGTGAAACGATATTGATGATAATTTTATAGTCAATATACAAATTGATATTTGATGAAGAAATGAGGGAATGATTTGTTATCTCGAAATCAAAGATGTACTGTGTGAATAGACTTACATTTCATGGAGGCATTACGCTTGACAAATTTGAATTGATTGGGTGTTGGGGAAAATATTCAATTGTTGTGAGGAACATTATCTAATTTTTTGTCAGCGTTGTATACATTATTATTCATGAGAGGTAACGTAGTATATCTCCAACATCAATGAATATATTGTTGTTAAATCAAAATATCAACCAGAAATTGACAATGATGTAATTTTCGATGAACTGTTTAATTAAACTTCGTTCTCACTTTGATCTCTCCTTCGTCACTCTGAACGCAACAACAATGGAAAATGTTCTGCAACTCTCTACTGGTATGATTGTTGTCAAGAAGGCGGTGTGAAGAAGTGGGATTATTAGAACTTATCCTTGTTGAAATACGTTCTCTCGGTGAATGAGCTGTAGGCCTATTCAGATTAAAGGAACGTAGATTCTAATAATTGTTCATTTTTGGGTGAACATTCCGGAAATTTCTTCTCTCATTTTATGTACTCGTGGACATGTGCGTTGTTGGCCATCTGTCATTGATCGGAGAGTTTCTGAATACATACAGAATAGGTCTTTTTCAAGTTTCAAATATTCAGACACACAAAGAGTGAACTTTCAGGATTTTAATCTCGATTTTTTTGGTTCCAACGACGCATCGTAATAGTCATTGAAATCCATTGGTGTCGGTGAATGATGGATAACGGTTAAATGAAATGGAAGGTAATTGAATCAAGTGTTTTTGGATAGTGGAAAGGGGTCGATCGTGGCCTGTTGTCAAAGAACCATCCCAGTATTGACCTAAACGACAGAAGGAAAATACGAAAAACTCCTGTCGGGATGGTCAACAATGGCGGAAATTGAACCTAGGCTCACTGAATGACGGTCCAGAATGCTAGCCACTCGTCCACTCGTCCCAGAAATTATATCACCAATTATCTCAATTGGAATTGCTATCGGTACCATTTGAAGAGATGAAAAAATATATGGATACATCACCATTTTCATTTTTTGTCATGAGATTGATAATGTTGATGACGATTATTCACTCCTGTTTTCCAGATGGAGTCTTGCTATCCACGACCATGACGTTCTCCCTCTTCCTCCTCGCCCTTCTCCTCCTCCTCCTTCCCCCCTCGCCCGCCGTGCGCATCGTCAACTACCCGCTGAGAGAGGTCGACGGCTACCGCAGCTACAGTGACGTCACCATCCTCCACCTCGTGATGCCCGACCACGTGCGCACGGCCACGTGGAACCTGACGTCACGCGAGGTGAAGCGGTCGTTCAGCTTCTCTTCCTGCGAGCCGCGCGCCATGACGGCCTACTTCCAGCACGGCAGCCTGCCCGTCGTCAGCCCGGACTCCAGCCGCTTCCCCGACTCCTACTTCGTCCGGGACACGCCCCCCGACCGCCTGGCGCTCCGCAGCGACGAGCACTCGTACTACTACAACGTGACCAACCCCGTGGCGGGCGACTGGTTCGCGATCGTGTTCAGCGACTACACCGACCCCGACGAGGACGAGATCGTGCAGTCCGGCCTGACGCTCGTGTGCGCGGTCATCATGGAGGCGAGTGTGGACGTCAGCCACGTGGACGCGGCGAGGGAGATCGCTCCGCTCCGGCCGCTAGAGACAACTCTGGATCGGTCCTCTCAGAGGTTCAAGTTCTTCGTGGCTGGCGACACGCGGTCGGTCTGTATCGGCCTGAGAGCTCTGAACGGTTCGGCCAACAACGACGTGGTGGCCACTATAGAGTCCTCGTCGCGGTCCCACGCCAGTGTCGCTATGGACACGTTCAGGGGAAGTGACGAAGACTGTGCGGTCGACTTCAGAGCCAGTGTTAATGGTTGGTACTACCTGACCGTGGTTTTAGACACGCCAGACAAGGTTTACTCAGTGTGCGACGTCAGCATCGAAATCAGGACCCACGATACGAACGATTGCAATGTTACTTCTCCGTTGAGAGGGTTCCAAAACTGTTGGGAAACTTTACCGTTGATCCGTGAATCACAGTCGGGATTCTTCGCGTACCGTTTCGACCGTCTCCCGCTGGATAACGGTACGATCATACCGTACACACTGATCAGTACAGACAAGCCGAAGTTACTCACTTTCAATGTAAACGGCGTGCAAGATATCGGGGGCACACTCAGCCTGGAGATCAAGATGAACCTGAAGAGTCTGGAGGACGTGCTGAAGACTCTGGACGTGAAGGTCGTCGCGTGTATCGGTCACGAACAGCTGTTGCTGCCTCAAGCCCTGAACTTGTGCCTGAGCAAGTCGGGCGAGTCGCATCCCAGCCAACTGCAGGCCAACACCTCGTCCGAGGCCACCAAGACACACATCAACATCCTCCACATCCCGTACCCCGAGCTCGGCACCTGGCACCTCACCCTCTCGCCGTTCTGCTTCGTCAAGAACACGGCGGCGAGCGTCGAGACGCCGTGCGTCGGGCTCGACCGAGTCAACGTGTCGTTCATCCTCGAGTCGGCGTCGTGCGACCCGAACGGCTGCGGCGAGTTCGGCAAGTGCTATTCGTACATGAACGGCGGCATCATGTTCGCCAGCTGCCGCTGTTGGCATGGTTACCGAGGCTGGGGTTGCACGGACGACAGCAAGGTCACCCCAGACTGGGAGCTTCTGGTCGCCGCCTTGCTACTGACCATCAGTAACCTGTTCTTCGTGCCCGCGATTGTCATCGCTATACGCAGACGATACTACACCGAGGCGCTCGTGTACGCCTTCACCATGTTCTTTTCGACGTTCTACCACGCGTGCGACGCGGGCGAGGATATCTACTCCTACTGCATCATGCCCTTGGGCGTGCTGTCGTTCTGCGACTTCTACACGGCCGTGCTGTCGCTATGGGTCACCATGATCGCCATGGCCGACGTGGGGCCCGTGTGGACCTCGCTGGCGCACATGGGCGGGGCCGTGTCCATTGCGCTCGGCTCGGAGTACAACCGAACCTCGCTGTGGATGTTCCTCGCACCGCTCGCCATCGGCCTGGCCGTGTTGATGGTCACGTGGGGTGTGCGCATGCGCAAGTCCAGGACGTGTTATCCCAACAAGAAGTACTGGAAGTATTATCTTCCTCCGGGATTGTTGCTGATATCGATTGGATTGATTTGTTTCGCGTTTCTGCAGACGACGAGGAACTATAAATATGTGCACAGTTCGTGGCACGCCATCATTGCCGTGTCGATACTCATTGTTCTACCGATGAGAGACGACATCAAGAGAGCAAGAGAAGTGAGCCTGGACAATGTATGCGTACAGCAACAACCTTAGTTCCTGAACCATCCAAGTGAAAACGGACTGTGAGCAAGAATCACTATTCATGTTTCAAATCTACAAATATTATGATGTGTTATTTACTATTAGTATGTAAATATGGTTGTGTTATGTATCACTCCAAGTCGGTTGGATCAGCCGTGATTTGGATATATTGGCATTCAATAGTCCGGGGTTCGAAGCTTGTCATGATTGATCATCCCCACTTGGGAAATTCCTCGGTCGCCCGTATGGAGAGTGGGATCGTCACTGGCAAAAAAAAAACATAGAACAAACTCTCATCTCATGATTTGATTTGATTAAAGATTATCCGACGCCAATAGATCTCGTCAATTATCGAACTGTTTCTTTGAACGCAACATGGAATATGCGTGGTGAATGAACAGAAAATGATTTTGATGAAATTCCCGTTTCTCTTGTGTATTTTCATGATATATGGCTGCCTAATGTGTTTTAGACATTGCTTTATATCACAGCCTCAGTTACAGAGGAAAGTATTCAGAATATCACCATCCTTGACATCAGACCTGTAACATATACAATTGAACATTTTATATGCTCTCATATTTTCAATTAAAAAATTACTTTTTCAATTGTATTGTACTTATTCCACAGTGACCAGAATTTGTTCGTGATTCTATATTTCAGATCCCTTCACAAACACCCCTCCTTGTCAATAAACCGAACATGGCGTTTCCTGAGAGAGAAAATATGAGCATGGAATTGAACGAAAGAAATATAATTATATCGTTTCGATACCGGTAATATACAATTGACCAAAGAACTTGAATGTCGATCTACTCCATCGAATGATTTCTCTGAATTATTACTACTCGGCTACATTTCTTGCTCAGTGCTCTCAAGTGAGTCGAGCAATCTTGACTTCGAGGTCGAATCGTCATGATAACCTTTACAACTGAGAAATTGCCTGTATTTTAATATCTCCATTCATATTTCCGCTCACAGACTACATACCAATTACCTCGGGAGAGGTTTAACGGTTCAATGAACATGCATATAGGCCCTTCATATGGAACACAAGTTACTTTCATCATCCATCTCGGACTGGCAACTGGAATTGGTCATATTATTGGTAATTATCCCTCAACATGAGTCAAATTGTTGTAAATACTTTGTCGGAGCGACGCTCCTTTCATGATTCCCAACGAACGCCAAGAGCTGAATCATATGGGGGTACGAATGAGCAGGTGATATTAAACGATAAAGTGATGACAAGGGATACCAAACTATTGTCTCAGTACAAATGATATCAAGATGGAAATATACCCAGTATGCTAATTTCAAATGTGTGTCGCATTGTTGCCATGCCTTCTATTCTCCATCGATCTATGTGGGCCTACTCTTATATAAACGCATAAAACACTAAAAGGTTGTTTATGATATAACATATCCTACATAATAACATATCCAGTCATTTCGACTGAATATAACGCTAATGCCCACATTATTCAGATTATACATGTCTCTGCGGTATTTCATCCCGAATCACCGTAATAACAGGCGCGTAACTTCCAGGCTGTCACATTCCTGCGGCTCCGATTGGTCGACCGCTTGGTGCTCACGGCCAGTCGGGTGATGGCCCCTTGACACGCGGTCCTGGCGTGCCCCACGACCGTTCGAGGCGCCCGACGGACGGCGACGGTACTACACAAGACGAATACGATTTCAATTATTTACCACAATTTACTTTAAACGATCTTTTATACTCTTTACTCGTTTATAATACTTGTTCACTTTCTCATTGAAACGGTAAACGCGATCAAGATGGGAATGTTTATGGCTTTTGAACACATAATTTATTGAGATATAAAAATGAGGGTGAATACAAAGTATATGCATTTATTTGATCGTGAGATATGAGCAATGGAATATATATATTCATGATTCCTATATAATGACGTGTGAATCTTTTTCTTTTAAGAACATCGAAACTAGATACAGTTTCATTGTTTCACAATTGAGACTATGGGTGATGATAGAAACTATAGCTTGAACGGGGCACCACGAGGGTGATTTCGTCACCCCAGAAATATCAACCTGAAATAAGATAAATACAATGATCTCAAGGGAACCAGTACATGAAGACTTGACATGTGAATTTGACCAACTTTAGGAACACTTTGTGCTGAATCCTGACTGTATTTTCTGATGATTTTTTTGTATAATATGCCTCACAGTGTTATTCATATATGCTTTGCCAGGATAATTTTGATTGTGTTAATATACAGTGGGTAATGATTTTTTTAGTGTAAGTGAATTTTGACGTTCATTTGTATAGGATTTTTCAGTATTGCCATAAACATAAAATTATTATTATTGAAACCATATAAAAGATCCTAAAACATAACACAGATCCGAGATAAATAAAGGTATGGTGAAAATTTTATGAAAATTGCTCCGATAGGTTCTGAGATACGTGTACCAGCTAGCAGCGTGAGAAAATATTCATGAATAATTTGAGTTTCAAAGTTTGAGATTGATTTACAGGTGATGTTTGAACTGAGCTATTCAGATGGATATTCAGGTAACCAATTGTGTGGAAAGTATCAAATATTTTTTTTTGAGACCCAAACAATGTGATGGTATTAGAAGTGTGAATGTTTATATATTTTCAACATGTCAAATCAAATAAATACAATTTTTGTTTCGCTTTTTTTACCTTGATGGACTGGTTCCCTTGATATGAATTGAGCAACAAAGTCATTATTTCTCAGTCAGGGTTCAATATGTGACGAGAATCGTTTGCACTCATCCAGTAGCCACCTAACTGCGACCTCGTTGCCTAACTGCCACTTCGCCACCAGCCGGTGGCCACTTGACTGTCACATATAGTTGCTAGGACAACTGACAGGTGCTCGCTGATCATTGGACAATATGTGACGAGAATCGTTTGCACTCATCCAGTAGCCACCTAACTGCGACCTCGTTGCCTAACTGCCACTTCGCCACCAGCCGGTGGCCACTTGACTGTCACATATAGTTGCTAGGACAACTGACAGGTGCTCGCTGATCATTGGACAGTATGTGACGAGAATCGTTCGTACTTATCCAGTAGCCACCTAACTGCAACCTCGTTGCCTAACTGCCACTTCGCCACCAGCCGGTGGCCACTTGACTGTCACATATAGTTGCTAGGACAACTGACAGGTGCTCGCTGATCAATTGAACAGTATTCAGACAGACAAATAGCACACATGCATGGGACTTATGATCGCATGTCGTTGAATTACTTGGGTCAAATTAGTAGATTAAAGAGGGACAGATTTCTTTATTGATATCTTCTCATTTATGTTCCTCTTACCTGTGACTCCCACCTCTCCCCATGATCACTTGTCTGAACGATCCTACCCTGTCCTCCCGATCCTTGATTGGGCCACTTTCCAATGTGCGATATAAACGTATATGAAAATAACATTCCTATACATCCCATCGTTGACTGAACGTTGAAGTATATTTGTGTGAATATTTTCATTTTCATTCATTTCATTTTTTTCTTCACCTGCTATACAGTCGGTATAGAATTTATAAAAATGTTATTCACCCAATGAGGAAAATTATCATGATTGAAGAGTAGAATTGAATTCAAGAGTTGAAAGTTACAAGTTTCGTTAATTCTTATTTGTTGTAACTAATATACAATTTCAATTTCAACATGTTTTTTACTCTCATTGAACAATTACATGACAAATATGATATAGAATAACAACACAATATGGGTATAATGACAAAATAAATTCGATACGATTATAACAGTAAATAAGAAGGATGAAGAAGAACTGCTATTAGTGCGAAATAACTTGATTAATAATAAGAAGCCCGCATAAGAACGAATTCTTGTGTGCGGGCAACATAACTTATGAATATTCAACAAGAGTTGGCTATGAAGCAAATAATAAAATAAGTGGAATAAGTACATCTATTTTGTTAACGAAGAAGACAGAAACAAAATTTGAAACAACTGGAATAAATATTTGCAAAATTACTCTTGATTGAAAAATAAACAGTCTCATAACAGTACACATCATATTTTTTTTTATTTATTTTATTCAATGTTAATGCTTGATACAAATGATTTTTCACAGACATACAATTCAATTAGTTACAAAAAAATGATTATAAATATAATATAATAATAATAATAATGATGATAATGATACATTGATCAAAGCAGAACCCACGTAAGCCGGAGCCTGTGTGTGGGAAAGGAGGAAAATTAATTGACAAATATGAAAGTATTCAAGAGGGGGATAAATACAAAATAAATACTCTGAATAATAGAAATAACAAAAAAAGATGCAAACAACTACCGTGATATATAAATATGATGCGGTTTTCCACGCAGTGAATATACGATGATTATGTACAGGAAAAAGCTAGAAACTACATCGAAGAGAGAGAGAGAGCTTGAGGATTATTCTCCACATCCTGTCCGATGGAACTGTCCCAAGTGGTCTGGTCCACTCCACACGGTACCTCGCTGTTGTTGTTGTTGTTGTTGTTGTTGTTGTTGTTGTTGTACTCGAGTCATCGACTCTCCCAGCCAAGTCACCTGCATCATTCATCATTCATCAGCATTTCATAGCCATTGTTTCTTGTTAATCATTCTCAGAGCTGAATAATGAACGCAGTGACGAGGAGTCAGCTGTTTTCCTCGACTTTTTCTCATACAACAGAATTACTAATCTATTGATATTTCCACTCTGTTTGCCTATCGTGCAATCTAACACAAGCACAAGCACATACAGACAATGTTGACCGGCTTTTTGTGATGATTGTTCAAAGGTAGATTTATCACTGCGAGTAGATCGCGGAATAAAAACAATAACCAGTAGAACAGCCCCGAGTGGAATTAGGTAGCCAAACAAAGTTCGGACAGATCAGAGATGCAGTGTTGTTAATGCTCGTCGCACAATCGGGTTGCCCCTGGCGATCATGTTGCCATGGTAACGGCCGTATAATTGACCCTTTGTGGCTGTCAGTTCGCACACACACACACGCAAACAAGTTGGTCACAATCAGACGCATTAAGGGGGACTCGCCCACACCTCAACACTGGCAGTGCCAATGTGGCGTATAAACGATCGTAGCGACTTTCCGTATGAACCCATTCATTTTGGGGTGAATTTCTGTAGACTTTTTTTTCAACAAGGAACATTGTCAGTAATCTATCCACTATTTTTTCATGGAACGTATCAACGCTTCTTTGGAATTTCTTTCGAACACAATGGTCCACAAGTAGGACAGTTGTAGACCCATTCACTGATGAGCGAATAGAATTGGAAATGTAATTGAAGCTTGAGCATAATATTGTCAGTGTTCGTCATATTTCCACTCACCTCTCTTTTCATTTCACGGAAAGTTTCTTTAGAATGTATCTGCCAAAAGTATCTCAAGATATAGGTCCACTTTCTCATATATTTTATATACATTCTTCAAATGTCCTGTATTTGAGATACTGTAATTCATGACAGATTAGTCTTTATTTCATGACGTATTTGTTGATGTTGTCTCCTGTACCCGTGACGTGTTGTAGATCGCCACGAGGGAACTGTTCGTCTCACGGAGGCCGGGGGTGCTTCAACAGGCTGGTCTCATCACACTCAGGCCTCATTTCACCAAATTCATTCCACTGTTTTCTCTCTCAGTTCACATCATTTCCGTAATATCGGGAAACTTCATGATGATTCCATCTGCGGTTGCGATCACTGCTCAAAAATCAAGGAGACGAATGATAATGGGATGGTTTTGACGAATATACGAATACATATTATAACTTTGACGCGATCGTGTATTTTCTTATCTCAACATCAATGTCTGTCGATGTGCTTTGCTTGGCGAATATCAATACTCGCATTCTCCACTCTCACAATTATAGGCTTCTGTCAAGTCACAAGATTGATGACAAACAATCGTTACCATAGCAACACAGCGAACTGCATGGTGGATTCTGATTGGTCAATTCCAACTAGTGAACATTGTCGTCTGTCAACAATGGGGGACGTCACTTGACAGAAGTCTATATCTACTGATGAATATGGGCTTATTATTGATCTCTAACTCGTATGAGATGAGAAAACATCTTCAGTACCGGTATCATTATAATTGCTATCACTGGACCATGTTTTGTTTGGTGGAAATCAGCGTACCACTGCCAACATTCTCCGTCCATTCCACCGACTGTTACCGACTCTCACTCCGGTGACTGTGACCGTATTGACACACGCCGAGAGAGTCAGTGCAGTGCATCAACCCACTCATCAGTGAGATATCATCTTCTGTCGTCAATCCAGAGTCGAGCTCCAATCTTGGCTCCATTCGTTCAGCAACTGTGATTCCTCAGATCAATTCCCAGCTTGATTAATTGCTATTCACTTTTCAAACTTCGTCCATGTTTACCTTGACAATACAAGAATCGATATCATCTTGAACTGGACTGGTTCTGAGTGGAGGCGGTGACGTCTTATAGAGTGAACATATTTCCATCGAGTCAAAACTGAGGGTCTTCCAAATTATCTTTTGTTTATCAATAAAACTCAAATCTTGATATATAATTATCAATAATTGTTACCTTATAATGAACTGATGACACTGTTCAGAAGCTGAATCTCTTGGTTTTTTCCAGACTTGGAGTAGGTATTGTAAACAATTATGAATAATTCTCCATATACTGCAAGTATTGAAATTGGAAACCGGAACTGCCCTCAAGGTGTATTCCTATATATTGAGATGAGGCAAGTCCTGATTTGGATCTGTACTCAACGTGTATTGAGAAACCGGAAGTACTCACTGAAACCGGATCAAAACGTACTGGTATCGAACCCGGAACCCTTGCTGTCCAAGTTCATTGTTGTCGATTTGGAATAATCCAGGAATGATTATGCATTCGCTGTGTGGAGAAAATGTGCACTATAGTTTGTTGAATGATCTGAGTCGTAGTTTCTAATTGAATGTAAGCGAACGCAGTGGAAACAGCGCGAAGAACATCTCGAGTAATGAGGTGGCACGGACACATTGTGTTTTCACTACGACCATTTCATCCCGGTTATAAATTCATAATTGAGTAAAGTTCTGACATTCGTATAAAATCACAAACTTGAAGTATTTCCCGTATCCTCGTGGGGCGCTGCGAACGACGACGAGAAAAGACATGAAATGAAAATAAATTATTATTCATCAAATATTATGAAGTTGCTAGCAAGTCTCCCCCCCCCCAAGTGTATAACCCTTGAGAAGAGAAACTTGTCGCGATGGCAACCGAAGTACGGCTCTGCTCGATTCCAACCGACCGACTTGCCTTGCATCTCTAATGAAGAAGACGCATTGTTGATGTTTTGTTTCAATCAAGAGCTGAGCCTCTTACAGCCCGAGCCCTTATTCTGTAATTGCATGCGAGACGAAATGACGGGGAGATGAAAGCGTCAGAGTCCACTTGATACACACGCTCGAGTGCAGGGTACCAATGGAGGCGGTTCGTTTTCAGATCTACAGAATAACGGCGCTCAATGTTCCATTCGATTTGATCTATTCAATTCAAATATCACATTCACATCACATACATGCATGAACAAATGTTCATTTGTTGAGAACGAATCTCAAACATATACGGCCTGATTAAAATATGAGACCTGCCGAATCGATATTAATTTTCTTAGCAAGCATATATACCCTACTCAAATGGAAAGAACATTCATAATGGATGAGAAGATTGAATTGGATGGAGAATGAAAAGAAATGTAGTTCGGGTGTACCACGTGACGAAGTATCAGGGCGTGAGTCTGGGTGTACCACGTGACGAAGTATCAGGGCGTGAGGAATGAGATATATCAATGTGAAGCATCATACTTATAGGTGATAATGTTGTCTCAAGTTATCTGAACAGGAAATAAGATATTCATTTCTGTCAACCTTCAATTCAAGAGTCATTGAAACGTCATAATCAATATACCCATTCACACATCAATGTCCAGTTAAATATGCTGACATTCATACAATCAGTCGTATTCTTCGAATTATCTTATTCCACATGACGATGGACTTGGGACGAGTTTCTCAACAGATTGACCAGATGCAACTGTTTCCGTTATTCGATCTCACTGTGGTGATTGTTGAACTCACAACTGACATCATCATGCATATGAGTGGATGAACCATTTCAGCATATATTCTTTCAGTTGTCGATAGTATCTCTCATGGATCTTTCATATCTTTCATTGTAATCGGATGTTTGTTATTTCTTGGATTGGTGCGAGGCCTTGAGAGATTCAGTGTCGTGATTATTACAACAATCAAGATGAATTATATGCCAATGAATTACAACAATGAATTATTATATTTCACTTTTATCCACGCATATTTCCTCTCAATTGTCGATAATATTTATCATGATTGATATATGTCTGCTGGAGTGTGTAGATTGTGATTGTTGCAATTGCTCGAAGTGGAAGATCGAGACAGATTGAGCGACACAGAGTCGTGATTCTTACAACAATGAGATGGCGTGCAACAATCAGGTGTATTGTTGAGGAACAGCGAGCGGCTTGTTTCCTAGAGAACCGCATCACAAACAAATGACCGCACATCCAGAAGTTGAGACTCTCATCCCAGAGGCCTTGGACGTGAGACATTGAGCCGACACCGGGACCGTGTGAGGATTGGGAGGTGGAAGTAGAAGTGTCAGGAGCACGCATTCAGTGAGTAGAACCCACCGACACAGTTTCAAGTTCATGACGAGTACAGTATCAGATGTCACGGGACAGATACTTTCTGCCAGATTAGCCTCTAGGAATAATATATGCCAAATATACATGTGATATATCCTGTATACACAGGTGATATCTGCCGGATAAGCCACGAGAGAGAGAAAAAGAGAGGAAAAGAGAGAGAGAGAGAGAGAGAGAGAGCATGGTGAGGCACCACGGGCACAGGCCGACCACGCGGGTGAGCAAGGAAGAGATCGAGGAGATGGAACAGAAGTTGAGGAACCTGGCGCGTGAGTCGATCAGGAACCGCATCTACCGGCCCAAGCTGGGCTTCATGTTCCTGGACAAGATCGTCCTGCTGCTTCTCTTCTCCGCCGTGATCCTGCTCCTGGCGCTGCTCGTCCTCGCCACACTGCGCAGGCGCAAGACGAGGCGCCACCACGAGTCCGAGAAGCTGCACAGGTCCTACCTGGAGCAACAGGAAGAGGAGGACGAGGAGGAGCTGGACTCGGACGACTCGTCAGACTCGGACGACAGCGACAACGACCAGACGAGCGTCAACGACGACAGCTTCAGCTTCCTGCACGCGCGCTTCTCGGTGCACGTCGACGACGACGAGTTCGAGTTCTTCAACATCGTGCGGCGGCCGAGCACCGCCCCCCCGCCCTCCCACCCCCCTGTCCACCACCCGGCGCCGTCCCCGTCGCAGAAGTACTTCAAAGACGGCAGTATAAGACGGTCCAAGGACATCCAAGAGAACGGTTCACCGAGTTAGTCATAATAAATACACTCGAACCTATAATATCAGCATCATCAGCTATTCTTATTTAAGTAGGAAATGAGAGGGGCTTATTCTGGAAACTGTTGTTTTTAGGACCACAAGTATTTCATTGTTCTCTATATATCAGGTTCAGCCATGGAGTTGTCTCAGTGGCGAGCCGTAGACCAAATTGTGTGCTTCCGGTTGGTTCGACGTTCCCCGAAACGGCGGCCATGTTCGTTGTTCCACTGCCAGTTGGAGCTTCTCTCAGGCTTGTGACATTGGGTGATCACTCAGAAGGCCTTGTTCAGACATCGAACTGAGAATTAGTTCCGATGAGCCCACATTGACAACAATAAGTCCAGCATGAGCGATCCACATGACTTCCGTCCATAATAAATTATTAACACAATAATTATTATTATCACTCCAATGTATGTGATCAGAACCAATCGTCCAGGAGAAAATAATCAAGTGAATGTTTTTCATTCAACAAATATATAGAAATAATAGCATAACCTTTGCCAAGATTCACGGTTTTCTAGATTCAATATATCGAAACCCTAATCGATCTCTGACTCCGGAGTGTACATGATAACAATAAATATATGATGATATCATATAGGCCTATGGGAGAAAATGGTAAAACAAAATTGAATGACTGAATATTGAAACGATGTTAAAAATGGGATGAAATCTTGATAATCGACGATTGGCTGCAGAAATTACGACACCAATGATGATTGAAAGAATGAGAATGTATGGGAACGTTGATTAATGATCGTTAATTGCATGAATATCTCTCGAATATTCGAATGGAATCATTCAGGACTGACATTCCAATATCTGATTCCAAAGAGCTTCATCTATCGTAATCCATTCGATCGAATGAAGTATATTCCATATGCACCAAGGTGTGTAAAGTTTTCATTCATCCTCCATACGGATTTTATTATTATTATTATCATTATTATTATTTCTTGCAGTTGCACATAAATGCGCGGTGGCAAGTTCCCCATCAATCCTATCCGGATCTCGCCCATCTCAGCGCATATGCTGCGTAGTAATGAATGTACAAGCCTCGCATGAAGTGCTGAGACTGGACCGGAAGTCACAATATGAGAGAGCAATCATGTGTCGCCAGATACTTGATCACAGCCGCCACTTCTGTCGGCAGCCTCGCCGGATCCAGAGGCAAACTCGTTTCTTGTCATTTCCATTTTGATCGGTCTTCCATAATGCATGTGTTTGATCGACCCGGCCGTGCTATGACATGCACCGGTGGGGGACTGGGGGCAGCTCGGGAGGGATCTCTCCCCCTGTGCAACTCGCAGGATGGGTTACTGTGTATTCGCAGAAACAAACAGTACAACTAGTCAAACGCGAAATATGCGTTGTAAGATGAGCGAGATATCTCAATAAGGTATGAAAGTCCTTAAAGTAGTTCTACCCTTGCTACTTTATCGACTCTGGTATTCTACACACCTTGATATCTGAATGAGCTATTAAAGTCGTTAAAGCTGTTCTACTCTTGCCACTTCATTGATTCTGGTATTCTACACACCTTGACGCATATAAAAAATACTTCATTGTTGGTCAACTCTTGAATCTAGAAAGCAATGAATCTCAACAACTTGATTCTCTCACAACTTTTATGATATATTTTATGAATATTATCAGTCATTTTATTTTTTTTCTTCAAAACGACTGATCAGAATTGCTTAAAAAATCGTAATAATGTGTGAAATCCATGTATACACATTTAGAGAGAATTTCATTCCATTTGGAGAGATTTTATTTTTCAACATTTTCCGCCCAGCCAAATCTTATGGGGTTTTTAGAAACTTTGAGATGATGATTCTCAAAATCGGTCCGACCGATTCATCCCAAAAACTCCACAGTTCTAAGTTGAATGAGTTTGCGTGTACGAAAAAGTTTCATGTTGATCAGTCAACCCTTGCGACCTGTGGAGTGCTTACAAACAAAAAACACACAGACAAAGCCCTATAAGAGTGGGATGGAGACTTCGCTACGCTCATCAATTAGTTTACTCAGGTCCGGTTTTACGAATAATGAATTTGTTGATTGAGCAATAATTAGTGGATGAACTTGAACTATCGCCCTTGGTTACCAATGGTATTTTTGTATCCCAATTTATAATCAGCTTGATTGACACATTCTCACTATTGGTAATGTGGGGTGTTAATTGACAATATTTACCAACATATTTTATTATTATTTTCCATTTTTCAATTTTGAAACCATTTTATTCACACTCAACGCTTACATATCAAGTACTACAACAATTGCATACAGGTAGTAGACAGAAAGATACAAATGAACAAATAGACAAATAATAATATCAGAAGTCAACAATATAAATATATTAGAGCAATAGTGATAAATAATTTGATATAAAGTTTTGATATGAAATTTAGAAATGTAGGAATGATATTTTGTGAGTGCAAAGCCCGTATAAGTTGAATCTTGTGCGCGGGCTGTCTTGCTTGAAACAAATATAATTAGTGTAAATCCGACTCTCAAACTTATTAACTAAGCCATAAGTAGGCACACAAAACAAACAAATACAAAAAACTGATATAATATCATATTGCATATGAACATGTTCATAGTGATAATGAAGTGGATATATTTAACCCTTTTATTTTACGCGAGATCAATCAATAACACCTTTTAGCCAGATTTTCAATGACTTTTTAAATAGGCCTACAATTAAATTTTCAGATTTTCTGATTTCGAGCGGTAGATTTCTGATTTCGAGCGGTAGATTTCTGATTCCTATCGGTTGATTTCTGATTTCTAGCGGTAGATTTCTGATTTCGAGCGGTAGATTTCTGATTTCTAGCGGTAGATTTCTGATTTCGAGCGGTAGATTTCTGATTTCTAGCGGTAGATTTCTGATTTCTAGCGGTAGATTTCTGATTTCTAGCGGTAGATTTCTGATTTCTAGCGGTAGATTTCTGATTTCTAGCGGTAGATTTCTGATTTCTAGCGGTAGATTTCTGATTTCTAGCGGTAGATTTCTGATTCCTAGCGGTAGTTTTCTGATTCTTGGCGGTAGATTTCTGATTTCTAGCGGTAGATTTCTGATTCCTAGCGGTAGTTTTCTGATTTCTAGCGGTAGTTTTCTGATTTCCAGCGGTAGATTTCTGATTCTCAGCGGTAGATTTCTGATTTCCAGCGGTAGATTTCTGATTTCCAGCGGTAGATTTCTGATTTCTAGCGGTAGATTTCTGATTTCTAGCGGTAGATTTCTGATTTCTAGCGGTAGATTTCTGATTTCTAGCGGTAGATTTCTGATTTCTAGCGGTAGATTTCTGATTTCTAGCGGTAGATTTCTGATTCTTGGCGGTAGATTTCTGATTTCTAGCGGTAGATTTCTGATTCCTAGCGGTAGTTTTCTGATTCCTAGCGGTAGTTTTCTGATTCCTAGCGGTAGTTTTCTGATTCTTGGCGGTAGATTTCTGATTTCTAGAGGTAGATTTCTGATTCCTAGCGGTAGTTTTCTGATTTCTAGCGGTAGTTTTCTGATTCTCAGCGGTAGATTTCTGATTTCCAGCGGTAGATTTCTGATTTCTAGCGGTAGTTTTCTGATTCTCAGCGGTAGATTTCTGATTTCCAGCGGTAGATTTCTGATTTCCAGCGGTAGATTTCTGATTTCTAGCGGTAGATTTCTGATTTCTAGCGGTAGATTTCTGATTTCTAGCGGTAGATTTCTGATTCCTAGCGGTAGTTTTCTGATTCTTGGCGGTAGATTTCTGATTTCCAGCGGTAGATTTCTGATTCCCAGCGGTAGATTTCTGATTCCTAGCGGTAGATTTCTGATTCCTAACGGTAGATTTCTAATTCTCAGCGGTAGATTTCTGATTTCCAGCGGTAGATTTCTGATTCCTAGCGGTAGATTTCTGATTCCTAGCGGTAGATTTCTGATTCCTAACGGTAGATTTCTAATTCTCAGCGGTAGATTTCTGATTTCCAGCGGTAGATTTCTGATTCCTAGCGGTAGATTTCTGATTCCTAGCGGTAGATTTCTGATTCCTAACGGTAGATTTCTAATTCTCAGCGGTAGATTTCTGATTTCCAGCGGTAGATTTCTGATTCCTAGCGGTAGATTTCTGATTCCTAGCGGTAGATTTCTGATTCCTAACGGTAGATTTCTAATTCTCAGCGGTAGATTTCTGATTTCCAGCGGTAGATTTCTGATTCCTAGCCGTGGATTTCTGATTTCTAGAGATTCACGTTTCTATGATCCACGTCTCCAGACATCGGTACCGATGAATATTGAGTGAACTGATCATTCTGACCGGCACTTCCGGTATTCTGATACTCCGGAGTGCATGTATGCGGGCCTCATAGTCGAGTTGCCCCCTCATGTGTGCGTTTATATGTGTTCATTCATTCAAATTTGTTCATGTTCATGAATTGTTTCATTCAAATCAACTGAAATCATTTTTATTTTGTTACATTATTTCCAAGTTGGTTTTCTATGTATTCATAATAAATTGTATGTTCGCATGTCTTCATCATCTACACTTGGATTCTCCAATAGGCCTAATTAATGATTATATATAATTATTCACTTCATTCTGAATATGAATATATAATATGAATAATGAATAAATAATGATCAAATGGGTTCGAGTCATTATTTGTTATAGTTTCGTCAGCACTAAATTCAACTTTGACATTAGTAATGCCCGCACATAAGATTGAGTTCTCACGTGGGCTTTTTATTATTTTTTATTTTGCGATGTCAAACTACATATATATAGCAGGCTCACTTCATGACTGTCCGTATTGTTCTCATGTTCTGTGATGAGATGAAGAGCTGAAATACCCATCAATGGGAATACAGATGAATGGATAAATGTCTCCACTGACGGAGTGAAATCATGAAGATGTCTTCATGGAAATGAAGATAACACCTAACCATGGATGTTGAACATGAAGACGGCTCTCGCAGAGAATGTGGCCAAGTGTCGATGTTGGGCCAGAACTAATAAGACTGTAGCGCAAGCCCATTATGCTGTTGTTGTTGTTGTTGTTGTTGTTGTTGTTGTTGTTAATATATGCTAATGAAGTTGACCCAATTCAACAATCGTTCAGAAATTGAACTGAAGCGTGGAATTTGAATTATTTGAATGTGATTACTTGCACAATCTTTGAGAACATTCCTCTGTTTTTCTCTTAATGTACCAACAATCATTAAAACAAACTCGGAGAACCAAAAGAAATGTAAACCATATTTATATTTTCCGAAGGCATTGTTTTCGAAATGTATGGCTTAGTTGAACATTGTGCTAGCATCTTGTGGGATTCTAACGACTTTGGCTTCAAGTCTTAATGGGCTTCCCTTCTCCTGCATTAGTATTCTAGAATTAGAACACACAATAGAGCATTGTCCTCCTCTCTTCTCTCTCTCTCTCTCTCTCTCAATCTCTCTCTCTTCCTCTCTCTCCCGTGTCCCCATCATTTCGACGTCGCGTGAGGCTGGAAGCGGTGGGAGGTTTCGAGTCTGTGCCGAACGCATGTTCTCCAGTGTTATAGAATAGCCTCAACACCTCTCACTCGAGACAAATAGCCAGAGATCTGAGATACAAATATATCCATGATAGATTCAGGAGAGAATCGATCATTGCAGCTGATGGTGACATATGCTTGCTCCGACCTCGGCGGCCATATTCGATCTTCATAGATGGAATATAGAAGAAATTGCTACCCATTAGACGAGCTTCATCGGGGATTCATTTTGACATACTGAAAAAAATTGGTGTTCGTTTATATGTTGTTTTTTCCATGTTTTTTTTGTCGATTCTCCACAGGTCAGATCTGTATAGTTTTGTGGCATTATCGGGTGATAACGTTTATTTCTATGCATTTTAGAAATTTCAAAAATACCCATTAGAATAACACGGCGGGGAAAAATAGAAAATATTTTCATTTTCAAAAAGAATGACATTTTGTGTGAAGTTGAGTTACATTCTGATACACATTCCTGGAGATTTTCAGCTGGATCGAGTCAGCCATTTTGAAGAAAAAACATGAAATTTGTCAAATTGGTACCACTCGAAGCAGTTTTTACCCATTTATAACTTAAACGTCACCCAATTGGCAAATGTAGGCAAAAGTTTGGCAAAGAAATCGACCCACTATTACTATCCACTCGTCTAACAACGCATATATCGCGTTTTCCTGGTATATGTCTGATATGTGGGAAACTTGCCGGTTTTCAAAGCGGTGTGAAGCTACTGCCGAGACACAAGTATGTATGCCTTCTTAACGTTGAGTAACGTATCTCGGTAAAATATAGACCCATCTTATATGATCAGATCAAGTATAAAGTCTCGGCCAATTAACATCGCGGAAACCGGAGCCCGATATCGATAATGTCTGTGCAATCAATGTTCAGCCGGGAGAATCTGATGAGGATCTCAGATCAGCGTCCTGGTCCTGACGAGATGCAAATAGCCTCTCGAGACGTGGATCCTCCTCTAATGATCCAGACTCACAGCCATCGTGATGGGATTATCGGGACTCATCACGGGATAGAACCAATTCTTATCGTCTCCGTTTCATTGCGAAGAAAGTAAGTCTTCAAGACGAAGATATTGCATGCTTGGGTTACGTTTCCAACTTTTATAACCTGATTTCCACAACGCTTCAGTTTGCAGCGGCTTCATCATCTGGACTGATTGTAATTTGATTCGGAAATTATTTGAAATTTTGCGCACTGGCAAATAATCAATCAATTCAGACTGATTTGATGAATATCAGAGTGGTGCATCAACAAAATCATATCGAGAGCGTATAGATAGGCGTACATTGATCGTCTTGTTTCTATAGATTCTCGTCCTTCGATTCAATTATATGATATTCCATCATTTAACGAGAGAAGTTTGAAAACACAAAATTGTATGATCATAATAATAATAATGATGATGTTTTTTACTATCGGAGACTGTGCAAACAGTATGATATACGTCATGAATTGCAAATGAACATATAATAAGCATTGTTCAAGATTAGCTGAAAGCTAAAAAATCGTCAAGAGAGTAAAAAGCATTTTCACATAACAGTTTCTTGACTCTGGATTTGAACATATGTATTCGGAGAGAATAATTTGATCGATTGAAGTGGAAATATGTATATTGGATATTGATATTGGATATTGGATTTGGATATTGGATGCTGTTGATAAATATGCTCTCTAAGCTGGCCTTTCATGCATGGACGCTATTTGCTTTTCGCTCTCGCAAGGCGGTGGAGTTAAGACGAGCTCAACGATCAGAAATCGCGTAACTTTCGTCACTGATTGGTCGTTTTATCATCACGGTGGCTCAGAAAATACCGCGAATAATACCACGGGGAATACCGCGGAGAATACCGCGAAGAATACCACGGAGAATACCGCGGAGAATACCGCGAATAATACCGCGGAGAACACCAGCTGCGATCAATATGTCATCCATTCTTCTCAATTCAATCAGTTCGAATGTAATAGATCGATGAATACCAATCAGGAATGTGATCAAATTTGGCGCCCTAATTATCCGGAAACTGTTTGATTTCACACAAGAAATGTCTTCAATCAGAGGTCATAAAATATTCATCATCTTGGTGCTGTTTACTTCTCTAACGATTAAACACTGGTTGGTGAACATGAAGGAAATTTGTCCCGATGATTTTCCCCATGCTTTCAAGCACTTTGCTGGCACCCCTCACCAACTTCATACTGTCTATACCTATAGCTACCTGATATAAGCTCGGCTGATTCCCATCTACCGGGCTGTGAACTTCAACCGGAGTTTTAAACCGCGTCACCGAAAAGCTGAATACTCGAGAAGGAATCGAATTACCTCGTCAGTTTCCGGTTCCATATTTTCCTGAACGCTAATGGAAAAGGCGTGTAAACAAAAACTGTATTCCTCACGCCACGCCGTGTCGTGGCAGCTATAGGCTCACCGTGCGAGCGGCCTCAGTCGATCAGGTTAGACTCGTGACGTCACGCTATGGAGTGCCTTTAACACCCTCACACCTGGACCCTTATTACCTTATAAACCACGCAGAATAACGAGCCAGCTCTAAGACGCTGGGACTTTGATTGGTCAATGTTTACTGAAAAAAAGCTACCAACAATGGCAATATATTATAAAAAAACGAATCCACGGTATCTTGGACTGAATAATTCCATTACATTTTGTAGCCCATCTCAAGAGTGGTACTGAGATTTTGTGCTCACAACAATGGAAATAACGGAAAGCAGACACGTTGCCATGACAGGTAGCTCTCCTATAGCGAACATTACCCAATCAAAGCCTCTTAGAGCTAGCTAGGTGAGGAGGAATATGGAGTAAATATAAGATTTACCAAGTAAGCGTCCTGGAGGCAGCAGCGATAACTTGGCGGGCTCGTCGTCTGTTCCAGGGACTCATCCAGATCACGACGTGTGACCGCCAGGGAAGAAGGTCGAGTCATGGAAAGTTCAGCTGGGTATCAAGTATGAATGTATTCTGTATGCAGTGCGTTTTCAAAGTTCGATATATCAATCGCTTTCGAATGTGTTGATCGATATATTCAACATACCTCCTCAATATATTGAGATGCTCGATAGCTAGTGATGAACATCAATATATATATATATATATATATATATATATATATATATATATATATATATATATATATATATATATATATATATATATATATATATATATATATATATATATATATATATATATATATATATATATATATATATATATATATATATTATATATATATATATATATATATATATATATATATATATATATATATATAAATATATATATATATATATATATATATATATATATATATGTATATGTATATATATATATATATATATATATATATATATATATATATATATATATATTATATATATATGTATAAATATATATATATATATATATATATATATATATATATATATATATATATATATATATATATATATATATATGGATATATTCATATATATATATATATATATATATATATATATATATATATATATATATATATATATATAAATATATATTCATATGATGGAGGTCATCTCATGATATTTTATTCTTGATCTCATCACGAAGAGTTTGAGATATAACATCGCCGGAGAAGAACAGAAGAAGAGTGGATGAGTGAATGGACGCCTGGTTCACCTGTGGACTGATACTGAGTCACACTAAGACTGGGACTCGTGAACTATGACCTGCGAGACGCATTGTGCCACGCAGTCAGCTGCCTGTGTTCCTATACACACACTGTCAGTCGTGCCTCGCGCAACTCACTCATGTTTATTCAAACCAACAATCTTTATTACTGCTTTGTATTATTTAGATCGCGGATAACATTCATACCTCACTCTGATTCACGCTCAGAACGAGAATGTGCCTAATCCTCATCAGTTTCCCCGTGTCGTGATATCGTGCTGGGATGGCGTGTCGTGCCACGAGGCAGTTCTTCGGGCCGGTCGGCTCCTAGCTGCGATATGACATACTGGCCCTGTACACCTCCGGCTCCCTCTCAGCAACACTGCACAGCCATTGATATCACCTCACCGAGACACGTTACTCCTGCAGTCGATAACGACATGTGCTCATTCCAAACTCGGCGGCCATATTGGACATTAACACATAGAATCCAAGCAGGGCATTCTATATCACCTCACCGAGACACGTTACTCCTGCAGTCGATAGCGACATGTGCTCATTCCAAACTCGGCGGCCATATTGGACATTAACACATAGAATCCAAGCAAGGCATTCTATATCACCTCACCGAGATACGTTACTCCTGCAGCCGATAGCGACATGTGCTCGTTCCAATCTCAACGGCCATATTGGACATTTACAAGTAGAATCTAGGCAAGGCATTCCATATCACCTCACAGAGATACGTTACTCCTGCAGTCGACAGCGACATGTGCTCGTTCCAATCTCAACGGCCATATTGGACATCCACAGATAGAATCTAAGCAAGGCAGTCTACATCACCTCACCGAGACACGTAACTCCTGCAGCCGATAACGACATGTGCTCGTTCCAATCTTGGCAGCCATATTGGACATTCACTGATAGAATCTGAGCAAGACATCCTTCATCATCTCACTGAGACACGTCACTCCTGCAGCCGATAGCGACATATGCAGCCATATTGGACATTTACAAGTCTAGGATCCAAGCAAGGCATTCCAAATCACATCACCGAGACACGTTACTCCTGCAGCCGATAGCGACATATGCAGCCATATTGGACATTTACAAGTCTAGGATCCAAGCAAGGCATTCCAAATCACATCACCGAGACACGTCACTCCTGCAGCCGATAGCGACATATGCAGCCATATTGGACATTTACAAGTCTAGGATCCAAGCAAGGCATTCCAAATCACATCACCGAGACACGTTACTCCTGCAGCCGATAGCGACATATGCAGCCATATTGGACATTTACAAGTCTAGGATCCAAGCAAGGCATTCCAAATCACATCACCGAGACACGTTACTCCTGCAGCCGATAGCGACATATGCAGCCATATTGGACATTTACAAGTCTAGGATCCAAGCAAGGCATTCCAAATCACATCACCGAGACACGTTACTCCTGCAGCCGATAGCGACATATGCAGCCATATTGGACATTTACAAGTCTAGGATCCAAGCAAGGCATTCCAAATCACATCACCGAGACACGTTACTCCTGCAGCCGATAGCGACATATGCAGCCATATTGGACATTTACAAGTCTAGGATCCAAGCAAGGCATTCTAAATCACCTCACCGAGACACGTTATACTCTTGCAGTCGATAGCGACATGTGCTCGTTACAATCTCGGCGGCCATATTGGACATTCACAGATATAATCCAAACAAGGCGTTCTATATCATCACTCATTATCACTTATTTGGGAAACATCCTGGTTCGCAAAGCGGTGTGAAGCTACTGCCGAGACACAGATATGTACGCCTTGTTAACGTTGGGTGACGTATCTCGCTGATATGGATCTGGTCAAACATCGGGTCAGCTCGGAGTAGCGATATTACACATAACCAACTCATGGCTCTCAGATGCGTCGAGGTACGTTCACAAAGCCACGTTAACATGAACATTCTGTATATTCAGTCGTGAATATATCTTCAATTCAAGTTCATTCGAGGTGGTCGAGTGATTCTCAGCATCGTATTATGTGGCCCGCTGATACAAGTTCGATGAATATTTGTAAACTACTGTATAACAAGTCATATTCTGACATAACCCCACTTCTTGATTGAATGAGGTATTCAACCACGACGTTTTTGTACTCCCAGATTAATATTCTCATATAGTAGAAAGCAACAAGTGCAAGTGGCAGAAACGTCATCGACTTTGATTGACCAGAAGAGAGGCCCGCTGCCAATCGCGAGCCTCTACACCTCTTGGGGCGATCCACGCGGTCAGAGCTGTGGGCTCATGAGTCAAGGGGGCACGGGGTGATCTATGGCTGGTGATTAAGATATCAGGCTTGAGGAAGTGAATTAATGAAATGTTACCACTGTGCGTGTGAGGAGGGAAGTTGGGTTTAATACATATTAATTGTGGGGGGAAAGTTGATAGCCGTTGATTATTCGAAGGTTCTTAATCATCACGACTTATGAGCTCTTTCACAATTCACTTCATCGAAACGTGGATACAAAGAGTCTCTTGATGGAATGACCAAGTGGAAAAGATATATGAACACATAATTCACAGTTCCATCGAATATTTCGAGAACGATAATCAGAATTAAATTAATAATGATAGAGATGGAATGAATAAATGATGAAAATTCCACCGAAATGATGTTTCGGAGGTTGTTTGTGGAGGCATCTTCTGTTTTTTGAGTCCACGATGATTTAGATGTCGAGATGGAACAGCCGGACGAGAACAAGATACCTATGCCAACAAGATGGAGAGAGATGAAGCCACCACTATAGACGCACACCATGGAGTATCATGTACTGTGGGGACCATGATGTACTCTCTATACTGGGTAACACTCATCACACACTAAAGTGTGCATTTATGATATTGGAATAAAACATTGTTTGTGAAAAGGGAGTCAAGCTTGGTATTCACGACATGATTCCGAGAATAGATCATTCTTCGCGGTCCAAATACCATATATATGTATATATGTATATATATATATATATATATATATATATATATATATATATATATATATATATATATATATATATGTATATATATATATAAATCAATATATATATATACATATATATATATATATATATATATATATATATATATATATATATATATATATGTATATATATATATAAATCAATATATATATATATACATATATATATATATATATATATATATATATATATATATATATGTATATATATATATATATATATATACATATATATATATATATATATATATATGTATATATATATATATATATATATATATATATATATATATATATATATATATATATGTATATATATATATATATATATATATATATATGTATATATATATATATATATATATATATATATATATATATATATATATATATATATATATATATATATATATATATATATATATATATATATATATATATATATTCATATATGTCGTGTATCCTTGCACGTGTTTCTGTCTGTATAAGCTAGTGCGATATAGCCGGGGAAAGGGGGGGGTGGGAGGCGCCAATGAATCAAGTATTGTGGTCGAGAGATAATGGCGTTAGTGGTCGATGGCAAGAGCTTGGAATCGGTCAATTGGTAAGCCTGCTCGTCTTATCTGCAAGCTGCCGACTCCTCGCACCAGTCTTCAAACACGGCCCAGAACAGGGCTTTCCAACTCGACATATCAGAGGGACATTCTTCCAGGGTGAAAGTTGAGGTGGACCACACATTAGATCAAACAATGACTCACATTTATATTCTTCAATTGTTCACAATATGGTGAATTCCATCTCTCAGTCGATCCATTCTCTTCCTGAGTAGATGTCACGAAACAGGTTGGAAACTATTTCTTTAATATGTGATATATATATATATATATATATATATATATATATATATATATATATATATATATATATATATATATATATTAATATATATATATATATATATATATATATATATATATATACATATACATATATTTATATATATATATATATATATATATATATATATATATATATATATATATATATATATATATATATATATATATATATACATATACATATATTTATATATATATATATATATATATATATATATATATATATATATATATATATATATATATATATATATATATATATATATATATTATATATATATATATATATATATATATATATATATATATATATATATATATATATATGTGGTCAAATCATTGAAATACCACATAGAATTTGTGAAGTATATGATTGGATACATCACATTGTCATTCGGGTTCTCAAATCCATACTGAGATGAGACGAAATCATATGTGACGTAGCATGAGATTGAAATCAATTCAAAGAAGGTCCGGGCCCACAAATTACATATTTTCGAAACACTCATATTCAAGCCGTTCACAATTGAACATTGCTCAGGGAATTCAAATTAAATCTCTCAAATTCCACTTCTTGTCTCTGTCATCATTTGAGTCCATATGATCGATCTGACTTGAGTGGGGAAGCTGATGTGGTTGACAAATAGATGCGTCTGTTGTCAGAAGCAAAAGAGTAGGCAGATTACGAGAGCTCTGCCGGGAACTATCAGTTACTGCAGTACTGTCATTTCGAACATCGCTTCGGTCGTTTGACTTGTGACAACAGTTCTGTCCTCACGGAATATATTCTCAATTTGGCTACACAGAATTATGTACTGATTTGCAGTGGTCTCACTTGGTTCATAAGATCATACTGACCGAGACGCGTGGCCAAGTGGTAACACACTGAACCGTCATTCGGGAGACCAAGGTTCGATTCCTGCCATGGTCGACCATCCTGACAGGGTTTTTCCGTGGTTTCCCTCTGTCTTTCAGGTCAACACTGGGATGATTCCTCAACATCAGGCCACGACTGACTCTTTCCCACTATCCAAGACACATAATGAATTAACCTTTCATCTAATCATCCCATTATCTCATCAATCATCCACCCATGCCGATAGATCGTGGCCATCAGTAGGACCTATAGTACGTCGTCAAAACCCAATATGAAATTATACTGCGAGACATTCAAGCATGGATCTATATCACCGAGATACGTTACTCAACGTCAAGAAGGCGTACATATCTGTGTCTCGGCAGTAGCTTCATACCGCTTCGCAAACCAGGAAGTTTCCCACATATCAGACATATATTAGTGATAATATAGAATGCCTTGCTTGGATTCTATTCGTGAATGTCCAATATGGCCACCAAGATTGTAACGAGCATATGTCGCTCTCGGCTGCAGGAGTAACATATCTCGGTGACGTGGTATATGAGAAGGTCCCGCGGGTCGTAGTTGGGAAGCTCTGGTCTCGAACACGGTATACTGTGCCATCCCTCAGTATCACACGAGCTCGTTGGGGAGGGGGGGGGGGGGGAGATCAGAGGATCAGCTGGTGTTGTGGTACGACTTGATAAAAGTGTCAGCTGGTTTTTAAACTGAATGGAATAAATGATTGCTCCCCTCTTAGCCGTGAGCCGCTTGATGTGTTAATACGCTGCGTGTTGACGCGGCTCGCGAGGAAGTGGATTAATCAACCTCATCTGAGCCAGGAACAAGCTGTACGTCCAATACGACTGCACGGAGGTGAATAATTAGCAGGATTAATCAAACACTTTGATATCACTTCATTATTTCCTTGGCGGAGTGGAATTATGGATCCATTTCTCTTTTCTTGATCACTTTGAGGTACGCCAAATCCACTCTATCATGATACCTCGACATTCAGACATGCGCATTGGGATCCGTGACAGTGTGACAGAAAAACAACATGGAGGCATGACAGATATACAACATGGAGGCGTGAAGGAGTGACAGCGTGACAGATGGACAACATGGGGGCGTGAAAGCGTGGTAACGTGACGGTGTGCCAGTTTGTTAGATAGACAACATGGAGGCGTGAGGGCGTGATAGCGTGAAAGATGGACCACATGACACGTGACAGCATGGTAACGTGACGGTGTGACAGCGTGTCAGATACACAATATGTCACGTGACGGCGTGACGGCGTGACACGTGACAGCCTGCTGGTTCTGGAGCGAAGAATGACGTCAGAGCTCGAAGCTGCATGTCGGTATTGTTGCACAAGGGAGTGGAACGCCACATCGAAGACGGGAAACGGCTCCAGCACTTCTCTCATCATGCGACCTGGCAACATGTCACGTGACAGCCTCAAGTAGGTTACTGCATTACCCACTCAGCCCGATGAATGGACCAATCAATAGCACACAATCACCTTCTCTTGTCTCACAGTCACGACCAGGTGATCCGAACATTCCCAACATGAGATCAGAAGGTGCTTCAACTCCCATACCAATAACATGGGAGGCATTCGTGGTTTCTCATCACAGTCATTTCAAAGCCAGAGGTAACGATTGCCTGTCGCGATTCAGCGGATCCCCTCGTGAACTAGATGTAGATATAAGAGTGGATAGAGTATCGGTGGCATTGTTGAGCACACAGTTTCCATAATTCTCGTCAAGGACAAATGCAAATATATGAATATGTCTAATAAGTCAGAAACTACCCGGTTTGCCAAGCGGTGTGGATTAAGCTACTGCTGAAACACGAACGTTGAGTAACGTATCTCGGTGATTATATTCCTGGTCTTACACATCTGATCCCGTGCAGACGTCTCAGAGCGCCGCGACGCCAAAGCGTCATCTTACGGCGCTGCATATTTAACCAGCAGCTTACAGGCTGTGTGTGTGTGCGAGACCCGCTAATCAACACATAGCCCTTGATGCGAGCTAATGAACATTTTCATTATTAACCCACGCTAACATTTCATGGCTCGTCACGACAAAGACAAGACTCGACTCCATCGTGCTCTGCTGTGACGTCAGACATGGAGGTGGAATCAGTTCAAATGATATATTGTCACATATACACCTAGCTGATATATACACACATCATGATCGGAATGGTTCCATGGTTCAATGTTCCGATGGTGAAGATCTATTGGCGTCGGTGAATGACATATGAGATGATGGAATGATTGAATGGAAGGTTATCTCATCAGGTGTATTTGGATGGTGAGAAGGAGTCGGTCGTGGCCTGTTGTTAAGGAACCATCCCAGTATTGACCTGAACGACAGAGAGAAACCACGGAATAACTCTTCCAGGATGCAAGGTGGGAATCAAACTCCGATCTCCCAAATGATGGTTCAGTGCGTTACCACTCGACCATTTGCCCCAGTTATTTAACATGTATATAATTCCTGAATGTGATTACAACACCGCGAAGAGCTTCTATTCTCGTCGAGTGCCACTGTATATACCTCATTGTTGTCTGGGCTGTTATCCGAGGGTGGTATTATTATGCATGACCTGGGAGTTGGGGACTGACTGCCTTTTGATTAAACATCCACCGGCGATGACAGCTGTGTATTATTCGCCGCTAGCCGAACAGGCCGAGGTGTTGTGTCGTCTAGCGGGCCGTGCCGTGATTGATCGCTGGTGGTCGATCGTGAACGTGATGATTGCTGAGAACCAGCACCGACTAATACCGACTGTAATTGCTTTTCATGGAACCTACAGAGAATGAGCATTGGTTGGAAAAAAAGTAAGGATCAAAGGGTAGGGAAATATATTTTCGTTTGAACTTTTCTGAAGGAGAAAAATCGTGTATATCATACTAGTTATATACAAAGACGAATTATTGAGAGAAACAAGACTGATGGTTATTCGGATATGAATCTATATTTTTATATACGGTATATATATATATATATATATATATATATATATATATATATATATATATATATATATATATTCATATATATATATATATATATATATATATATATATATATATATATATAAATATATATATATATATATATATATATATATATATATATATATATATATATATATATATATATATATATATATATCTGTATGTATTTATATATATATATATTTATATATATATATATATATATATATATATATATATATATATATATATATATATATATATATATTTATATATATATATATATATATATATATATATATATATATATATATATATATATATATATATATCTGTATATATATATATATATATATATATATATATATATATATATATATATATATATATATATATATATATATGTGTATACATATGAAAGAATTTTCTGACGCCAATCAGTTCGTATATCGAAAACTGAAGTAATGAACTCATGGAAATGATTGGATTGGTTTCACACGGAATGGTAAATTACTGTGAAAGTAATGAGCTTCAGAGTAGGTTCGAATGATCTGCCTCATAACTGCTTGTGGATGCAACATGTATCCACCACGCTATAGCGATGCTGTCGTGAGTGACTCTGATGTGCACAGCTGTACGTGTGACGTGTTGACGAGTTACAGGCAGGTCGAGTTGCCATGGTGATCGGAACACTTGGGTTGTCGCATGTTGCCGGAAACAGCTGGACCGAGGAAATAGGAGATACATCCTCGATAGTTGATGTTCACAATTAACATTTTGTCGCGATAAATGTTCCATTCGATACATCAACTAGGAGCAGGAAGCTCCATCACTGTATGAATATATATATTCCAATGAATATATATTTATATATATATATATATATTACTATAAATGAGTATATATATATATATATATATATATATATATATATATATATATATATATATATATATATATATATTTATATATATATATATATATATATATATATATATATATATATATATTTATTTATGTATATATATATGTATATATATATATATATATATATATATATATATATATATATATATATATATATATATTCATATTCCCGTAATCAGCATCCACGCTGTAGAGCCCTTCGGATTGGATGAAAGTGATATTCTGGGTGATTGCAGAGCCAACATTCCAGATCTGAAGTTTGCCATCTCTTTCCGTTGTGATGATTGAATACAAATCAACGAGAATGGGAATCACAATATTCTTCCTGTTCCTCATCCACCTTCCATGGGTTACAGTGACGGATACTATCATCTCACTCGTGTTGGAAATCTTGAGCGAACGAATTGGTTCGAGAGAATACTATCCGATGACGTCATCCAAGATCATGTTACAAGATTCCAATGAATTCCCAACCATTGATATTAGCATTCATTTCTCCAATCTCCGGTTCCAACTAGAAGCATCAAAGAATTGTTATCATTCTCATGATAATGAACACGAACACCTCCCCCACTCACTCACCCATCAACACGATACCACCTACCGCGTTTCTCCGTCTCGAAACGCAAATCACGCCTTTATTAACTCGTTGATATTTCATTCATTCACCCATTTCACTCCCCGTGTGCCTCACTAGTTCGTGTATACACACAATACACAGCGGCGTTCTTGCTGCGGTGGACGCGGAGGTCCGCGGAAAACGCGTTGCGTTAGGGAAACCGCATCGCAAATCAGAAACATGCGAGCAACAAACGCAGGAAGCCGGAAGGGTTCCGACCGATGGGGCGAGAGCAAGCGAGACAGACTGAGGCGGCGGTGTGGGGAAAGAGAGAGAGAGGAAGAGAGTTTCTCGCTCGGTTGGTTGCTCACAAACTCGAATAATATGAATAGGATTGTGAGTATTAGAGACGGTGAATTATATTAATCTCTCAAAGGTTTCGAATGGGCCTTAAACAGGGCATTAATATCGTTTCTCTGTCATCACCTAGGCGACGAGAGAGAGGAGATCAACACAGCAGAAGTGTGTTCGTGAAGTGTTTTATTCCCTTTTACTTCACAGCACAATAATTACTGATACTTCTGTGCGTAATTCAGCCGAGATGAGTTCCTCTGCACACCAACTCTCTCGACACACAGACAAGATATTTATATATATTTATATATATATATATATATATATATATATATATATATATATATATATATATATATATATATATTAATATTATATATATATATATATATATACATATAGATATATGTATAAATATATATATATATATATTTATATATATATATATATATATATATATATATATATATATATATATATATATATGTTCATATATATATATTTGTATATATATATATATATATATATATATATATATATATATATATATATATATATATATTATATATTTATAGATATATGTTTCTATGACCTTCCTGATGATGCCGCTCACAATAAGATAAACGCTGTGGAGACCGCACTCCCCACGTTGTCCAACTCCCTTGACGTTTCGGGTGGATCACACCACCCATCTTCAGAAACTAAAAACTGATTCAGTCCGAAACACATGACCGAACCCTCAACGCTTTTCCTCATTCTCCGGGCAAACTGTCGATGTAATCTCAAAATTTCTTCCGCTCATCGAACCGTTCATCTCTTCCGCTTTCAACGGTATCGATTTCTTCACGATCTCATCGACGCTACTCTTGCAATTGACGAATATGTCATTTTTCAAAACCTAATTTCGCTATTGCAATAATGTTATATGTGATGTGATATGTAATGGATGTGTATCACATCTAAAACAGCGCCAATGTCGGATGTTAGCTGAAGACAGCATTCTACATCTCCACGTTCCAACAGTTATAGTTTTCCCTCATTCCGACCAAACTACCATCTACTAGACTTGAGAGACGACAATTTCCGAATAAAACCGGAATGAACAGAAAAAATCTCACATTTATCATGTAATCATGAAAAAAACCCAGCAATTATTATATGTAAGCTAACAGATGATAGAATTAGTTGATACCTGGTACATCCACCAGGCATACAGTATGTCATGGCCCTTCCACTGATACTGTGATATTTCTCAATAGACCATTTCAAGAATTCGATGCGCAGGCGCGTCACGACTCCTAGCAGCCGAAAACGCTGGTATTGCATTCCGGAAGTTTTAGTACCATTCAAAAAGTCAGTCCGCTTATCCGCAGGGTCGAAGGCAAAACACCAAGATATATAACTTGCATTATCTCTCATCTCACTCACTCTGACAGTGTGTAAATCTATCAGTATATAGTAAACACATCAATGTTGAAACTACTATCATATTATAACTCAATACGTTCACTGTAACTCACAATAATATGATTCAAACGTGCTAAGTAGCATTGGCAGCATGGGACTTTCGAGTTCGGGTAATAACATCCCTTTCTAGTTCAAACGATTGCCGCTAGATGGCTCATTCTCTTCTGAAATGGTATATCTGGACGTTGAATTGTTCTTCCCTATTCTTGAATGACTGTGTGTCATGGCAATCTCACTCTCCGCTATTCCATGTTCGGTTGAACTTATCTAATGTTATTCAATGTTTGTTATAAGACTGTACGTGGTCTGTCAGTTGAACACGGTGTATGATTCCATCCCTCGTCATTATCCCATCCATCATGATGATATTCTGAGCAGAGATGTTCTGTTCCATTATCCTCTGTTCCGCAAGAGCTGACAATCCTGATCGCAGTGGTAATCTCCGGATCGCCTCCAGTCGTGGCCTAATCTGCATGATTGTCTTCACGCGTGGGCTGGCAGGCCGCCTACAGGACGCATCGGCTGAGAGGAGCATTGTTGCTCCGTGAGAGGGGGGAGGCAGGGGGCGTGTGTGACCACGAGCATGGGAAACACTACACGTGGTTGCAGTCGAGGACGCCGCCAGAGGTTCAGACTGATGGATCGACAAGTAGTCTTCTGTAGCTGGAAGACCGTGACGATCTAGACTCTCACCACGACTAGCTTCGAGAGACCAGGGATTCTCATTGGTTGCCATTGACTACTGGAGTCAAGTACCACAGCAACAATGTGTCTGGACCTTGTGTACTTCCATTGTTGCTAGCACAGAATCCCAGCACTGATCTTAAGGTGGACTGAGAGGAGGTCACATCTTTGCGCTCTGAGAGACCGGGACTCTGTCATCATCCCTATTGCCATGGCATTCAGCCCTTCTGAAGAACATCATACAATCAGGGACCTCGTGGTAGAAAATGCAAACATGTTGTGTTCGTATGATTGTAATGATGACTTGTCCAATACCACACTTGTATGTTCAATTCTTCTGGACTTGGAGATATATTATTATATTATTAATATTATTATTATCATCATCATGACTATAGTATCTTGGAGATAGCGGGGTAATGGAACGTTGTTTCAAGTGGCAGTGGCGGTGAGAACAGCCCCACATATCTTGAGTCAGTCATCCATTCTGATATGAACCGAGTTCTCCTGCAGTTGGTCCAGTTCTCACGAGTATCGAGTCACCGCATGGTCCGCCTGAACAGTCCTTGGCTCCAGGACTGGTATGGAGGACGCCACTGAAGTACGGAGTGGCCATTCACCGCATCGAGAGCAGAGTCCCGATTGGTTTCAGTGGGGATCCAATCAGATCGAGATGTTTACTCGGTTGCTTGCGTCAGTCCAGTCAATATACGGATATTTCTGGTTAATTGAATCAGTTGATATTGCTATCAGTTGACATGGTTGTCAGACTGTGTTGATTGTATCACTGTGTACCCATATCCACAGCAGGTCTCCAAGGTGAGGAGCCTCTGGTTGACAGAATAATGTAGGTAAGGGTGTGGCTGTGTGGCTGCTCACACAACAACAACAACAACCACAACATCAAAAACAACAACAACAACAACAACAACGACGACGACGACGACGACGACGACGACGACGACGACGACGACGACGACGACGACGACGACGACGACGACGACGACGACGACGACGACGACGACGACGACGACGACGACGACGACGACGACGACGACGACGACGACGACGACGACGACGACGACGACGACGACGACGACGACGACGACTGCATGGCAGACCCATGTTCGGATGGGAAGCGGCTCATCGGTGAGATAGATAGATAGTGAGAGCCAGATAGTGAGGCTAGGAGAATGACATCGAGACGGATGTCGAAGACCTCAGGAAGAATACTACCAATGGAACTGCCGATAAGACAGTCGTGAGTCGACTGGGATGCGACCGCGATTGCAGACGAACTATTCATCGGACCACGTCATGTTCATGTCACCACATGCGGGCATTGTTGTTTTTTTGTTTTTATCCAAGGCTCTTCATTGGATAACATAAGAAATTGTCCCTGAACATAAATCCACAAAACCCTAAAAGGGTTCATCTGTGGGATAAGTACACATATAACAATGATTAGATAGTGAACAGACATGTGTATTAAATCACTTGCTTCTATAAAATTGATCTGAATAATGAACCTTATCACAATTTCACAACGAAAACGAAAATACAAAAATACAAGAATACAACGAAAATACAAGAAAATAATGATCACACAAGAAAGACATATAATCGAAAAACTGAAAAGTAAACAAATTGAAGTGAAAAGGTTTTTACGCGTAGCCTGAACCAACCAAAACTTGATTTGAATAACTGACCTCAACGAAACAAACATCCCGTACAGATTCAATCCAATCTATTGCCCGATCAGAAGATACATGTTGTCCGACGAATGTGTTCTCTTGTGTGCAGCCGTGTGTACTGTGTGTATGCGTGAGTTTGTTCATATGTAGTGTCGTTGACCAAGTCTCTGTGATCAAAGCGCTGTTTTGGAGCCTGATGTTTGTATGATCACGGTCTGCTGGCGGGACAAACACATCGACTCCAGCCGATCGAGCTATCGATGTGGTCAGTGCACGTCGACGCGCTGCTTGCGATGTGTCGATATCTCGCTCATGATGTTTCGATATGTCGCTTCTGATTCACACTCATTCGAATTCTTCTTTTCCACACATTGAGTCACATCTCGAAATATGTGGAGTTATGGATGAGTGCACTCTACTCTCTCTCTCTCTCTCTCTCTCTCCCTCTCTCTCTCTCTCTCTCTCTCTCTCTCTCTCCCTCTCTCGATCTCTCTCTCTCTCTCTTTCTCAGAAAAACCAGCTCGTTCGGAGTGATGATCCATTGGGTCGATGAGCTTGACACAACCATCAGAACTCATAATTGGGGCGAATAATTAACCACGAGTAACAATGATCAGTATGAGAGATGAGATCCTCCGAGTTTATCGAGTTCCTTATTTTCTCCTGCATTCAGAATCCATGGAGAGGACCACACGAGTCATTCACACAATCGCATAATCAATTGACGACTAGTGATTGACCCGCCCATAAACGTCACAAAACAGAACATCCAATCAAATGAGCTTTGTTATGTGGGAAATTTCACATTGACCAATTAGAGTAACTTCAAAGTCCCACATGAAGTATAAATCCAGGTGGCTTTGACGATTAGCCACGCCTATCACTAGTGGTCAATTCGAGCATGTAGTGGAAAATAACCACCACTCACTTAGTATCAGTTTGTTTCATCAGTGTGGTTCTTCCTTGTTATCCTGGATCTCATGAATACATTCGCTGTGAAAGATGTTTTCCCTCTTAACCCTTGATAAGTTTAATTCTTATGACACTCCGTGAGTCGATGATTGTTCGGTACATTCCTCCCTCGCTCTTGTTGTCCTGAATGCTCATCCTTCCTGAATGTGATAGCTCCAAAGATTCCAGTCTTACCTGTTGTATTCCCATACAATCTCTACATTCAATTTCAATTTTTCAATTTCAAGATGTTTTTTCAACATTCTCATTAAACTAGGAGAACGCTATATACGCGTTGTAAGACGAGCGGAAAGTAATATTATGTCGACTTCATTGCCAAACTTTTGCCTAAATTCGCCAATTGGGTACCATTTTAGTTATAAATGGGTAAAAACGGCTTCGAGTGGTACCAATTTAGCACATTTCATGTTTTTTCTTCAAAATGGCTGACCCGATCGAGTTGAGAATTTCCAGAAATGTGTATAAAAATGTTATTCAACTTCACACAAAATTTCAATTCTTTGGAAAATAAAATTTTTCAAATTTTTTTTCCGTTGTGTTATTCTAACGGGTATTTTTGAAATTTCTAAAATTCATAAAAATAAAAGTTACCACCCGATGATGCCACAAAACTATACAGATCTAAGCTAGATGAGGAACCATGACGAAAAAAGGTTTGAAGTTGATAGCTGTAGTCGTTTGACCTGTGGAGAACCGACAAAAAAACATGAAAAAAAAAAAAAAAACATAAAACGAACACCAATTTCTTTCAGTATGTCAAATTGAATCCACGCTAAAGCTCGTCTAACAATTTTTTTTTTTAAAATAACATCGAAACTTGATACAAAATCATTGTTTCCCAATTAAGGCCAAGGATGAATAGTAGGATCGTTTGGACGGGGCACCACAAGGGCGATCTTCTATGTAACTAGGAAAACGCGGGATGCGCGTTGTTAGACGAGCTTAGGGGTATAGAAATCTAGAATGAAAAATAATTTGTCAACCCAATCTACATCTACAGACCTTGGATCACTCCAAACGTTCAAAAACCTTACGAGAATCAGTTATGTCACGGCCTTCCTCTTCATTCATTTCAATCGTTTTGAATTAATTGGTGACACTTGTTGCTATAGATTTAATTGGTTCCCGTAATAGCCTAAATTGATGGGGAAATGCTTCAGAAATGCGTTTTCTTCGTTATTTCTCATCCGATTGATGCGAAAAATCTCTCAAAATGTGCTTAATAGTTTCCTTCATATTCGGCGAAAATTTTAGAGGTCTTGAAAAATTTTGATTTTTCAAGTATTTTCCTTCGGGTTATTCTAATGGGGATTTTTGAAATTTCTAAAATTTATAAAAAAAAAAGTTACCACCCGATAATGCCACAAAACTATACAGATCTAAGTTAGATGAGGAACCATGACGAAAAAAAGTTTGAAGTTGATAGCTGTAGCCGTTTGACCTGTGGAGAACCGACAAAAAAACATAAAAACAAAAAAACAAAAAAACAAAAAAAAAACATAAAAACGAACACCAATTTTTTTCAGTATGTCAAATTGAATCCTCGCTAAAGCTCGTCTAATTATTTAGGAGTTCATTCATTACGATGTTTTCTCAGTAAAGCTGACGTCTGCGTCCACTTCCTTCTGTTTCCCTAACGTTTCGTCACTTTCATTGTCGACACCAGTAACACCCGGCTTGCAGCTCATCACTGGAAATTCTACAACAAAACCTGATTTGACGAATTGGATGAGAAATATATATTTATATTATTTGTTAATTCAGTTGATAATAAATATTATAGGATTGGAATTTTGGGAGGAAAGAATTTGCATTATCATAAGGAATAGTCGATTTGGCGAAATATCATTTTTCTAAGACTAGGAAAACGCGGGATGCGCGTTGTTAGACGAGCTTAGGGGTATAGAAATCTAGAATGAAAAATAATTTGTCAACCCAATCTACATCTACAGACCTTGGATCACTCCAAACGTTCAAAAACCTTACGAGAATCAGTTATGTCACGGCCTTCCTCTTCATTCATTTCAATCGTTTTGAATTAATTGGTGACACTTGTTGCTATAGATTTAATTGGTTCCCGTAATAGCCTAAATTGATGGGGAAATGCTTCAGAAATGCGTTTTCTTCGTTATTTCTCATCCGATTGATGCGAAAAATCTCTCAAAATGTGCTTAATAGTTTCCTTTATATTCGGCGAAAATTTGAGAGGTCTTGAAAAATTTTGATTTTTCAAGTATTTTCCTTCGGGTTATTCTAATGGGAATTTTTGAAATTTCTAAAATTCATAAAAAAAAAAGTTATCACCCGATAATGCCACAAAACTATACAGATCTAAGTTAGATGAGGAACCATGACGAAAAAAAGTTTGAAGTTGATAGCTGTAGCCGTTTGACCTGTGGAGAACCGACAAAAAAACATAAAAAAAAAAAAAAAAAAAAAAAAAACATAAAAACGAACACCAATTTTTTTCAGTATGTCAAATTGAATCCTCGCTAAAGCTCGTCTAATTAAACAATTACATGACGAATATGAAATAGAATAACAACACATGGGGATAATAATAAGTTAATTCAATACGAATATAACGGTGAAATAAAAAAATGAAGAAATAAAGAAGAACTGCCATTAGTGCGAAATAAGTTGATTAATAAATAAGAAGCCCGCATAAGAACGAATTCTTGTGTGCGGGCAACATAACTTATGATTATTCAACAAAAGTTGGCCACGAAGCAAATAATAAAATGAGTGAAATAAGTACATCTATTTTTGTTAACAAAGAAGACAAAAATTCCATTAATTAAATTAAATGCC
>OZ023326.1:706175-763675 GCA_964007535.1 Brachyptera risi
ATCTGAGATAGATGAGGAACCATGATGAAAACAAGTTTGAAGTTGATAGCTGTAGCCGTTTGACCTGTGGAGAACCGACAGAAAAACATGAAAAAAAACAACATAAAAACGAACACCAATTTTTTTCAGTATGTCAAATTGAATCCTCGCTAAAGCTCGTCTAATGAGAGATGAGATCCTTCGAGTTTATCGAGTACCTTTTTCTCCTGCATTCAGAATCCATGGTATGGAGAGGACCACACGAGTCATTCACACAATCGCACAATCAATTGACGACTAGTGATTGACCCGCCCATAAACGTCACAAAACAGAACATCCAATCAAATGAGCTTTGTTATGTGGGAAATTTCACATCACATTGACCTATTAGACTAACTCAAAAGTCCCACATGAAGTATAAATCCAGGTGGCTTTTACAATTAGCCACGCCTATCACTAGTGGTCAATTCAAGCATGTAGTGGAAAATAACCACCACTCACTTGGTATCGGTTTGTTTCATCAGTGTGGTTCTTCCTTGTTATCCTGGATCTCATGAATACATTTGCTGTGAAAGATGTTTTCCCTCTTAATCCTTGATAAGTTCAATTCCTGTGACACTCCGTGAGTCGATGATTGTGTGGTACATTCCTCCTTGCTCTTGTTGTCCTGAATGTGATGGCTCCAAAGATTCCAATCTCACCTGTTGTATTCCCATATAATCTCTACATTCAATTTCAATTTTTCAATTTCAACATGTTTTTTCAACATTCTCATTGAACAATTTTTTTTTTTCTTAATAACATCGAAACTTGATACAAAATCATTGTTTCCCAATTAAGGCCAAGGATGAGTAGTAGGATCGTTTGGACGGGGCACCACAAGGGCGATCTCACATGTAATTAAACAATTACATGACAAATATGAAATAGAATAACAACACATGGGGATAACAATAAGTAAATTCAATACGAATATAACGGTGAAATGAAAAAATGAAGAAATAAAGAAGAACTGCCATTAGTGAGAAATAAGTTGATTAATAAATAAGAAGCCCGCATAAGAACGAATTCTTGTGTGCGGGCAACAGAACTTATGATTATTTAACAAAAGTTGGCCACGAAGCAAATAATAAAAGAAGTTAAATAAGTACATCCATTTTTGTTAACAAAGAAGACAAAAATTCCATTAATTAAATTAAATTCCGGTATTGACATGAAATCACGTCGAATCGTCAGATGGAGGGAAAACTTACGGAGATTGATACAGTCGACAATGTGAGAGTGCACTCTTCTGATTTTCCGGAAGATGATGTAACATTGCATTCTGAACATTTATGGAGATGAAATAACACATTGGATGACACTCACCGTTTCAAACGAGGATACAAATAAATGAACTATGTAAAAACCTAATTGGAAATGTTATGATCATTTATGTAGTTCAATATTCGATGAGATTCCGGATTGATATTTGTTGACATTATTCGATTTTTTCAGATATAACACACATATATACACACACAAATATATATATATATATATATATATATATATATATATATATATATATATATATATATATATATATATATATACATATTATTACACACTCTCACTCACATTCTAATGTTTTTGCTCAATTCTCGATCATTTTGTTCTGAATCTTATGAGTCACTGTTTGCAGTTGAGAACATCCCCCTCAAGAGAGACAGGAATGAGTCAGCAATAGTCTGGAAGATACGCCTGTCGCCCGTGACACCGATACAGCTCGACGGCCAGCCGCATGCGGACGCCGAGAACACCGGATCAGACGTCGCTAACTGCATAATCTGTCGTCGTGCCCTCGATCTCGACAAGGAGAGAAGTGCAACTGGTGATAGAAACAACGGATAATACGATCCGTTGAAATGATAACACGTTCTCCAAGTTTTTTTGTTGCATTTCAATGCGAATAATGTTACTGCAAAACGTTTTCTCGGATTATTTAAAGTAATATATCATCATTTCTGACGTTGGATATATTTCCAGAGAAACGGCTATATTTTGACAGAACTCGCAAAAGCTGTGAGAAATTGAAAATGTTGGCAACGGAATGTGCCATAAAAGTGTGTTCTTGGAATATATGGAAGCAATAATGTATGATATGTATGTCTGGAACTCTCTCATCAGTCTGGAAGATTATGTGGCAGGAACCGAGACACGAGAGGCTGTCTTCTGACGATGGTGGGGATAACCTTGACCTGATGGGAGATGTTGCGGTTACACCCAGCGCTGCCTGGTGCACGGGGAACCAGACAACAATAGCTGTGATGGTGAGGAGAAAACATTCATGGAGCAACAATGACTCATCAGTGGAGAATATAGAATCTCAATAAGATATCTGCCATTGTTTTGTTTTTTCAACGAACTCACGGTGGTTACCAGCTGATTGTAGTGGGTTTAGTCGAGATATTCACGTTATTCAGGTTAGCTCTGTGGTTTGCTTGATACATGAGAGTAGCAGAAACTCTCATTTCACACACACACAGACACACAAACTGGACTCTAGCATCTCTGTGATTTTGTACGTGGCATACGAGTCAGGAAATGAACCAATCAACTTGCAACTTTTTCTGCATATTGATGTCACAACATAACAGGTTGACATTGTTTCCTCAGAAAAATTGACACAACATATGATGGATGAATATATAGATATATGAGGAACACTATGAAAAATATGGGAATCAGGAATCAGGATCTGGATTTCCGCAGGTAATTATCACAGATCCGAATTATTAGTACTTTGATCCATCCGATTTGTTCCCAGTTAGGCTGAAAGACTACTATAGCTTGAGTATCAATCATAGATATATGCTTTTCCTTTGTGATTTGATCATATTTCTCCATCTTATTGATTGGTATTCCATGTCCCATGGCAACGGCCCATATGGAGGTGGAGACTTATCATCATTGAGAACAATTTATAAACCCTTGAGGTCGCTCCCTATAGCAACGTTGAATAATCAAACAAACAACTGGTTTGGTTTTGTTTCATTTATTTTTTATAATAAATTTTATTTCTTTTTATTACGATCTGCAAAGAATAACAATGATTATTTTCACAATAAATCTTATGTCTGACAAAACGATACATCGTACTCATATTATCAATAAACTACAGTTATCGAGTCGATAATGTCTTAATATCAAACACTAATCAAAAGATTTCATCCACACTTTTATAAATATAACATACTGTATAATATCTTACGCATGTCTTAAATCAAGCAGCGAATAACATTGACGATGCTTGAAACAAGAAGTCTGCGACTAAACATTAGGACAGCGACATTGGGCCTGTCTTAGTTCTAAGCGCAACGCAACAGAACACGGGTTGAGACTAGGTCAGTAGAACACAGGGTCTTCACAGCGACTGCCACTTGAAATAACGTCCTAGTCTCAGCTAGCTGCAAGAGACTGAGGACTCTGATTGGATAATGTTCTCTAGGAGAGCTGAATACCATGACAACACGAGATAATGACAGTCACGGTCTCTTGGAACACACACATGTGACATGGTGGCTAGCTGGATGAGGTTTACTGACAACATGGACATGCACATGGACCGAGCATGTTTCAGTCCGGGATGTTTTTCACGTGACAGTCGCGGTGAGGGTCCCGAAAATAACTAAGATCTTTGGCGTCGACAGAAAAAATTGATAATAATACAATTTTGAACTGGACAATACAGATTTGTAATGAAACTGAATTTATCCACCGGACAATTCCAGTCAGAGATTTGCTTCATTGCAGGCCAAAGAACATGTTTCAATAAACAACATACATCTACGTTCAATCTTGAATCATAGCTATCGCACCGATGAAAGAGCAGAAACATTCCGAATCTGCGTAACTGACAATATATATGAAAGCGGAAATGTGCTCATATAGCGGTACAAATCACCTAACTCTCTCATATTCCACTCCACGCATTCAACGTTTTCTCAGAATCATTTACGTTTTGACCACTTCATGCATTAACACACAGAGTTTGCCATCACATTTTTTTCGTGCTGCATTTCTTTTGTCCACATTGAAGTATCTTTTCTGAGAGATATCTTGAACAAATTAGGAAAAACAGTTCACTACTCGAACAAGTAAACGTCGAGGATCACAACCGAATAAATCACGATTAAACTTGACATCCATTGACGATGCAATACTGAAAGTCCCAACAGTTCACCCTCGTATTTCTCAGCTATGAGAAAATCTGCATCGGAACTTCAAAAGTGTTGCTTTGTACATCGGTGCGATAGCTTCGATTCAACACTCAAGTTTAGAGATAAAATGTAGGATATCATGTTTGTATCCTGCATTAACCAATAGCTTGTGCTTGAAAAGATCCAGCATTTCATCATCATTGCTCCAATTTGATCGATCCAACAAGACAGTTGAAAGTGATAATGAAACATCTCGTTTTGTAAACATTCAGTCTAATGTCAAGAATCAGTAGCATCAATTATATATCAGAGTTCATCTCACATTCTGACTAGCAGTTACAAATTTCCAATTCATACAATTTTTGAGTTTCTAAGAATTGTGTGTAATTTCTGTACAGGTAAGCCCGAGTCATCACATCATTGGACTTCAGACTGGAAAATACTGACTCGATCGGAATAATATGAAAAAAGTGAATTTTCTTCAAACGTATACATCCAGAAACTCTTTATCAGCACAGATCAGCCACATTCAATATTCACTTAGGCTCATTTATTTTCATTGTTGACAATAGGCCTACTGGATGTCCAGAACAATTCTCATTGGATATATTTTGGAATTCGCTGATCAAACGTGATTTTGAAACTTGAAGAAATGCACGGATTCAATGATTGTCCAACATCACTTTCAGCCGGCATAATTAAATAAACATTCTGAATTAATTTGCCTCGTTTTTTTCTTGAAACCTTCCTACTATCAGAATGATTAGTTAAAGAAATGAATCGGGAAAAATACCACTCCGTTCTATGAATGAATGATAGTTACAATAATACGATCCATAGTTTCATATTACCATTCAAAATTATGTGATTGAATATATATCACGAAATTTGATAAAATATGTTGACTAAGTTTTCCCATTCCGCCTCGAAGCTCTAAGCGACCGAATGCGACTCGTACTACGTCGTCTCCATTGGCAACAGCTACGCCATGTTTACCCTGTTTCCACATCCAGCACAGGCTGCATGCTCTTATAGTACTAGCTCACTCACTTACTCTAAAAACTGTTTTTGGTTGTTTGTTTTTATGTAAAAATTACTCACTAGAGACACGGTAACTCTGTACACCATTCTAAGCAATTACAAAGTTTGATTCATTTTTAAATTAATTTAATTTATATTCATAACTTTTTCCTAATTGTATTTCATAATATATAATAATTTTAACATAATAAGGTTACGCTTTGCTGAGTATAGTTTCTGTGAAATTTTCAACAATAGTAAATCTTGAATTGCTAGTGTTTTCGAAACGAATGAATGTAAAGAAGTCTTCCCGCGATGTCACTGCGACCAATCAGCGACGCGATCTGAAAGAAGACACGACTGTTAGATCCAGGAGCATGGCTGAAGAGTGAAGAGAGAGGAGACTGAGTCCCACGGAGGCCTCTGGGAGAGTCTTGAGAGACGAGAGACCTCACAGTGTGTGGACCAACACTTGATAGGCTATTAGGTCTCAAGTGTACAAGAGGAGATATTGAAGGGCATACAAACCCGGAAATTTGAATTTGAGGACTGATAACAATATTCATTGCTATAATTTCAGAGAGAAGTGACCATTCATCCCAATCTCAAATATTCCATTTTTGTCAACGAACTTCAATTAAAAATTGAAATAATTTTTTTTTTTTCAACATCGAAACTTTATACAAAATCATTCCTCCCCAATGAGGGCTATGAATGAAAAGTAGGATCGCATCCAGATTGTATGGAATTTTCCGAAATTTTCGGGAATTTTCAATATAATTTTCAATTCGATTTGTTGTCCAGGATCCTTCCTAATTCCCGAGTCATGACATAGAAATCACTCTGATGTTTTCAAGTTCTTGTGACGGACTGGTCATGCGCACTGAGGGTGTTGAGGCCGTGTCACGTGACCCACCTGTCAGCTGCTAGCGGGCCGTGTCGGCGAGCAGGATAGTGCAGAGGGGCACGATGAGCGCCACCCAGGATCTGCTCAGCCGGATACTCCCGCTGTCTGTAACCGAGCAACCATCACAGTCACTGTCACTGTCACATGGACAGAGAAGAGCAGAAGAATTCAAGAGGGATGAGGATGGAAAGATTGAACGTATCGATAAGTACAATGAATTGCCGATATGTATCGAATCTATCCCCAATCAATTGACTCTTTCGGAAAAACTCTAGAATCATTCATCGTGAGAAAATGTATCCACAATGAGGATGTATTCTGAATCGCATGTTGACACAAATGTTGAATCGACTCTTTTATCGACATATTTCAATGTGTACCCAAATGTGATTCTATATTATGTATTTTGAAGTGTTTTCAGATGTATTATATCTATTCATTTCATTTGATATATTTCAATGTATCTTTGATGTTTTATATGTTGTAACTATGTAACGAATGCATTTCATGACTATCCATATACCAGTACGTAGCATCATGGATCATTATTTCCCTGTAAAATGCTGAGAGTGTGACGTCATCTTTGGATGAGGATTGAATGAATGAATAAGGTGAATACTCAATGTGAATGTTTGAATTGGTATCCAGCCCTGACAGCACCTATGTTATCTCGTCATATTGTAATGAATATGTCATAATATGTGATTTGATATTATCACATGAGCTCCCGAGAGTTCATCCCCGGTTGCTATCATCACATTTGTAATACTGAATTCCGTCAGAATTGAAATGTCATTTTGAAAGTTATTAAAATGTTGGAGTTTTTCTCTGTTCTATTTGAATTCATTCCACTCATGTATTTCTGATCATCTTGAACTATCATATCATCGAACTCCGATATTACTTTTATCTTCCCATTTTAATTCATTATTTGACAAACTTATATCTAATGTTCTCGGTTCTTCAACTCTTTATTGTCTGTCCATCCTCAAACATGTATAATTTTCACTATACTTTTCTGATGGCATTTTTTTATGAAAAAAAATGATGATATTCCATCCATCTATCTCTCTCTCCATCAGCACATTCGCTGTTGATTGGATGGAGCATTTCATTCAGATTATTCACATGATCACCCTTGTGATGCCCCGCACGAGCGATCTCACCTCACAATCTCAGCTCTGAGTGAGAAACAATGATTCTGTTCACGTTCCCAGGCTGATGAAAACAGAACCGTTGAAAGCATGGTGATATTTCATATGAGCATATGAATATATAATGACAGCAACCGAGTCATGATAAAAACAGAGTCAAATAAAACTGTATGGACTACTGTATCGCTAGCTGTGATGTCCGATGATCACTTTGACCACTGAATGTCAACCCTAATAACGTGACTCGCCGCTCGATTGTGGTTGGCTATCGACCCGACCGACGCCAGGAGGAACATGCTATTCGTATTAAAACCAACTCACCGCTCTGTATGTTGACATCCAGTCCTGGAAACAGACAGAATGACAATAATTATAATCAAACAGATATCTGTTTTACCGACATGATCATCATACACGTCCAGCCTGGGGCCGCTAGCACGGTTTTTCCGTCCGGCAAGCCACGTGAACCGGTCAGGAACTCGAGGATTGTTTTCTATCGAGACACATGACTGTTTGGTAACAGGAACGTGCAACAATGAAGGATGCGCTAGTGTTGTCATGACTGACACAGAGGTCGCAGTGACGCTGGGTTCATTATTCCTACAAACTGTTCCGGTTCAATGGCTCCGATTGGATATTCTGCAATCGGGAGAACTTTTTTTCATTTTTTCAATAACATCGTAACTTGATGCAGAATCATTCTTCGCCAATTAGGCTATGGAAGAAAGATGGGATCGTTTGTACGGGACACCACAAGGGCGATTTTACCACACCATCTTGATAAGATTAGAGTATTTCAGTTTCCGAACGTCCGGAACACATTATGACTGTTTTTGTGATATGTATCCGGACACAAAACACACGAATGTTGATATCTTCCACTTTGAAGCAAGTCTCTCGGGTCATTATCACATCTTTTCATCAACAGCAGGTGTGAAGTTCATCACTATATGAAATGAACGAAGAAAAAAAATGAGTGATATGGCTATAATGTTATAAATTGTATATATATATACATATATACATATATATATATATATATATATATATATATATATATATATATATATATATATATATATATATATATATATATATATATATATTGGGATGGTGATATCGCCCTTCTGGTGCCCCGTCCAAACGGTCCCATCTTTCATGCATAACCTCAATTGAAGAACAATGATTCTGTATCAAGTTTCGATGTTATTTAAAAAAAAAAAAAAAAATAATGATAATTTGTGATATGTGTTCCATTATTGACTTTGATCATTGCTAAGATCTTGATAGTTGTTCTCATAACATATGTTCCCATATATTCATTCCCATCCAATGATGATTTCTCCCGAAGAAAACAGCGGGGGAGATTTGAGAGAAGAAGAAAAATAAATAGATGGGAAGAAATATGAGAAGATGGAGAACTGTTTCTCAAAGATAGTATTAGATTCATTTCCCATATCGACACCTACTACTATGATTTGAAAGATGTGACAACCGAATTGAATTCAACTATTTCAGTGGAGTTGTGAGATCGCCCTCGTGGTGCCCCATCACAACACTACTGAGCATTGCTCATAGAGGAAACGATGGCTTCGTAGCAAGTTCAGATGTCGATATAATAATCATATTGATGCATTTAATTTTCATTTCTGAACTCATCATGATGTTCTCTTTCAACAATGAACCCGGAGATAGAGTTGCAGAAGTTTGTGGTCAAGTCAATTTCATCATCCTCACATTCTGTCTCAATATGATTGCATGTGTAAATATATATATATATATATATATATATATATATATATATATATATATATATATATATATATATATATATATATATATATATGTATATATCTATATCTATATCTATATATATATATATATATATATATATATATATATATATATATATATATATATATATATATATATATATATATATATATATATATATATATGTATATATATATATATATATATATATATATATATATATATATATATATATATATATATATATATATATATATATATATTCATTCATTTCCATCAAAGTCCCATGGTTTCTATCGTCTCTGATCAAAGTGTCTTGATACTGGTTTTCATGTGATTATTTCTCTCTTACAATCTTGTACAACTGTCTCCTTTTCTCGTTACTTTGATGTGATCTGATTGCTCAAAATTACCGGTTATCAAAGAAATCTTACACTCCGTAAGTAGAATGTAACAAATCACTTGATGTTTTTCTTCTTTTCCTTTTTACTTCAACTACTTTATTATTTTCAATATTCGAGAGATACGTCCGAATTTGAATAGTACTTATAATTAATTTTCACAACCCACTGTTAGGCCTCTGTTCGAGTGCTTTGTGAATTTTTTTTGCTGTAATTGTGTTCTCCTTTCTGTATCAGTGACGAACGAGAGTCGTCCTGATGAGCGATGAGAAACGGGAAACTGCAACGAGTCCAGACGCGCGGGGGACGGCGTCGCGACGCTCGAGATAGGAAATGACGCTGTGTTCGCCTGAGAAGTGTGACCGATCCATCATGGATCTGTCTCTCCCCCTCCCCCCACCCCTTCCTCTCAACAATTACAGATGACGAGGCAGAACGTCGTCAGCCTTGGTTCATTCATCTCGCGCCTCCACGCCTCGCGATTCTGACAGATCACAGTGATAACACAAATCTCGATCCAGTTGCATCCAAGCGAGCAGAAATGACGAGGTTCGGCATGAATATATATATATATATATATATATATATATATATATATATATATATATATATATATATATATATATATATATATATATATATATATATATATATATATATATATATATGTATATATATATATATATATATATATATATATATATATATATATATATATATATATATATATATTCACATATATATATATATATATATATATATATATATATATATATATATATATATATATGTATATATATATATATATATATATATATATATATATATATATATATATATATATATATATATATATATATATATATATATATATATATATATATGTATGTATTCGATACATGTTTTGTATATAGTGAGGTGGAGAGAGGTAGAATGTGGGAGGGTGGAACATGGAGACAGGTGAAGTGAAGTAGAATGAGTTAAAAGTGGAAGATGATGAGAGGAAGATTGGAGTGAAATGAGGTTGAAGTAGGAGATGGAGAGATGTGAAGTGAAGTAGAATGAGATAAATATGCTAGATGTAGAGTGGAATAGTGAGCTGGAGCAAGGTAGAAGTGGAAGAAGGACAGAGATAGAGTGAGGTGGAATGTGGTAGATTTGAGAGATGGATAGAGATAGAGAGAGCTGGAGTGTTGGAGTGAGGTAGAATGAGTTGGAAGTGGAAGATGGATAGAGTTAGAGTGCGGTGGATTCGGGAGGTGGAGAGAGGTAGAGAGAGCTGGGGTGAGGTAGAATGAGTTGGAAGTGGAAGATGGATACAGTTAGAGTGCGGTGGATTTGGGAGGTGGAGAGAGGTAGAGAGAGCTGGGGTGAGGTAGAATGAGTTGGAAGTGGAAGATGGATAGAGTTAGAGTGCGGTGGATTTGGGAGGTGGAGAGAGGTAGAGAGAGCTGGAGTGAGGTAGAATGAGTTGGAAGTGGAAGATGGATAGAGTTAGAGTGCGGTGGATTTGGGAGGTGGATAGGGGTGGAGAGAGCTGGAGTAAGGTAGAATGAGTTGGAAGTGGAAGATGGATAGAGTTAGAGTGCGGTGGATTTGGGAGGTGGAGAGAGGTAGAGAGAGCTGGGGTGAGGTAGAATGAGTTGGAAGTGGAAGATGGATAGAGTTAGAGTGCGGTGGATTTGGGAGGTGGAGAGAGGTAGAGAGAGCTGGGGTGAGGTAGAATGAGTTGGAAGTGGAAGATGGATAGAGTTAGAGTGCGACGGATTCGGGAGGTGGAGAGAGGTAGAGAGAGCTGGAGTGAGGTAGAATGAGTTGGTAGTGGAAGATGGATAGAGTTAGAGTGAGACAGAAAGCGGTGGATTCGGGAGATGGAGAGAGGTAGAGAGAACTGGAGTAAGGTAGAATGAGTTGGAAGTGGAAGATGGATAGAGTTAGAGTGCGGTGGATTTGGGAGGTGGAGAGAGGTAGAGAGAGCTGGGGTGAGGTAGAATGAGTTGGAAGTGGAAGATGGATAGAGTTAGAGTGCGACGGATTCGGGAGGTGGAGAGAGGTAGAGAGAGCTGGAGTGAGGTAGAATGAGTTGGAAGTGCAAGATGGATAGAGTTAGAGTGAGACAGAAAGCGGTGGATTCGGAAGATGGATAGAGGTAGAGAGAGCTGGAGTAAGGTAGAATGAGTTGGAAGTGGAAGATGGATAGAGTTAGAGTGCGGTGGATTCGGGAGGTGCAGAGAGCGCGATACGCGGGTCGTGTCGGTGTGCGTGCGACACGCGAGGCGCTCCACGCGGCCGCCCAATGAACCTGTCAAGCGTGCGTTGCGTGACGTGACGTCACAAGGCGTTGTTAGGGGCAACAGATTGACAGCTGAGACTGGCCCTATGTGCATTCAGCCGGAGCCGAGAGTCAATAACACGCTCAGTCATCGCATCTTACCCGGCCCACACGCCTCTCACTCCATAGCACACAAATAATATCGGAACATAATGAATGATCGTATCGAAGTGAAAACAAAAACATGAAAATAAGTTGAAAATAGATTTTCAATGGAGATTGTTGGATCTCATGTTCATCTGACTGAAAAATTGGGGATCTCAAATCAAATATGAAACACATTTAATACTTTTTGAATGAATATTGTCTATTCACGTATACGTATACACAATACAAGAGGAGCAGAGCACCGTTAGAGGTGGGTACTCAGGAGCGTCCGTGGATCGACTGCGTATTCGTCTTGTCGGCATTTATCGCGATACCTCATCCCCTCTCACTTCACCCTTCTCACCAAGACACCACTGTCAAGAAGTACCGTGAGATAACAAGAATGGTGAGAAAACGAGGAACAACCAGAGTGTTCTTTTGTATGGAGGAAGAAGTGACTGTAAGAGAAATAAGGGTTGGACCCGAGTGGATGCAGGGTGGCAGGGATTGGGGTCATTACAGGATGATGGATGAGAGTCAATGCACGAATCAAGCAATGGTTCAGGAGGGAAATTAAGCGAATGAAGGTTATGAAAATAAAGGTGGCCGATTAACGATCGGTGATAGGAGAACGAATGAGCCAGACGTGGTCTATAAGAAGTATTTAGGAATATATCATCTCATAAATGATCCAGCCACGCCAACAGATCGGTGTCATCAGTACAGTGCAACATTGGGACGGATATCAACGGAGAGATGCATATAATCCTCTTCCAGACGAGTACGGACAACCTCTCATCATCAGGAGAAGAAAAGATGTATCAATCTGGAAAGGAGGTCACAGGAACGATGCCAACAGTAAAAGTACTTGTTGAGAGTGATTCGGAGAGTAATAATAAACCGGAATATCAATATTGAAAATCCAGAATATGAAAACTTGAAAACTTGAGGACACATGATACGTGGGTGGAGGTGCCGGGTTGGATGTCCAGTCTGTAAAAACAACTGATTCGATTTGATTTCATGACAACAACAACAAAATTCAGTGCATTGTCTATCCAACCATACCATCACCAATTCCAACCAAATATCCAAGCAATAACATTTCTTTCATTTCCCAATCAACATCTATCGGCCCATCTTGATCCACTGAGAATGAATCAGTGATACCATTCAGAAGCGGCACCTCTTTGTTGGATCAAAACTCCGAGTGTGTCCCGTCATCAACAATCAGGTATGTTTATTCAATTCAGCCATGACTTCCTATCGACAGTGGCTATTCTTCCGTCGGTATCCAACGCCACCAGATCTGTCCGCGTTAGTACCAGCGCCGGCCGCTGGTCTGCTCGGCGCCACGGGCGATACCGCTTGATCGACTGGTAGCCATTCAGTCATGTGACTATACGCCTGGTAATAGACCATTTCCAAACAGATTGAGCCATCTAGCGGTGATCGTTTGAACTAGAACGGGATGTTTTTACCTGTGTTCGAGAGTCCTATGCTGCCAATGCTATTTTTTGGCATGTTTGATTTATATTATTGTACGTTACAGTGGATGTATTAAGTTATAATACGACAGTAGATTCAACATTGATATGTTTACTATATACTGAGAGATTGACACAATGTCAGAGTGAGTGAGATGAGAGATAATGCAAGTTATATATATATCGGTGTTTTGCCTTGACCCTGTGGATGAGTGGGCTGACTTCTTGAACAGTACTAAAACTCCCAGGATGCAACACTAGCGATCTCGGCTGCTAGGAGGCGGGCCGCGCCTGCGCATTGAACTATGTGCATGGTCTGTATCAACTCTCTCCACTCGTTCCGCCAAACACGTCATCCCTCGTGTTCCCTCTTGCCCGTGTTATTCCTCTCGCCCGCGAGCATCCTCATCCTGATTGACTCCAGTGGGATGATATCTGAGGAATATTACCAGAGTGGAGATGATAATGTGAACTGTGTGTGATGGCGATGTTATTTCAATGGCGTCATGCTGCGACATGTGAGCGTTTCAAACGACCTCCATTGAGGTAAAAATAACAAACAGAACAAATTGTCATTTGAATAACTTTCGGACTGTTTCATATTGTTTCTACATCTCAACACACGGTGCAACAACATGTGGGCCTAACAGTATTGTACTACACGATTGTACTTGACTTATTCCCTCTCTCTCTATATATATATCTTCTTCCCCCCTCCCCATTTCCCCGGTCTATCTCTCTCTCTTTCTCACTCTCTCTTTCTCTCTCCCTCTCTCTCTCTCTCTCTCTCTCTCTCTCTCTCTCTCTATCTCTCTTCCCCTCTCTCTCTCTCTCCCTCCCTCTATATCTCTTTCCCTCTCTCTCACTTTCTCCATACTGGTTCTATCTCACTCACTCTCTCTCTCTCTCTCTTCCCCTCTCTCTCACTTTCTCCATACTGATTCTATCTCACTCTTCTACTGGCTCATGCGAGGGCACTGTTTCCGTCTCCCCCCATCTCTCTCTCTCTCTCTCTCTCTCTCTTTCTCTCTCTCCACAGCAGTGGCTCACCTGGTGGCTGGTATTAACATTAAAGGCACTCCAACAAGAAATTGTGCTCAAACGACGTCATCTCTTCGGGGAGTCGGTTATTTATTTAGTTCGGAATGACTCCGCAGCGCTCCGATATTCAATTCCAAACGCAGTTCCGTTTTCTAATTTGGGAATTGTTCCTAAATAAATGATAACTCTCCTTGAAGTATTTTTATTTCACCCGCGTGTGGTTATATGGGCGCGTTAAAAGCGAGTGAAATTGTCTTGTGGAGATATACCCGGTCCGTGGCGAGACGAACAGCGAGTCTGTAAGCTGGCATGTACTAGCTGATACGTGAGCGAATGTCGAGTGGCAAACTTCCATATTGAATGAGAGGGTTGATGCAGAAACAAGTCGTCACATTTTTGACGTTTTAGAGAAAAGCGCGCAATTTTGTGAAATATTTGTGTCTTCATTTTGGAGTAATATCAATTCAAGTCCGGACATACCTTACAAGCCAGTATGCAATGCACACTCAAAGCCGGTTACTTCTGTGAGAAGAACAAGACATGTCCCAGGATTTGCCTCGTTCTTGCAACCAATCAAGGTGGCAGTGAGCTGTCAGATTTCACCAAATGGCCGTCTAGAGTTTGAAATCTAGGAAATCCAGAAAGTCCAGAAATTGAAATATCAACTTTGTAACGAAAATCGGTATTGCGAAATTGCTATAGTGTCTATACTTCCGTTCACGGCACATCGAGTGCTACTCAGTTCAAAATGAAATCACTAGGGTGCGCTAGAATTGCGAAGTTATTTCGCACATCATGGAAACTGCTATGCGAATTCGTCACGCAAAGTTTCGCAGTCATTCTTCTTATGGAAAGCTAGCTTTGATCTGTTATTCAAATTGCTCGTTCGAAACACGGATTCTCTGGCTCCACATTGGAGCCTGGAGCTCGGAGCTTGGAGCCGTCCTGGCGGTGAAACGGAAACGTCCGGCTGATGTTGATTGGATTGAACCAGCGAATTAACGCAGGTGAATCGATGGTTGACTTGAGCGTCAATTGTTTCCCCTCGCGCTCTCATTGGTCAGTCGTAACACGTTTAACGTCGTATTGTCGTACCGTGAAGCGGATTAACTCTCAAACATTCAAGTTTTATATTTCTAGCTGAATTCATATTGTCGTACAACTGAAGTGTATTTTTTATTATCGTTGCGCTCCACCCCCCTGCCCCATCCCGCCTCCCCATCCCCCCTAATCAAACAGACGTTATTCGAGTTGCCGGTGGCGCCCTATGCCAGCCCACCCCGTGACGTCACGGGAAGGTTCATTCCTACAGGAGATTCCAGACGAATGGTCGAACATTACCAAGTTTATGACAAAACAGAGAATATATCACCAATGAATGTAAGTTTATGAGAAAGGAAGGTATAATTTTCAGGACTTGAACCGAATTTTATGTGTCTTTTTCATTACTTTCATAAAATCGTAAAACTTGATATGGAGACATTGTGCTCCGATTGAAGGTGGGGATTGGAAAGTAGGATCGTTCGGACGGGTTAGGACGAAGATCAGTGGACGACTCGCATTCTCCGTACCCATGACGTCACAAATCATAACATCCAATCGACGGGGCTATTAGAACTGAGGTGAAATTCAAATATCCAATCAGCGTGTCTGTAAATGACCTCGAGTCATATATATATCCGAGAGGCCAATTGGTGAAGCCACGCCCATCTCAAGTCTTCAGTTGTTCTCAGATGGTGCCTGAAGACTCACCAACAGCCAGGTTATATGGGGGATATCATTGTCTCTGATATAGTTCATCCAACAGACTGTGAAGAGTGAACCAGAAAGCTCAGGAATATTCAGTCATTGATCTAGATGATAGCATTTCTGTCTCTAATGAAGAAAAATATTGATAAACAGTCATCATTTCCCAATCAAAGCCAAACATAATGATGCATGACTGTTTTGAAGCGGCACTTTTTGGTGTTTCAAGACTTTCGAGACTTTCAAGACTTTCAAGACTTTCAATGTCGTTTCAAGACTTTCAGGACTTTCAAGACTTTCAATGTCGTTTCAAGACTTTCAGGACTTTCAAGATTTTCAATGTCGTTTCAAGACTTTCAATGTCGTTTCAAGACTTTCAGGACTTTCAAGATTTTCAAGGTCGTTTCAAGACTTCAGGGCGGGACAGTTGTCAATATGAATGGTCCAGCTTATCTATGAACCGATTCGAACTCTAAAAGATGGTCTTAACACTGGAACTGTGCGTTATCTGTGACCACATTCTATCGCTGCCAATTACATTCATTCAGTCCCCGACAATTCGGAACACATTATGAGTGAAAACCGTTATTGTGATATATCCGGACATTACCAGCATTGTACCAAAACACGCGAATGTTGATATCTTCCACTTTGAACTGAGTCTCTTGGGCAATGATCACTCCTCACCATTAACAGCTGATGTGTAGTTTATAAATGAGGTGAAGTTAATCGAGTCTGCTTGTCGCTGAATAGCAGCAGGTCTTGTTTCCTAGTCCACCCTAGAGCCCAGCATTGAGATGCAAGACTGTTCCACACACCACGCTGTTCTACGCGGCTTCACGGCTCCGTGGAATAATTGCCAGTACTTCGCTTCTCACTTGTTCCCCATCATGAATTATTTCGTTTGTTGTGCGCAATTTGAAATTGGAACGTCTAGCGTATATAGCTTGGCGGGCCGGCCGCTGCGAGCGCTCGGCGCGGTCATGCGAGAGAAATGCCCGCACACCGAACAGTAAATAAAACTTCAACCCTCCGGCCATTAAATTAAAGTACCGCCGGTTTAAACATTGAATACATCCCAGCTTTTAGCATTCAGAGAAACCAGGGTTGTTATATTGTGTACCGAGCGAGAGAATATCGGACGGGATTCATACCGTACACAAGTCGGTTGTTTCGGTGAGAGGGGAACGGAAGTAGATTCAAGATTGGTTATAGTTCAGATTGAATCAGTGCAGAATGTATGTTTGGTCGGGCCCGGCTTGTGATCTGAATATGGATCAGTCTTCAAGAAATAATCATGATATCATTGTATCAAAGTGACATGGGTGGGCGCCAATACCTCTCAACTAGTCACACGCATCATATGCGTTGTGAGATGAGCGAGATATCTGAATAAGGTATCTCATGGTCAAAGTAGTTTTATCTATGCTACTCAATCGACTTCGGTATGATTGAAAACTCCACACACCTTGAATCTGATGAAAAATCCGGTGAATATCGAATCCAGAAAGCAGTGAAACACAGCAATGGTTCTGCGATAATTTTCGATCCATTTGTCGAATGAAAAACATTTTCAAAATCATTTTCTTCAGAGTGGCTGGTTTGAATTGCATACAAAATTGTGAAAATGTGTATTATTATTTTTTCACATTCAGGAAAAACTCCATTTTTTTTTTGAGAACTTTTATTTCTAAAATTTTCTTGCCCAGCCTGATCCTATGGGGTTCTTGGGAATTTTGAGATGACATTTCTTGAAATTGGTCGAACCGATTCATCTCGAAAACTATGCAGTTGTGTTTGCCTGTACATAAAATGTTTGAAGTCGATCAGTCAAACCCTGCGACCTGTGGAGTGCTTACAAACAAACAAAAAAACACACATAAACAAAGCTCTATATGAGAGTGGGATGGAGACTTCGCTACGCTCATCTAATCATTTCAACTGTGGGATCGTCAATAGTTCACCAAAAGATCTGGTTCGAGTTTCAGTTGCTATGGCAACAACTGTCAGAAACTATTCCTACATCAGTTTCTTGAGAGTGTCCTATTTGACACTTATAGGAGAATAAAATACAGGAACTGAAGTCAGAATTAAGCTAGGCATGAAAGTTATGAGGGAATAGTATTAACTATAGGAGAACGCGTCATGTGTTGCCACGTTGATGGATGAGTTATGAAACATTATAAACATATCTTTGGATTGGCTATTTATATATATATATATATATATATATATATATATATATATATATATATATATATATATATATATATATATATACACACATATATATATATATATATATATATATATATATATATATATATATATATATATATATATATATATATATATATATCCACCTTGAGATCCCAACATTCACGTCACTGCCCTCTTACTTCCCAACTGGGAAAACGCTACATATGCGTTGTAAGATGAGCGAAATATCTGAATAAGTTATAAAAGTCTTTAAAGTAGTTCTACCCTTGCTACTTCATCGATTCTGGTATTCTACACACCTTGACGTATAAAGAAAATCCTTCATTGTTGGATAAATATGGAATCTAGAAAGCGGTGAATCTCAGCAATCTGAGTTGGCTATTGATGAACCATGGATAAAAACAGCTAGTTCAAATCTTCTCTTCAAAATGGTTGGTCCGAATTCCATGAAAAATGATGATGATGTGTGTCATCAATGTTTACACATCCATTCACAAATGAATTTATTTCATTTGAAGGTTTTTTTTCTCAGATTTTCTTGCTCAGCTCAATCTTATGGGGTTTTCAGAAACTTTGAGTTGAATTTCTCAAAATCGGTCCTACCGATTCATCCCCAAAACTATACGGTTCTGAGTTGGATGAGTTTGCATGTACAAAAGAGGTTTCATGTTGATCAGTCAACCCCTGTGACCTGTGCAGTGCCCATAAAAAAAAACAACACAAGAGTGGGATGGAATCTTCGATTACGCTCATCTAACGGTCTGACAAACAGCCACCCCGATCTTCAGACGATCAGCCGAGGCGCGCCTGGCGTCAATCAACCGTACCACCGTCACGAGTCCGACAAATCGCTATTATTCGGCCCGAGTCGGTTAATGAGTCCGGCCCCCACAGGTGGTTCGTTGTCTCGCGCCAGGATCGCTCTTGTCACCCGAGCCTCGTGAATCTCGGCCCGGCAATACAGCCGAGCAGCCGTGAAAGAGCGGGTAATTGAGTGGTATTGCAGCGCGCCACGCGGCCCGTGCTCGGGGCTCGGTGGTGATAACGCTGATTGGGCAGTTAGAAGCCTCGCGTTAATGCCGTGTTATTGACAGACAATCAGAATATGGATCGAGCGAATCAACGCAATGACGTCATATTGCGTACTTTGTTCGCATCCATTGGACGTTATCAGAGAGTATTTGTGACGGGAGAAACCAAACTGCTGGTATGCCACGATCTAAGCAAGTATATACATACACATATATATATATATATATATATATATATATATATGTGAATATATATATATATATAAATATATATATATATATATATATATATATATATATATATATATGTATATATATATATATATATATATATATATATATATATATATATATGTATATATATATATATATATATATATATATGTATATATTCATATATATATATATATATATATATATATGTATTTATTCATATATATATATATATATATATATATATATATATTTATTCATATATATATATATATATATATATATATATGTATATATATATATATATATATATATATATATATATATATATATATATATATATATATATATATATATATATATATATATACATACATATATATAATATATATATATATATATATATATATATATATATATATATATACATATATATATATATATGTATATATATATATATATATATATATATATATATATATATATATATATATATATACATATATATATAAATATATATATATATATATATATATATATATATATATATATATATATATATATATATATATATATATATATATATATATGAATATATATAATATATATATATATATTTATATATATGTATATTTATATATATATATGTATATATATATATATATATATATATATATATATATATATATATATATATATATATATATATATATATACACATATATATATATATATATATATATATATATATATATATATATATATATATATATATATATATAAATATATATATATATATATATATATATATATATATATATATATATATATATATATATATATATATATCCATATTTATATATATATATATATATATATATATATATATATATATATATATATATATATATATATATATATATATTACAATAGCGAGATATTAGGTACTCCTGCAGCCAAAAGTGACACATACTCTTTTCAATCTCGGAAGCCATATTGGACATCCACTAATATAATCTGAGGAAGGCATTCTATTTATTCACTGATATTTCATGTCTAATATGTGGAAAACTCCCTGGTTTGCGAAGTGGTGTGAAACTGCAGCCGGTAGCGACATATGCTCGTTCCAATCTCGTCGGCCATATTGGACATTTCCAAATGTGTTCCAAGCAAGCCACTCTATATAATCAATGATTTAATCATTATGTCTAATATGTGAGAAACTTCCTGGTTAGCAAAGCGGTGTGAAGCGACTGCCGAGACACAAATATGAACGCCTTCCCAATGTTGAGTAACTTATATGGGTGATATAGATCTATTATCAATTTCTTGAACTTCAATCTATCAGAATAATATCATGTATCAATTTTTTTCGTGTAAGAGTATTCTATTGGTTGGTATTATGATGTATTCATGAACATTTTTCTCGAATTTCTCATCTCATCATGACTCGGAAAATCTAGAAAGCTTGAATGAATGGATTTATTATTTGTTTAGGTTCCACCAACATCCACTGGCCTTGACCGCACACAAGACTCAGTTCTCACGCAGACTTCTCTCTTTCAGTCTTAGTATCTTAGAACACACGTCGTTCACTGTCATACCCTCCGTGATGCTGCACTTGTTCTCTTGTTCTGTGAGTAAGAGCGAGCTTGGAAATAATCATGATTTGCAATGACTTGGCATCTCGATCCACATACGTCGTTCACTCCGATAGAATTGAATATAATAGAATATGCTTGATCGGTCCAAATTATTCTTATAAATATATCAGCCTCGTTGATATAGGATATGGTAAGGTGGGGATGATACAAAATGCAGTAATGATAAACAATTTAAGAAACAATTAGGAAAACTATACATTTGAACATTGAGAAGACAGTGAACATCAATGAATTTTACTACTTGAATTATACTTAGAATATTCGTTGAATTAATACTCTCCGTGATCATTTACTTGTTCTCTTGTTTTGTTGATAAGAGCGAGCGTGAATATAATCATATCCATTGAAATGACACGATAATTCCATCTGCTATACCAGGTCGGTCCTACCGATATGATCATCAAGTGGGGACTATCACCCTTGCTTGCTGAGAGACCTCACCAGAAGCGAGGCTATTCGGGGGTACGAGTAGGAGGAAGATGACGTATTGGGGACTCGAACACACGCCAGACATGAAATCAGCGGGAAGTCGATGTCCAGACTTGATGAGACAAATAGTGTTCAGTGTATCTGAATAATCTAGTTAATGTTGTGGAGATTTATGTTTTCAACATTCAAAAGCACTCAGATTCAGGCTTTGGTGTACTCTGGTTCAATTATCGATCTGACTTTATAGTTTGTATGACATAATTAGGCGGAGTGATAAGAGCTCCATATTAACTTCCTAACGATCCATCAATTGCTTCAATGCCGTTCGATATACTCACATCACATCCTCATAACAAAGTGAGGTTTGATTCAATTAAACATCCCGGTGACCACTGGAGCCCCATTACGTCCAACTTGGACCAACTGAGGTTCCATTCAATTATCCATTATAATGTCATGTGAATGTGATACTTTCCGTTCTGATATGTATACTGGAATGCTATATCTGTTAGAGGTGTATCCATTAATATCACGCGGAGCTGAGATTTTCATCAGATTTCACATTTTGAATGTGAATGTTTGATGAATAATGTTGGTTAATCAAGGATTATAATGGATGATAATGCATCAAGTGGGGGATCATAATCATACCAAAATTCTCGATGAATTGGAAATTTCAGAATCGAAATGTTCGAATGAGGTTGTTTTTGAGAAAATGTCGGTAATTATCATTTCGAAGCTCATTTCAGCCATATTGGACATTACCGAATTTAATTGGATGATAAAATCCATATTTACACTAATATATGACTAATATGAGAGCAACTTCCGGTCTGCAGAGTGGTGTGAAGCTACTGCCGAGGAACGTTGCTTCTGCAGCCGATAGCGACATGTGCTCGTTCCAATCTCGCCGGCCATATTGGACATTTACAAATAGAATCTAAGCAAGGCATTCTATATCACCTCACCGAGACACGTTACCCCTGCAGCCGATAGCGACATATGCTCGTTCCAATCTCGCCGGCCATATTGGACATTCACAAATGGAATCCAAGCAAGGCATTCTATATTATCACTGATGTCTGATATGTGGGAAACTTCCTGGTCAGCAAAGCGGTGTGAATTAACTGCCGAGACACAAATATGTACGCCTTCTTGATGCTGAGTAACTTATATGGGTGTTATGGAGCTTTGATCCATACAACTTGATCTTCAGTTCATGTGAATAATATTGGGTATTCATTCCGCTTGTTCATGAATTTTTGCTCTTGAATGGCATCATTATTTCCTATATTTCCACCGCCTTGCCCGCACACAAGATTCAGTTCTCACGCGAGCTCCTCTCTTTCAGTCTTAGTATCTTAGAACACACGTCGTTTACTTCAATTCCCTCCGTGATGCTCCACTCATTCTCTTGTTTGGTTGATAAGAGCGAGCGTGAATATAATCACATCCATTGAAATGACACGATAATTCCATCTGCTACCAGGTCGGTCCTACCGATATGATCATCAAGTGGGGACTATCACCATTGCTTGCTGAGAGACCTCACCAGAAGCGAGGCTATTCGGGGGTACGAGTAGGAGGAAGATGACGTATTGGGCTCTCGAACACACGCCATACATGTAGTCAGCGGGAAGTCGATGTCTAGACTTCATGAGACAAATAGTCTTCAGTATTTCTGAATAATCTAGTTAATGTTGTGGAGATTTTCATTTTGAACATTCAAAAGCACTCAGATTCGGGCTTTGGTGTACTCTAGTTCAATTATCGATCTGACTTCATAGTTTGTATGACATAATTGGTACAAAGGTTAGAAGCTAAGTGATATTGCGTGACATCTCATAGCTATTTTCACTGTCGTGATATCTGATATTGTATCACTTCAATAACGTGAGGTTGAATTCAATTGAACATCCAGACAACACTTGACCTCATTACGTTCAACTTGAACCGACTGCGAGTCGACAAGAAACAAGATCCGACATTTTAATATAAAAGTTCATTTAAACATGACATTTCGCGAGAAAAAAAATACGAGTTGAATTGAGCGAGCACAAATTTCATTCGAAACGCGAACCCCTTTCTTCTGTGATACAGATCTCGAGTTGAGGCGTTCTCAGTTCCAAGAAACTTCATTTCCTCCATTTTCAATTCTAATGTATCCCTCGAGGCAAAGAAGCAATCTGATTAATTCGGAGTCCTCGAAAACTGAGTTTAACAACCACACAAAAGCGAGCAGTTAATGTATATTAGCAAGATACGCTGCTTATGTACGCGAGCTTTGCCACTGCGAACAAGAAGAGGGATGGAGATGGGGGAGGGGGGGAGGAGGGAGGGGAGAGAGAGTCGAATGAAGGAGAGTGCATGAAATCTGTGCTACTGTTTAACGTACGTATATAACACGACGATTTATAGTACTGGAAGTTGCGAGTAATCCTTTTAGCGATTCCGAAGCGCTGTGCGGAAAAAAAAACAATTTGGCCTTAATTCAAGAACATTCTTTTGGCTGAAAGAAACCGAACCAACATTAATTGCTTGATACTTTCCTAACTCCATTATAGAGATGCATATGAACCCGAAAACAATCCTCATAATGAGAGGAGATGTGAGTGTATATATATATATATATATATATATATATATATATATATATATATATATATATATATATATATATATATATTTATATATATATAAATATAAATATATATATATATATATATATATAAATATATATATATATATATATATACATATATATATATATATATATATATATATATATATATATATATATATATATATATATATATATATACTATATATATATATATATATATATATATACATATATATATATATATATATATATATATATATATATATATATATATATATATATATATACATATATATATATATATATATATATATATATATATATATATATATATATATACATATATATATAAATATATATATATATATATATATATATATATATATACATATATATATTTATATATTATATATATATATATATACATATATATATATATATATATATATATATATACATATATATATATATATATATATATATATATATATATATATATATATATATATATATACATATATATATATATATATATATATATATATATATATATATATATATATATATATATATATATATATACATATATATATATATATATATATATATATATATATATATATATATATAATATATATATATAACTTTATATGGGTATATATCTGGACATTATCTCGATATTCTGAATATATGAATACATTCTCATATTCATTCCGTAGTTCAGGATTGTTTCGACTCAATTCGTTCTCTCAATGCCAGAGAAGTGTATATAACCGACATCATCTAATCCTCAATATATTCAGTGTGAGTGTATTCCAGTATATGAACATAACCAGCTGTTCGCCATGTCCAGTTGGGATCATGTTGAGAGTCCACCATCTCACCAGTTCGTCAAATGACTTCACTCGCGATCTAATATCATTCTCATGGGTGGCTAGACGTCCCGTTTGATCCAGACTTCTACAACTGGGAGCCAATCATTCCAATCCATTCTCATTCCATCTCCATTTCATCTCATTCTGGACAATTCAATTGCCGATACAAATATAAGTGAGGATGATGAAACTAACATATACCCGCGTGAGAACACAAGTTCTTGTGTGCAGGCTGACAGAAGAAAAAACAATAATTGAGGGGGTTGATGCAAAAACAAGTCAAGTCACATTTTTGACGTTTTTGAGAAAAGCGAGCAATTATGTACAATATTTTTTTGTCTTCATTTTGGAGCAATAATAAGTCAAGTCCGGACATACCTCACAAGCCGGTATGCAATGCACACTTATAGCCACTCAATTTCGTGGGAAGAACAAGACATGTCCCCGGACTTGCCTCGTTCTTGTAACCAATCAAGGTGGCAGTGAGCTGTCAGATTTCACCAAATGGCCGTCTATACAGTTTGAAATCGAAAAAAATCAGTGATTCTAGCAATCAAAATATCAACTTTGTATTGATTAAAATAAATCTCTGATAAAAATCGTAATTATGTTTTAAAATTAATTGGTGCAAAAACATGACAAGTCCAAATGCATTAAGGGTTGCAAAAAATAATCATCCCTTCAATAAAAATCACTCAAAATGATTTTTTCATTAGAAAATTAATGGATTTGTATTACTATACTTATGGAAGTAAATAATATGTGAGCTATAAATTCATTTTGGAATTTGGAATCTAATATTGTGAATATCTCCATATATGAAATTTGTGACTTGACTTGTTTTTGCGCCAACCCCCTCAATTTATTCACTGTAGCTCGTAGCAGAGACGGAATGAACATATACCATCCGATATTCAAGAGAAGACAGATAGAACAAGAATCGGGAATAAATTACCAACACTGAGTTGTTGTGGAGAAAAGTATCTTACATAGCTTAGTGATATATAGTAGCACATTAGTATATTAGCAGGATATTAAAATACGAGGTTGATTCGATCACATTTGTAAAATATGGTAATTGTATGTCATGGTATCGTATGGTTATATATGAAACTGGAACAGGGTGAAAATAGTTATGGTCCCAATCAATTTGGTGAAGTATGTTGTGACAAATAATTCTCCCAGACAACCTCAGCCAATGGTCAATTGACGACTGGTGATCGACCCGCCCATTAAACGTCACAAAACAGAACATCCAATCAAATGGGCTTTGTTATGTGAGGAATTTCACATTGACCCATCAGAGTATCTCAAATTCCCACGTGAAGTATAGATCAAGATGGCCCTGGCGATTAGCCACGCCTATCACTAGTGGTCAATTTGTTCACTTTTCGATTGGTTCAAAGTCGGATTTTTCTAGTGTGTGCCTATTTGCATCATATGAGACGAACAAATTGTATACCTAATTTGAACCGAAAAAAAGTTTCCACAACTTGATCAGAGTGTTCCGAGTGTATATCGTGAATAACTTGATTGAATGTTGAACTAACCTGGATAGTAGACCAGGCTTTTTCTCACTAGGTAGTTGGCGTCTGGTATCCTCAGCTCGCAGTCAAACACTGTGGGGGACCTCAGCTGCTCGTCCTCGAGCACCTTGGTCGCCATGATGTCGTACACCCCCTTCCTGGGCGTGCTGGTCTCTATCGTCACCCCTTCCAGCAGGCCGGACCTGGAAGCAAACGTTCCAGTTCATATACAGGCACGTCTGATTGGTTGATCCTCGAGGACCTTGGTTGCCATGATGTCGTACACCCCCTTCCTGGGCGTGCTGGTCTCTATCGTCACCCCTTCCAGCAGGCCGGACCTGGAAGCAAACGTTCCAGTTCATATACAGGCACGTCTGATTGGTTGATCCTCGAGGACCTTGGTTGCCACGATGTCGTACACCCCCTTCCTGGGCGTGCTGGTCTCTATCGTCACCCCTTCCAGCAGGCCGGACCTGGAAGCAAACGTTCCAGTTCATATACAGGCACGTCTGATTGGTTGATCCTCGAGGACCTTGGTTGCCATGATGTCGTACACCCCACTCTCTATAGAGTCGCATGTGGGATGTGAAAGAAGATTGGAATTTTCCCATTCTCTCGTTCCGATAAAAAAAATATCATTCACAGTTGGATGAGCAAAGCGAAGACTCAATTTCAGAATACTTCAATAAAAGTGCTTTTTTTCGCACTCCACAGATCAGATTTAAATTCAAAATCAGTTGAAACTTGGCAAACACAAGTGTTTTCATACATTCCGATACTATGTATATATGCGACGCGATTGGAGAAAACTCCTCAGAAAAGCACGAATAAACAAGCTTCTGCTCAACTGTTGTCCAAGTGTGTCCAACTCCGTGGAGCGTGATGGACGCGAGGAGAAGATCACCGATAGTGACGTCAATGATCGGGAGAGCTCCAGTGGAGACTTCCAATCGACCATCGAGGTTATTCACCACGGTGATATATCGATGAAACAATTCAATATATCGTCATGAGTGGAACTCTTATGTTTATCAGAATTCAATTCCAGATATTATCTATGTGGGAAGATCAACCAATCTCGGACTCGCACCTGATCATTGAACTCAGTACACACACACACACACACACTATATATGCATTCAATGTATAATGTAATGGTTGTCCTCATGGTGGGTATATAATTATATAGATTTATTCATGTTATGTATCTATGTGAGATATAATGGATAGTGAACAAATGAGCGAACAAGACCCTCCGTGGTGCGAGGAGTTTTCACTAGGATAATTCCACAAATATGAGTGATATGCATACAAACTGAACCGTGCGAGGAAGAAAATCAACAAAAACATCACAAGATGCGGACACTGTTATTTGGAATGCCAGCAACTCGATTTTCAGAGTGAAAAAGTTGGAGAGATCAGTTGTGTGTAACAGTAACACTCGATATTCCCACCTCACAGCCGACCGTTACATGCAAATAACACGTGACATATTGTGAATATTTATCATGGATCGACAGTATTTCACGGGTTCATTCGGTGGATGTTATAGAGCAGTTTACCACAGTTCATTCAAACGGAAAGTTATTATACGATCCTGCATATGTCATATCGATACTGAATATGTGATGTTAGGGGTAGTTTCCTCTCTAGACCTAATATCTTGTCAATATGCTATGATATTATCATTTGTTCGACTTCTACTCGGAGTTAAAATGACTTCACTCAGTCATCTGGAGTAGTTGATTCTGAAGTAATTTCCAGTTGCGAGTTTCGAGTCGACTGAGTTGAGAAGTTATTCAGCACAACATTGTAACCACAGTGGTGGTAACAGAGCACGTGACTTCGAGCAGACGGTTCGGTGCACGTGACTTCGAGCAGTCGGTAAGGCAGCCGGGCAGACCAGACGGAACTGTTTTATCGACCGCAGTGACGTTGAACCAATCGACTCGAGGCTTCAACTGCTGGCTTGATTCTGTGCATTGTGTTCTGGCTAGCTACGTGAGTTCCTGACCAACCAATCATCAGCGACCAATCGACGGGGTTGGTGCAAGAACAAGTCAAGGCATATTTTTGACGTTTTTGAGAGAAGCGCGCAATTTTGTGAAATATATTTGGTTTTCATTTTGAAGCAATAACAGGTCAAGTCCGGACATACCTTACAAGCCACTATGCAATGCACACTTAAGGCCACTTACTTCTGTGAGAAGAACAAGACATGTCCCAGGACTTGCCTCGTTTTTGCAACCAATCAAGGTGGCAGTGAGCTGTCAGATAACACCAAACAAATGTTGTATCGATCAAAATAAATAACTCTGACAAAAATCGTGATTATGTTATGAAATTGTTTCCGGTGCAAAAACATGATGAGTACAAATGCGTCAAGGTTTGCAAAAAATAACCATCCCTTCGATAAAAATCACTCAAAATAATGTTACAGTAGAGAATTGATGTATTTGTATTACTATACTTATGAAAGTTTTTGGAATTTTGGAATTTTCATTCTGGAATTTGGAATGTGATATTTTGAATATCTCCAGATATGAAATTTGTGACTTGACTTGTTTTTGCATCAACTCTCATCAGCTCCAACAACATGTGCTCCCACATCCCTCACTATCCCAGTTGAAACTCATGTCATTCGATGAGCAGTATTGGTGAATAGTTGACTCATAGCTTGATAATCGGCCTCTCCTCCACATCAACAATCGGAGGAATAATGTGATATTCCATACACTCGAGAACAAACAACCACAAGACCAGCACCAACAGGTGCATATGGGTGGACATTGGACATTTCAATTCTCATTCCCATTCCGATCCACATGATCATTTTTTCATGGAAATCATTGCAATGCCATTTCAATCATTCATTTCTCGTTTTCATCCGATTGGTTGTCCGTTGTCAATATGTATTTGGATACTCGATCCTTTTTCAATGCACACCACATATTGTTCGTCTCTGTTCATTCGAGCTGATGATCTAGTATCGTAGAGATCAACCTATCACATGCTCAGTAGACCCTTGGAGAACTTGTATATGAATGCATTCTACTTCTCCTGTTCTGATTGATTCTGTTTCATTTTTAATATGTTTCAATCTTTTAGTTTTGTTTCAATTAATGATGATTTATAATTCGGTTGTTGTAGTAAGTAACTCCTCCCTCGTGCCAGGCGATCAACTGATGATAGTGTATTCCTAACTGTGCGATATCTCAGATTGCTGTTGTGATGTGGATCTGTCGAAGTATTCACACTCCAAGTTTCTCTCTAGACCCGATTTAATGTTTTCAGATTCTCTTTTTCCCAATTGTATACAGGAATGTTTAATGTGATTGATTGTTCTGAAGGTTTTGACATTGACATTGACATTGACATTCTTGATGTTCTCAATGACTTGCAAGCCAGCTGTTGTTGAATTGTACACTATATAATATAGTACCGAGTGTGTTCTTGTTGTTTTCCAGTGTTTAACGATATGCCTGTGGTTCTGTATTATTGCACTTGTGGGGGTTAACCTGTTGCTGATGTGGATTCAATGAAATGATTGACCGAATCCCAATCATAATTATACCATACCAAAATGTTTGGAAATATTGGAAATTTGTAGAATCAACCCACACATATGGGGTTATTGATGGAGAAACTTGGTTATTTTCGCAAGGCCGGATACAATGCGAATATTTTCTATTCAGGATCTCCGATAAATAAGCGTTAATAGATTGATGGGATGTTCATACGATGAAATCTTGTTGAAAGCTGAGTCATATTTCAATTGTTTCAGAAACGTGAGCAAGTGATTAGACAGTTTGATTGGAGTTCAATGAGGACTGTTTGTTGATATAGATGGAATGTGCGTCTGCAGATATGTGTTATTCCAACACGTGTTGAGTGAATATGAGTTATTCCAACACGTGTCGAGTGGATATGAGTTATTCCAACACTGGTCGAGTGAATATAAGTTATTCCAACACGTGTCGAGTGGATATGAGTTATTCCAACACTTGTCGAGTGAATATAAGTTATTCCAACACGTGTCGAGTGGATATGAGTTATTCCAACACGTGTCGAGTGGATATGAGTTATTCCAAGACTTGTCGAGTGGATATGAGTTATTCCAACACTTGTCGAGTGAATATGAGTTATTCCAACACGTGTCGAGTGGATATGTGTTATTCCAACACGTGTTGAGTGAATATGAGTTATTCCAACACGTGTCGAGTGGATATGAGTTATTCCAACACTGGTCGAGTGAATATAAGTTATTCCAACACGTGTCGAGTGGATATGAGTTATTCCAACACTGGTCGAGTGAATATAAGTTATTCCAACACGTGTCGAGTGGATATGAGTTATTCCAACACGTGTCGAGTGGATATGAGTTATTCCAAGACTTGTCGAGTGGATATGAGTTATTCCAACACTTGTCGAGTGGATATGAGTTATTCCAACACGTGTCGAGTGGATATGAGTTATTCCAACACGTGTCGAGTGGATATGAGTTATTCCAACACGTGTCGAGTGGATATGAGTTATTCCAAGACTTGTCGAGTGGATATGAGTTATTCCAACACTTGTCGAGTGGATATGAGTTATTCCAACACGTGTCGAGTGGATATGAGTTATTCCAACACGTGTCGAGTGGATATGAGTTATTCCAACACTGGTCGAGTGAATATAAGTTATTCCAACACGTGTCGAGTGGATATGAGTTATTCCAACACTGGTCGAGTGAATATAAGTTATTCCAACACGTGTCGAGTGGATATGAGTTATTCCAACACGTGTCGAGTGGATATGAGTTATTCCAACACTTGTCGAGTGGATATGAGTTATTCCAACACTTGTCGAGTGGATATGAGTTATTCCAACACGTGTCGAGTGGATATGAGTTATTCCAACACGTGTCGAGTGGATATGAGTTATTCCAACACGTGTCGAGTGGATATGTGTTATTCCAACACGTGTTGAGTGAATATGAGCTATTCCAACACGTGTCGAGTGGATATGAGTTATTCCAACACGTGTCGAGTGGATATGAGTTATTCCAACACGTGTCGAGTGGATATGAGTTATTCCAACACGTGTCGAGTGGATATGTGTTATTCCAACACGTGTTGAGTGAATATGAGTTATTCCAACACGTGTCGAGTGGATATGAGTTATTCCAACACTTGTCGAGTGAATATAAGTTATTCCAACACGTGTCGAGTGGATATGGGTGATATTCTCACCTCGACATCTGTGATATTGATAAGTTCACCGTATCGAAGGAAGAGTAATAAATCCATACTAACTGAGTGTGTCTGGACAGTGGCATCTATATGACATGACTCTGATGATACTGAGCTGTTCTAACCTCTCATTGAACAAGATGGTTACAGCATTGATTAATCACACGGAGCCAGGTCGCGGGAATCACACACCTGTTGGCTCTCTCGCCTCGACTCGTCCACAGCAAACACCCCTCATAGCACCTGCTAGGTCACAATCAGGTCACGACTTCCATCGCACTCACATTGACACACGATCCGGTGCGATTTCCGCCTTGCCATACAGGACAGGTGAGATGACCGATTGACTGGAAGGTGTCTGCATGTTGGTGTCACAATGGACTGGGTTGGGATGGTTTCCCAGAAGAATCGAAACCACGATTGACTCGAACAAAATCAGGAAAACTTGGAAGATCCAAACGAAGAGGAGTCGGGAGTGAAAATGAAAACGATGAAAAATATATTTATTCAAAAAAAAAAAAAAAATATATATATATATATATATATATATATATATATATATGAATATATATATATATATATATATATATATATATTCACATATATATATATATATATATATATATATATATATATATATATATATATATATATATATATATATATATATATATATATATATATATATATAAATATGTATATATATAAATATATATATATATATATATATATATATATATATATATATATATATATATATATATATATATATATTCACATATATATATATATATATATATATATATATATATATATATATATATATATATATATATATATATTCACATATAAATATATACATTCACATATATATATATATATATATATATATATATATATATATATATATATATATATATATATATATATATATATATATATATATATATATATATATATATATATATATATATATATATATATATATTCACATATATATATATATATATATATTTATATATATATATATATATATATATATATATATATATATATATATATATATATATATATATGTGAATATTTATGCTTAAACTTGTTCGTGAATACGTGTTATGACCAAGTCTGGTAGTGAGACCTGTAACGATTGTAGTTTACAATGCGTCGTCAGAGATACAACTCTTGTGAATCCAGGCCCAGAACAGCTGGTCCAAATTGCATATGAAATTGTAATGATGTGTATTATTATTGAGTTCACATATAGGAAATATTTTAATATGTTTGGAGAACTTTTATTCTTCAAATTATTTTGCCCAGCCAAATCTTATTGACTTTTTAGAAATTTCAAGATTATATTCCTCAAAATTGGTCGAGCCGGTTCATCCCAAAAACCATACAGTTCTGAGCTGGATGATTTTGCGTGTACGAAAAAATGTATATGTCGATCAGTCAACCCTTGCGATCTGTGGGGTACCTAAAAGAAAACAACATGTATACAAAGCCACACAGACAAAGCTCTATAAGAATATAATGGAGCCTCCGCATACGCTCATCTAATCACAATACGTGCAGAAATAAGCACTCATCATAACATCACAACTCCAAGCAGCAACAGGTGAGTGAAACGTGTGGAGAGTGATCAGAAGTGCTCAGCTGAAGTCAGCATAGGCCCATGATTCAACATCGAAACAAAATACCAAATATTCATCTTCGAGAGAATGTCAACAATGTCTCCTGGCCTGGCTCTGTCATGGCCGACTTCAGTTCCTGCTCACACCGTTTGGCAGCGCGCATCACAGGGCAATCGCCACTCTTCGATTCACTATCATATAGTATTTCAAAAAAGATCTTTCAAAAAGATGTGAACACAAATGCGGTGTCTAAAATATATGAGTTTCACAACAGTTGACAGTTCTATTAGTATACATTATATGGGATCTATCTAGTGACAAGGTGAGCGTTCTTGACATGAACATTATTCTATCAATTAATCTAGCCATATTTTAACTAGGCCGTAAGATGCTTTTATAGGAAACTGACTATGTGGAAATGTACGTATGACTGTGTGTATATGAAATTGTATGAATGATTGTATATTTGAAATTGTAGAATTGAATTTGATTTTTAGCTGTTAACTGTATTTTATTGACTGATTGACGTTCCATATATGTTACATTATGTCATCAATGTATATGTTCTTTGGAATAAAATAATTCAATAATAATAATAATAATATCTCGTTGGTTTGAAATCTCCGTGTGAATACAATGTCTGTAGATGTAGAATGAGCCGACAGGAAGAAATGCACCCCAAGATGGACTCGCATGATTCCAAGCTTCATCATATGTGAAGCGTTCCCCTATGAATAATCGCTCGTGTGAGCAGGAGAACAGGAATAGCGGGACTTACTGAGTCTTCCTGTCGGGGTCCTTGAACAGCGCCATCTTGGGCTCAGGATAGACGCCCTGCGCGCTGCACGTGATGTTGACAGAGTCGACGCCGTGACGTATGTGACTCGTCAGCTCGAACTTCTTCTCAGGCACTGAAACACGAGGGTGGAAAACACGTCAGAAACTGTTCCACAATCTTTCTGACTAACGACGTACTTTCAGGATGATTAAGATCTATCGGCGTCTAATGAATGATTGATGAGATGATAGGATGATGGGATGATGAGATGAAGTTTTTTTGGGTGATGGAAATGATAGTGGGAAGAAAGTATCGTCTTCTGTATTGTAGGAATCATACCGGCATCAGAGAGAAACATCGGAAAAGCCCTGTGAAAATGTATGGTGGCAGGGTCCGATATGTCTCTACACCTTCCGGATCACATGATGCGAGCGCGCTCACCACTGCGCTGCATGTGCCGATACTGTAGAAAATACGGGAAGAATTCACAAAACATTCACACACGTTCGAAGATAATTCACAACGATAACCATGTGGAATGGGAGTACATCGAGTTGACTCGGCGAAGTGTAATTTTCTGATCCTAGCCTAATGGAAGGCTGAGGTCTCCGAAAGCACACATAGAGGAGACATTTGATGTCTCGCGGTCAAAATAGTAAAGCTGGATTCACAATGCGAACTAATGATTAGTGACTAATAACTAGTCAAACGCGAAATATGCGTTGTAAGATGAGCGAGATATCTCAATAAGGTATAAAAGTCCTTGAAATAGTTTTACCCTTGCTACTTTATCGACTTTGGTATTCTACACACCTTGATATCTGAATAAGCTATAAAAGTCGTTAAAGAAGTTCTACTCTTGCCACTTCATTGACTCTGGTATTCTACACACCTTGACGCATATAAAAAATACTTCATTGTTGGTCAACTCTTGAATCTAGAAAGCAGTGAATCTCGACAACTTAATTCTGTCATAATTTTTATGATATATTTTATGAATATTATCAGTCATTTTATTTTTTTTCTCCAAAACGACTGATCAGAATTGCTTAAAAAATCGTAATAATGTGTAAAATCCATGTATACACATTTAGAGAAAATTTCATCCCATTTGGAAAGATTTTATTTTTCAACATTTTCCGCCCAGCCAAATCTTATGAGGTTTTTAGAAACTTTGAGATGATGATTCTCAAAATCGGTCCGACCGATTCATCCCAAAAACTATACAGTTCTAAGTTGGATGAGTTTGGGTGTACAAAAAAAGTTTCATGTTGATCAGTCAACCCTTGCGACCTGTGGAGTGCTTACAAACAAAAAAAAAAAAAAAAAAAAAAAAAAAAAAAAAAAAACACACAGACAAAGCCCTATAAGAGTGGGATGGAGACTTCGCTACGCTCATCAATAAATACCAAAATTAGGAAACTGAGCATTCACAAAGACTTGAATTGAGAATTAATTTTGACGGAAATGACGTACTTTCCATGAGTCGTAGCTGTATTGAGATGACGGATTTGAATTGAAATCTACATGTTAGAAGGCTGTAAACGAGCGGTTCATCGAGCGGAAAAGGTTTCTTCTCCCTTGACTCCTTGTCGTTTCGAAAGCACGACTTCTGATTGGTCAGACTAATAATTAAAATTAAAGTTGAGAGTTAGTTGACTTTCAAGGTCAGTCACTAATATCAAACACAATGTGAACGTCAATACTGATTCCGTATCTGCCAACTTCAGTAGTAGTAAATATCTTCATGAGCATTTTCTTGCTATTTCTTACATGGTCATATTTTACACTTCAACATTTTTTGAACATTTGTTTGTGTATAGTTATCAATAATATTAGGTAATAGTCATATCAAAACTGCAACACATTATGAATTATAACTTAAATGCAATTATTAGAAAACACGATTTACTAATAATTCCAAATGAGAAATTTTGTTTATAGTTGATCAATATACATTTGGACTATCCCAATAATTGACATTTAATAAAGGAATCAACTTCTTATCTATAATACTTTCACAACACTCTCTTCCTAATTGACTGAACGTTTTCGCCTCTTTCACTTTATTCCCTAATCTATTATAAATTCTGATCCCCTTGGTAAATATTGAATTGTCTTCTCCTTTTTTTGACGTCCTTGAGATATTTGTATTCTTGCACGCTCTAGTATTATGCATGTGTTTATCTTTAGTAAGTTCAATTGTATCACAGAGATATTGAGGAACTAGTCCATTATTCATTTCATATATCGAGCTAAGAGTATTGAGTAAGATTCTATCTTTAACATTTATCCAATTTAATACATTTAACATTTTCTCAATAGATGTATCTTTGCCAATTCTCAGAATACTCCTCATAACCCTGTTCTGTAATTTGTGTAATGTTTCATTATTCACTAATCATTAGTTCGCATTGTGAATCCAGCTAAAATGGAGAAAGTGTTCAACTAATATCGCATATTTGTGCAGCGCACAAGCTGAACATCTTCTTTAACTTCACGCTCGATTATCATCCCATATGAGCTGGGAAGTATTCGCTCGAACTATATTAGGGGTTCTCATAATGTCCGTGTTTCCATCGCATCATTGGATGAGCGTAGAGAAGATCTCCATACAATATACTTGAGACAAATGGTCTTCGTTCTCATGGTTTTTTATTCGTTTGTAATTTTGGTCGCGGCATACAGGTCAGAAAAAAAACTTAATGACTCGAAACTTTCTCACATATGGATGTCATGCAAGAATGGGTTGGAATTGTTTTCCAGAGAAATTGAGAAAATGTTTTTTCCGAAAAAAGTATCGAAAGTTTTTTGAAGTCTCCATGAAAATGAACCCGCTTGAAATGAGACGCGTGGCCGAGTTGCATCACACTGAACCGTCATTCGGGAGACCGGGGTTCGATTCGCGCCATATTCGACCATTCTGACATGTTTTTTTCGTGGTTTCCCTCTGTCGTTCAGGTTGATACTGGATGGGATGGTTCCTTAACAACAGGCCACGAACGACTCCTTCTCGCCATCCAAAACACCCAATTAAATGAAATTCCATCTCATCATTCCATCATCTAATTCATCATCCACCGACGCCAATAGATCGTGGCCATCAGTATAGTGCGTCGTTAATACCCAATATGGAAAATAATGAAAATGACCTGAAATATTGAACTTTCACAGAAGTTTTGGAAAACATCGCCGTACATATTTTCATCAACTCTTCACAACAATGGAAAATAACTATAATAAAACCCAATAAAAGTGTACATTTTATTGAATAATCATGTGGATCAATTGGTTTCGCAAAGTGTATATGCGACAGGTTGCAGAACCGACTACACACATCAACAAGTTGCAGGTGAGTTTGTTGAACGTTTGAAGTAATCCAAGGCCCGTAGATGTGAATTGAGCTGACAGAATATTCTTCATCAAGTATTTCCATACTAATTCTAAGCTCACCTCACAACGCATGTACCGCGTTTTCCTATTAATTGAGATATCTGCAACTGTTTGAAAGTTACCACCGGGAACCAATATTTCGCTCAATCGATTTCAATAGATGATAATGACAACATTCTGACTCTGTGAACAGTTGTCCGGCAACCCCAACACAGAATCCTGGAACAGTTATCCCGTGTTCCCGGTCAACTCGCATCTCCCTAACGAGGTTTAAATGAACACGGGATAACTGCAGGCTGTTAATTGGCTTTGTTTGTCCCGGCCTAATAGAGCGCACGTGTACATAGAGCCGTGTCGGTGGCGGGCCATGAATAATCACCCCCCTAATGTTCTATCTCTCCCAGAGCTGTGCTCAGACCCGGCGCCTCCACGCATCCACGCCATCCACAGCATCAGCTGTAGCGGCAACAGTGAACCGTGGCGTTAGTATTGTGCGTCAAGGTGATCATGAGGCTGGTCATGGGACCCGGCACCTCCACCTTGGACCTGGCACCTCCACCCGGGATATTCACAGTATCAACATTCAGCTGTGATGGTAGTATCAAACAATATCACACTCTCCGGGGTGGCGATAGCATCCGGCACCTCCACCGTGATCCCAGCACTTCCACCTATGATATTTACAGCACCAACCAACACGATATTAGTGATCAATGGCGATAACATTGAACAATGTGAAACTGCTCAAAGTTGTGATCGAGCCCGGCACCTCCACCTTGAACCTGGCGCCTTGAGTATCGACATTGAACCACTTTGTTAGTATTTAGCAACGGAACACACCTCCAGGCAATAATCAAGCCCGGCACCTTCACCTTGAACCTGGCACCTCCACTCAAGAGTATCGACATTAAATCACTTTGTTATTATTGAGCAGCGGAACACAGCTCCAGGCAGTGCTCTTACCAGGCACATCCACCTTGAACCCGGCACCTCCACCTTGAACCCGGCACCCCTACCTTGACCCTGGCACCTCCACTCAGGGTATCGACATTGAACCACTTTGCTAGTATTGATCAACGGAACACACCTCCAGGCAGTGACCTGACCCGGCGCCTCCACCGGGTTATTCAGAGTGTAGCGAGCGCCATGATGGCAGTTTCCAGCCCAGTGGCCGTGAAGCGGATAAGCCGTGTCTGATGGCGATGTGACGTCACACGGAGCTAGTATCGGAGTGCGAACAGCTGACCGCTCGATCCCTCACTGAGCCGCCGTGTCTGCGTTCAAGGGACGGACCACCACGAGGAGGGGAGAGTGGAGTGGCGAGCAAATACTGTTCTATTGACTCGGTCAACAAGTCAGTCTTCAGTCGTGTATTCTGGCCAATCATAATGTAGCGACAGAGAATATTGAGAGATCAATCAATTGAGAGTTGCACTCTATCAGTGAAACTTGTGGATGTGGAAGCTCCCATGACGTCATAATGCTCAGTGTTACACTTCCTCGCCGTGATATTAGGCCTTGCGAGATGAGAGAAACATTCGAATAGGTGATCAGAGTCGATCAAGTAGTTCTACCTTCTGTAGACTGTCATAATCAAGAAATTTACACACCTTGGATCAAAAAGAAATCGTTGAATAACGGATCTAGATGGCCGAGAATTTTGTCGAGAAACCTTTTTCAGCATTCCCTATCTATTTGATGGATGACAAGCCTCATCGGTTCATCTTATCGGAACTGTTGATCCGAATTGCGTACAAGTTTGTGGTATTGTGGATCATTTTTCTTGTGTGTTCACATTCAGGAGAGATCCGAATTGTTTTGAAGAGAGATTATATTCTTCACATTTTTCTACTCAGCTCAAACTCGTTGGGTATTAAAAAAATTCGAGATTATATGTTCACAAATGATCTGGTTGATTTGATCTCAAATATATGGAGTTTCAAGTTGGATGAGCTGACGTGTAGAGAGGAAGATTCGGAGCGATGAGTCGAACCGTGCGACCTGCGCAGTGGGCACAGAGTAACACACGAACAACAGCAAAACACGCAGACGAATCTCCATCGATGTGGAATGGAAGTCCTCGCTATCGCTCATCGAATCATTCGTGGTGGTGGTGAATCGTCATTTGTGATTCTTGCCAACCTTGGCGAAGTTTTTCCTTGGATTGAACTGTACACAGGAAAGTTGTTGTTTGACGTTCCTGATTGGTTCATTCTCATCCCTCTGAAGCAAACGTCACGTTCATCTCCACATCATGATAATATCATGATATGCATCTCGATGAATATATATATATATATATATATATATATATATATATATATATATATATATATATAAATATATATATATATATATATATATATATATATATATATATATATATATATATTCATATATATATATATATATATATATATATATATATATATATATATATATATATATATATATATATGTATATATATATATATATATATATATATATATATATATATATACATATATATATATATATATATATATATATATATATATATATATATATATATATATATATATATATATATATATATATATATATATATATATATATATATATATATATATATATATATATATATATATATATATATATATATATAAATATATATATATATATATATATATATATATATATATATATATAAATACATATATATATATATATATATATATATATGTATCCTCTCATTTTCTCATTTCTTTGATGTATCATGATGATTCTGTGTCGAAGGTTCGGTTATTCTGATCGGTCACCATGAACTAATTGTTGCAGTCAATTTGATGCCTGAACATGTTGAAGTATAAAACAGCTTATGTAGACATGATGAGAAAAATTCAATTTGTTTCCGAATTGAACGTGGAATTAATTTGAAATGGTATGCAGAATTGATGAATAGGAAACCTCAAGAGAGCATGCGCTGAGTATCTCATAAGATGGATTAAACCATCAGCATTTCATTCTTTGCGCTCGCTTACTGGCTGAATGCTGAGCTAATCCCTCGGGACTCGGTCTGATCCTAATCCCGGTCTGTACTCGTACTCTGGCCTGGAATATTCATGAAACTGGAGCAAACGTCTGAACAGAACACAGCGTAGAACTTGTTCCGTTCTTTCATTGGAGACGCGTCTCGCCATCGACGACAACCAATCCACGTACTGCATGTGATTCCCGGCACGTCCACGCGTGTATCTCTATGCGAGTGTTGAACACTGGCAATAACTCTATTTTACTCTATTTTTTATTCTATATTTGGTTTTAACGACGCACTGTAATGATGACTGAGATCTATTGGCGTCGGATGAATGAATAATGAGATGATGGGATGATGAGATGAAAGTTTTATGGGTAATGGGAATGAAGCGGTCGTGGCCTATATTTTAGGAACCATCCCGGCATTAGCCTAGACCACAGAGGGAAACCACGATGAACCCCTGTAAAGATGGACGGTGGCGGGGATCGAACCGGCTCCGATATGTCCCTTCACCTCCCGGGTCACACGAAGCCAGTGCGCTAACCACTCAGCTACATGTGCCGGCAGTAAGTCTATTCTCTGACGAGGACGTTGTTATGCTGTTCTTCAGGATCGATCACTCTCCTCAGAACAATACTCATCGCAGAGAGCAATCCATCCTCACATTGGTCAGATATATTTCTCTGTTTCTGAAGTATAGTGTATCTTGAGCTTCTTCCTCGTATTTCTTCACGTTTCTCTTCTCTGGTTTCTTTGTGGGAATGTTGTCTCAATCTTGTCAAGTGATGCAATTACAGTGTATATGACCTCACTAAAACACGATGAGGTGTGACTGTGAGGTTAATCTAGATGGTATGAATTACACATCATGAGAATTAGTGCGACATCAGGCCTAGGAGTTCAACACGATTCATATCAAGATTCAATCAGGATTCATTTCTTGAATCCTTCACAATCAACAGGAAATCCAAGCTTCGTGACGTTAATGTTCACCCTGGACCCAGCAAGCAATGAACCATCATATACATGAACATACGACGAAGAGAGTGTTGGAAATTATTGATGAGATAATATATATATTAATTCCTTCAATAACATTGAGATTCACTCTCAGAATAATTGTTGCCCAATGATCGGGACTGATGATGCTACCATATATCTACATCACCGAGATACGTAACTCAACGTCAAGAAGGCGTACATATCTGTGTCTCGGCAGTAGCTTCACACCGCTTTGCACACCAGGAAGTTTCACACATATCAGACATATATTAGTGATAATATGGAATGCCTTGCTTAGATTCTATTTGTGAATGTCCAATATGGCCACCTGGTATGGAACGTGCATATGTGGGTATCGGCTGCATGAGTAACGTATCTTCGCGAGGTGATATAGAATGCCTTGCTCAGATTCTATCCGTAAATGTCCAATATGGCCACCTGGTATGGAACGAGCATATGTCGCTACCGGCTGCAGGAATAACGTATCTCGGTGTTTATTCTATGGTGTAACGTATCGTATGTCCATGATTCAACAGAGGGCCTCCTCGAGTGTGGCTTGAGCTTGCAGAGCCGCTAGCGAATATAATCTGTTTATTCCGGCGCATGGAGCCGATAATGAGTGTGGCCAAGGAACTAATGCACTAGAGAAGCTTATCAACAGCATTACACGGCTGTGTTGCCTGCATGAGTAGGCTGACTATATAGGAGGACAGTCAAGATGAACCCTCACAGGCTGTGGACTGTAGCAGGAATCACAACATAGATACTGGCAGGGGGAGAGAGAGAGAGAGAGAAGCTGATGCAGATTCGAATCCACCAGTTGGAATCAACCATTCAGGATATTTGGTAGTCCACCAGTTCGCTGTGTCGCTATGGTAACTATTGTTTATCACTTGATACTTGGCATAAGCCCATAGGATAATACCGCTGTTTTTTCGAAAACATTCGATATTCTGAGATTGGTTTCAACTCGCACTGGAATAACGAACAAGTTTTTTTTTCTAATAACATCGAAACTTGATACAGAATCATTGTGCCCCAATTGAGGCTATGGATGAAATGTGAGATCGTTCGGACGGGGCACCACAAGGGCGATCTTACCACCACATTTTGATAATTCAAAACTGATAAACTACAACTTATTTCGAACAAAGTCCAACATTTGTGTTGATATAAAGTTGTTCTCGTTAAATCTCCGACTCCTCACTCCTGATATGTCAATCAAGTTAAGAGTACCACATATTAAACCTCATGTCACATCCAGAATCTCAATGAGATCATTTAGTCCGTCTTGTTGGTTTAATATCAGATTGTATATCGTATTATTATCTAGTTCAGAATGAGTTATGTTGATTCCTGATACAGTTTAATCCGCTGATTAGTATTGTATCCAGGTATCATCATGTTCTTCGTTATTGTAAACTGTGTTCTGTCTTCTGTGATCGTGAACCAATATAATCTTTCAATTGTGTGATTGTATACATGATCGATATATATGATTGATATATTTCTGTGTGATGAAAATGCCATCGATTCAATGCAAAAACAACAAAATGAAGCAATGCGAAGCATATTGAGGGTCGAAAGATACACGTAATTGGAGAAAATATGTGGAGAATTATGCTAGCTCAATGTGAAACAGAGTATCACTCTCAATGTTCTCACTTTTATATATGAAATTAATCATGATTTAGTACCCAATTATTTAACAACAAAGTTGAAATTGTGTAAAGAGACACATACTCATGGTACAAGAAATTGTGATAAAATATATATTGAGAAGGCATCATCATCATTTATCGACAACTAATTTTTTTCTAAAGGCCTAAGAATATAAACAATCGCATTCCTGAAACAATCATCAAACTAACAACATCTGTAAGTTTCAGGAATGCGTGTTCAGAATTGATGAAGGAGGAAAATTGGTTCCAGATTCAAGTGAAAGTGTGCGCTTTTGGGACAATGCAAATTGAAATATGTATCCATTATTTCCATCAGATATGTCTATAGTATCATTCTTATTATATTATCATCATTGTTGTATTTTAAATTGTATTTCCATGTCTTGCATGTTTTTTAAGTATAGTGTGTGAAATATATCAAAAATTACTGAATAAACATTATTATATATATTATATCATTCAATATCTGAAATATGGTGAATGAGAGGAATCTATCTATCTTCTTCTTCTTGGTATATATTTCCACATCCTTGCTCTCGATATCATATCACCAGTTCATTGAAATGTCTTGTTTTGATTAGTATATACATACCCACACTACTTTGAGAGCAGACGTAATGATAATGAAATGTTAGTTAGTATTCCCGAGATTCAGCATCACACAGGATCATTATTCCGGGCGAACATCTCGCTGCAAGTCCCTCCAGACGGGAAGAGCTGGAAGCGCTGGAAGAGCTGGAAGAGCTGGATCGTTTGCATGGCGACGAATGCGAATCGAGACAAAAGTTGTGTGAACAAGTCCCTTGCTCTTGTCTTACAAAGAACCACTTGTTTCAATTTGTGCTCGAGTCTTTGGCGCCGCGCGGGACTCGGAGATAAGGGAGGAACACAGAGAATACTTAAGGAGTGTAGAGATCCCCTCCCCCCCCTCCCCCCCTCTGACACTATACATGACTTGCCGACAAAGAAGAGGGTGAAAAACGCGAGTAAAGCAGAAAATAGACGCATCAGTCGATAATCAGCATGCATATTAGATTGGCGAATAATATGCTGTGATTATTAATCAGAAGTTGCGAGGGATATCCGGACTGAACCCGACTTAGAGAGTTGATATCTCGCACGTTCGGGACACTTCGGAGAGCTTTTTGATAACAATGTGAGAAAGAATGAGGAGAATGTATCATCAATAAATCAATTTTTCCACGAATTGGATTGTTTCAACTTGATACAGAGATGGAAGTTTGAGAGAATGTTGGGAAGGTGAAGAAAGTTGGGAAGATGGAGAGGATGGAAGGAAGTAATTGTTCTCAATATGCGTTCAGAAGAAGTGGACACTTGAGGGTGATGAGATACAGTCAGGAGACTAGACACTGGGAGACCAAGAGACTGTGAGACCAGGAGGCTGGAAGGCCGGGAGACCAGGAGACCAACCGGGAAACCAGAAGACCAACTGGGAGACTGAGAGACTGGGAGACCGAGTGACTGGGTTACAAGAAGACCAGGATAATGGGAGACCGGGAGAGCAGGTGACCGGAAGAGCAGGAGACCGGGAGACCAGGAGACTGAGTGACTGAGAGACCGAGAGACTGGGATACAAAGAGACCAGGATAATTGGAGACCGGGAGACCGAGAGACCAGGAGACTGGTGGACCGAGAGACTGGGAGACCGATAGACTAGGATACCAGGAGACCAGGAGAGTGGGAGACCAGGAGACCGGAAGACCAGGAGACTGGGAGACCAGGAGACTGGGAGACCAGGAGACTGAGAGACTGGGAGACCGAGAGACCGAGAGACCTGGAGACCAGGAGACCGGGAGACCGGGTGGATACAACACGTCTAGCTAGTGGACATCATGCCTGAGTGTTTGGTTCGAACACTGAACCAATCATGACATTGGATGGAGATTATAAAAGTCGTATGGAATAAGTTTGACCTTCCAACAATATCAGTGTGAAGAGGTCAATCAACTCCAGACGTCTCGAGTTGGATGCTCGCGTCTTTTCTTCCTGCAGGAGTTTATATCTTGTCAGCCTGCTCTTCCCTAATCTTGTCTCACTGGGATAACATGCATATCAGATCATCCATGAGGAAGAATATGATTCATGTTCTATAATTAATAATTGTCTTCAGTTTACTCGCCGGTTTCTCGGAGAATAACGTGTAATTTGTGCCCCGTGTCTCGCTAGTGGAAATAACGCAGATTCTAATTAACGCATTTAAGCCCGGATTTTAATAAGTTTTCCGCGGTTTCTTTCTCACCTTGTATTTTATTACCCCTGTAGACCGCCATTAGCCCGACCCGAGGTGGAGAGCCTATAACCAGGATTTATTAAAACTGCGAGAGCTGGAAAAAGGGAGGCTCGTCGAATCACCATTAATATCTCACGCGTGAATATTATTATGCATAGAGAATCTACAGTAAATCATGGCGGGAAATGAACGCGAGATTAATGGAGGAGAACCGGCCTAACTCTTATTTATGAACGTCTCGGGTTTAAGTAGTTGTTTCTTTCTTGTGTACTTTTCTTTAAACGTTTCTAACACAATTCGAATTTCGATATCTCTGATTTCTCGTACAATCAGTTAATAATGTATCACAATATGAAAAATATTCAAATAATCATTTGTTTAATGAGTTGTATGGAATCTTGTGGCTTTTTGATCGATGACGAACTTTTCCGCTTGAGAGATTGTATTCATCAAAATTCTCCGACAAATATTGAATGATATATTAATTCATTCATCTCTCAACAATGTGTGATTAATTCAGTACAATTATTATGATCTATTTTTAAATCGATTGATTCTTAATTTGATTGAGGCCCAGTATTACCAAGTTCAGTTAGTATTTATCTAAGTTGGTGAAAACAAATACCACAGGTAACCATGGTGATAGCAAGTTTGAACTGTCAGATAAAAGCTGACTAGACTTGGTAATACCGGGCCTCAAAAGGCAATGTATTCGTAGACACATCTGACTTATACCGTCTTGTATTCGGATTGTTTGAGAGATGTGCATTTTTACAAAGATACGAAGAACAAAAACACCAATGACAAATAAATGAGTGATCTTCCAGTACTGTATAATATTGTGGATGTGAGAGATAACCGTGGAGAGATCAACAAGGCCTTGAGACGGCTTGGCTGGTGCATCAAGAATGACTCCAGAAATATAGAATTACCTAATGAATCAATCAGGCTGAGTTTCAACAACTTCAGTTCAAACTTGGCTTTGTAAAACTTGGTTTAATGATAAACTGGGTTTGAAAACACGTATTAAAATAGTATAAGCTCAGTTTAGGTCAAATCTAATCCCAGTTTAGGCATCATGAAACGGCTTCCTGAATATGAACCTGGATTGGAAATTTGAACCGGGTTCAAACTCCAGTTAATAGTTGGTGAAATGAAGCCTTTATCGAGTATCGGAGAGTTAATCAATAATATAGAATCAACTAATTAATCAATCAATCAATTAATCAAGTATCGGAGAGTTATTCAAGAATTCACAGACGACTTTCACGATCTTAGAAACTGTCCAACTTCTTCCAAATCAAAGTCACATTCTTGTTGCCACTCTCGGACATAACTACAATATCATGATACACTCTTAGCCACGAGAGTTGGCCCCTGCGGAGTGATCGTTATGAACAGTGGGATCACCGACACAGGTGAAAGCATGTTTCGGTGCATCGAGCTTGGCATACGAGACGAACATTTCAACAGATTCATTGGAGCGTCTTATACTTGTTTCTTGACGGCACTTCAATCATTGTTTGTATTGCATTTCAGTGGGCTGTCAGGAAACTTCATCGATTGGTTGATTGATTTATTGATTGAACGGATTTATTGATTGGATTGATTGGATAATATTAGTTGATTGATAAGATAAAACCTGAGAAACGGAAGTTATTGGCTCACATGCTAGCTTCACAGTGGAACTATTTATAATTGTTGAAGTATTTCTCAAACATTTCAATATCGGTACGTCCATCAAATACGGAGTAAGTCTGTCAGTTTTGAGAGATTTGAACCACATTCCAAGAAATCATCTTTCAATCATATCTTCCCATTCATGATATCAGAGTTAATCCCATTATATCCATCATTATTTGTGATTGTTCCATTTCATTCGTTACCAATCATCGTTACCATGACATTACACGTATAAACACTTCTCAATACACCAAATGTGATGGAGTGAATTATAATCAACCGGGCAAATCTATTTCTCATGTAGATGCCTCATCACGCACAACTGTCAATCTAGTAAACGATGACGCTACCTTGCAGTTTGAACCTATATTTGATAGAGGACTTATCAAACAATAACAACGGGACGACGTTACACTACGACCCATCATTGCCGCATTGCTCCAGAACAAAACAAATTCCGAATATTTCTTAGATAATGAACAAATGTTATACAAAGTCCGTAAAGCCAACGATGATCTTAAAGTAAAGATGAACTCCATGTGTTGTGGGTCAAGATTGTGAGAGCTGATGATGGTGAATCAGGAAATAATATACTGGGTGACAAATCACCACCCCTAGCAACATGATACATTCACGTACCCCAATCAATGAGCGATCAAACAAGACTTGATCATCAGTTGAATTAGCTCCCTTTTTCATATCAGTACCACTCGCTCATCCCCGAACACCGGGCAAGTACAGCGTTCTCCCGCGACACGTATAGCCGAGCCACACATGCTGTTTGCTCGGGAGCCGATGCCACTCGAGCTCGGCCGGTAAAGTGGGTACCCTTCAGCTCGGCCGATAAACTGAGGACAAGTGGATCGGACATTGGGACTGTTTGTAGGATTGTGCCCGGAGGCGGGAGAGTTGGAGAGTCAGGTCGAGACCAGTGGTGTTAGGGGGGAGGGGGGGGGGGAGCCCATTAGAGCCACGTTGCGCCCCTCGTAAATTAGATGGCACGTCGAGAGCTGCAAGGACGTGGCAATGGAGTCTGTGACGTCACACACGTGTTATATGCACATGCGGACAAGTTACACTCTCAGTGGTGTGACTCATTCTTCGAGCCGGGATCATCTCCACACAAACCAGACACTTATCTGTGGAGGTGCCGTTCCATCGGGAACATCTCCGCACAGACTAGACACTTATCTGTGGAGGTGCCGTTCCATCGGGAACATCCCCACACAAACTATACACTTATCTGTGGAGGTGCCGTTCCATCGGGAACATCCCCACACAAACTAGACACTTATCTGTGGAGGTGCCGTTCCATCGGGAACATCCCCACGCAAACTATACACTTATCTGTGGAGGTGCCGTTCCATCGGGAACATCCCCACACAAACTAGACACTTTTCTGTGGAGGTGCCGTTCCATCGGGAACATCTCCACACAGACCATACACTTATCTGTGGAGGTGCCGTTCCATCGAAAACATCTCCACACACACTAGACACTTATCTGTGGAGGTGCCGTTCCATCGGGAACATCTCCACACAGACTATACACTTATCTGTGGAGGTGCCGTTCCATCGGGAAAATCTCCACACAGACTAGACACTTATCTGTGGAGGTGCCGTTCCATCAGGAACATCTCCACACAAACTATACACTTATCTGTGGAGGTGCCGTTCCATCAGGAACATCTCCACACAGACTAGACACTTATCTGTGGAGGTGCCGTTCCATCAGGAACATCTCCACACAAACTATACACCTATCTGTGGAGGTGCCGTTCCATCGGGAACATCTCCACACAGACTAGACACTTATCTGTGGAGGTGCCGTTCCATCAGGAACATCTCCACACAAACTATACACTTATCTGTGGAGGTTCCGTTCCATCAGGAACATCTCCACACAGACTAGACACTTATCTGTGGAGGTGCCGTTCCATCAGGAACATCTCCACACAAACTATACACCTATCTGTGGAGGTGCCGTTCCATCGGGAACATCTCCACACAGACTAGACACTTATCTGTGGAGGTGCCGTTCCATCAGGAACATCTCCACACAAACTATACACTTATCTGTGGAGGTGCCGTTCCATCAGGAACATCTCCACACAAACTATACACCTATCTGTGGAGGTGCCGTTCCATCGGGAAAATCTCCAAACAAACTATACACTCATCTGTGGAGGTGCCGTTCCATCAGGAACATCTCCACAGAAACTATACACCTATCTGTGGAGGTGCCGTTCCATCGGGAACATCTCCACACAGACTAGACACTTATCTGTGGAGGTGCCGTTCCATCAGGAACATCTCCACACAGACTAGACACTTATCTGTGGAGGTGCCGTTCCATCAGGAACATCTCCACACAAACTATACACCTATCTGTGGAGGTGCCGTTCCATCGGGAAAATCTCCAAACAAACTATACACTCATCTGTGGAGGTGCCGTTCCATCAGGAACATCTCCACACAAACTATACACCTATCTGTGGAGGTGCCGTTCCATCGGGAACATCTCCACACAGACTAGACACTTATCTGTGGAGGTGCCGTTCCATCAGGAACATCTCCACACAGACTAGACACTTATCTGTGGAGGTGCCGTTCCATCAGGAACATCTCCACACAAACTATACACCTATCTGTGGAGGTGCCGTTCCATCGGGAAAATCTCCAAACAAACTATACACTCATCTGTGGAGGTGCCGTTCCATCGGGAACATCTCCACACAGACTAGACACTTATCTGTGGAGGTGCCGTTCCATCAGGAACATCTCCACACAGACTAGACACTTATCTGTGGAGGTGCCGTTCCATCAGGAACATCTCCACACAGACTAGACACTTATCTGTGGAGGTGCCGTTCCATCGGGAACATCTCCACACAGACTATACACCTATCTGTGGAGGTGCCGTTCCATCGGGAACATCTCCACACAGACTATACACCTATCTGTGGAGGTGCCGTTCCATCGGGAAAATCTCCAAACAAACTATACACCTATCTGTGGAGGTGCCGTTCCATCGGGAACATCTCCACACAGACTAGACACTTATCTGTGGAGGTGCCGTTCCATCGGGAACATCTCCACACAGACTATACACCTATCTGTGGAGGTGCCGTTCCATCGGGAAAATCTCCAAACAAACTATACACCTATCTGTGGAGGTGCCGTTCCATCGGGAACATCTCCACACAGACTAGACACTTATCTGTGGAGGTGCCGTTCCATCAGGAACATCTCCACACAGACTAGACACTTATCTGTGGAGGTGCCGTTCCATCAGGAACATCTCCACACAAACTATACACCTATCTGTGGAGGTGCCGTTCCATCGGGAACATCCCCACACAAACTAGACACTTATCTGTGGAGGTGCCGTTCCATCGGGAACATCCCCACACAAACTAGACACTTATCTGTGGAGGTGCCGTTCCATCGGGAACATCTCCACACAAACTAGACACTTATCTGTGGAGGTGCCGTTCCATCAGGAACATCTCCACACAGACTAGACACTTATCTGTGGAGGTGCCGTTCCATCAGGAACATCTCCACACAAACTATACACCTATCTGTGGAGGTGCCGTTCCATCGGGAACATCCCCACACAAACTAGACACTTATCTGTGGAGGTGCCGTTCCATCAGGAACATCTCCACACAAACTATACACCTATCTGTGGAGGTGCCGTTCCATCGGGAACATCTCCACACAAACTATACACCTATCTGTGGAGTTGCCGTTCCATCGGGAACATCCCCACACAAACTAGACACTTATCTGTGGAGGTGCCGTTCCATCGGGAACATCGGTATTCGGAATGCTCCGAGGGTAGCACACTGAACCGTCACTCAGGAGACCTAGGTTCGATTCTCGCTATGGTCGATCATCCTGACCGAAGTTTTCCGTAGTTTCCTCTGTCGTTCAGGTCAATACCGGCCCAATATTGTATCCATCAGAACAGTGCGTCACTAAACCCAATAACAATGATAATGGAGATATTTGAAATGTGACTGCGCTGTTGTATACATCATCAACATCCCACAGTATACCCAACCAGAACATATAATATCCATATCACCGAGGTACGTTACTCAACGTTAACAAGGCGTACATTCTGTGTCTCGGCAGTAGCTTCACACCGCTTCGCAAACCAGGAAGTTTCCCACATATTATACATATACTAGTGATGATATAGAATGCTTCACTTGGATTCTATTAGTGAATGACCAATATGGCCGGCGAGATTGGAACGAGCACATGTCGCTATCGGCTGCAGGAGTAACTTGTCTCGGTGAGGTGATATAGAACGCCTTGCTTGGATTCTATTAGTGAATGTTCAATATGGCCACCTAGCATGGAACGAGCACATGTCGCTATTGGCTGCAGGAGTAACTTGTCTCGGTGAGGTGATATAGAACGCCTTGCTTGGATTCTATTAGTGAATGTTCAATATGGCCGCCGAGATTGTAACGAGCACATGTCGCTATCGGCTGCACGAGTAACGTGTCTCGGTGAGGTGATATAGAACGCCTTGCTTGGATTCTATTAGTGAATGTCCAATATGGCCGGCGAGACTGTAACGAGCACATGTCGCTATCGGCTGCACGAGTAACGTGTCTCGGTGAGGTGATATAGAACGCCTCGCTTGGATTCTATTAGTGAATGTCCAATATGGCCGGCGAGACTGTAACGAGCACATGTCGCTATTGGCTGCAGGAGTAACGTGTCTCGGTGAGGTGATATAGAACGCCTTGCTTGGATTCTATTAGTGAATGACCAATATGGCTACAGAGATTGCAACGAGCACATGTCGCTATCGACTGCAGGAGTAACGTATCTCGGGGAGGTGGTATAGAACGCCTTGCTTGGATTCTATTAGTGAATGTCCAATATGATCACCGAGATTGTAACGAGCATATGTGGCCATCAGCTGCAGGAGTAACGTGTCTCGGTGAGGTGATATAGAACGCCTTGCTTGGATTCCATCTGTAAATGTCCAATATGGCCGGTGAGATTGTAACGAGGATACGTCGCTATCGGCTGCACGAGTCACGTGTCTCGGTGCATGGGGTGATATAGAACGCCTTGCTTGGATTCTATCAGTGAATGTTCAATATGGCCGGCGAGACTGTAACGAGCACATGTCGCTATCGACTGCAGGAGTGACATGTTTCGGTGAGGTGATATATGTGATACGAGACTGGGACGCGGCTAATGTTGACGAGGTCTTGTTCTTCATGTCGTTGCAGACAAGTTGATCGGAGTGCAATGCAGTGTCTGTTTCACTGGTACCTGTATCCACTAACTACTGCGATCAATAGGACCGTGCCGCCACAACAGCAGTCTTGGGGGATGAAACGTTTCACGACTCCCGTACGAGGATTACAAGAGAATACTTTCATCCGACGACGCGGCGCCCATAACGTCGTGCATTATGCCTCGGAAGCTGTAATAATAATGCCGCGGTACAACTATAAAACATCAGAATGTAACACAAAATATCTCTCAGAACGGATGTGGCGATGTGAGCATAGTGGCTATCCGTCAGACACGGAGTGGGTCTTAGAATGCTTTTAGTTTATATCAAATGACTTCGAAAGTTTGTTTTGTTGATTTGGATAGTCGAGTTAGTTCAGGTTAGTTTGGTACTTCTGGATACTGAGATACTTTTATCTCAGGCGATATTGTCAGACATCTCAGACTAGGTGCTGGAAATGATCGTTTCCTATCTGGAATAATGTGAATATGATGGCGATATCGCCCTTGTGGTGCTCCGTTCCATCCAATAATAGCCTCGAGTGGAAAACCATGTCATTGTATGTCATTAAACATAATTGAAATCTCTTTCTCAAAATTAAGATTGAATTCGTGCGATCAATTTCATTTCACCTGAAAACGTTTCCTATTGATGTATATATATTTTATAGAGTTGAGATATTGGTTCAATGTATTGTTAATATCATTATTATATCGTTATCAAACTATATGTTCGACTGTGTGAATGAAACTGTATGGTAATGCATAGCTCATAGATATGGTAATCTTCGATGAACAAGAATAAAATGATATTCAAATTGAATTGAATTGTATCAATTTTCGATGTTGATGAAAAAAAGGTTTGAGTAGGGTTGGGTTGATTCAATTCAGTCTAGATTTCGCTCAACAAGAATGAGAACTTCAACAACAACAACGACAAAAACAACAACAACAACAACAACAACAACAACGTTCGCATCCGGTGACCCGAGTCGACGGTGCGATGTATAGCGGCTGCTGAATGTGTTTCGAAAAGATGAAGAATGGTTCTTATTTGGAAGAACGCTCGTTGATTGGTCCAGAAACTGGGTACTCTAATCCTGTGCAGACTTTCTCACTCCACCCTTCAGATGCATTCAGATTTACTTCAAACAAGGCGAGCAAAGAAGTTGTATCACGTCAAAGGAGCCTCTCTTCAAAGGTAGAATGGCGAAATATTAGAAATGTGATATCAATAGCGCGTCTGTTAGAGAGCAGAATGCGCGCGAGGCGAGTGGAAGAGTGCGAGAGAGTGGGACGGTCATTAGCGCGACAAAGAGAATGTGCGATGCGCGACGTGCGAGGCGAGGGCCAGAGAGAGACAGACAATGGAGAGCGACTTCAAAGTAGAACGAATGGGATCGAGGCGGAGCGAAGAAATGCACGCGTATAGGAGTCAGGTGTGTTGGGGGATGAAGGACTCGAGGAGGACGTGTTAGTTGTTTGTGTGCGATGAGGACGAGGATGTTTTGTCAATCCCGAGAGAAAACGAACAAACACGAGGGTTATTCTCTCGATTGAACCGACTTGTTAATATACGGTGTGTCGATGATGTGAGAGAATTCCAGAGAGTTTCTCATACATTATTTGTGCAGCGTGAATTCATCTGTGAGTTGATCTCAATGAAGATGCTAGTCGACCATCGATTGCAATCTGTGGTGAGTTGGCCAATCGACATGTTTCGAATTCATCCGTTCAACGTATTCCTCGGATGATTTCGATGACCCAGGCATCATATAACCACACATTGTGACGTGGTTCTATTGAAGTTCTCGTGCGATGATGACGCTCTCTATATCATCAGTAGGAACCATGGAAGAATCATGTTCTGGTGTGGATGGAATACTTGGAGTGTCCAACGCGTGCAACTACAATATGAATCGCTGTCCATCTGTGGAACTTTCCATCAGTCATCCTGTCGCTAAATCCACGTATCTGACAACACCATATATGGTGATAAACCGGATCACATGGTGATGAGGTACGTGATCCGGTGCTATCGATCCATATGATGGGTTCACCTGACACGATGGAATGTTCGGATATCGATATCTCAGCAAAGTCTGGACATATCGTCGTGGGGAGAACGCCGAATTGCTGGACGCGGGATTAGGATGCCGGATCGTCATGACCTTAATTGAAAATCACTGAACTTGGGATGCATAACATTTCATGACGTCTCAAAAATGTTCAATTGAGAAACAATAGAGTCCCGGCAAATTTGTCGTGATTATCAGTTGATGAACTATTGTCTGTGCAGACTCACCATAAACGACCATCCTCTTGGTCATGAAGTCCTCGTCGTTGAATGTGGACACGAAGCACTTGTACTCGCCGGAGAGGTCGGTGGTCGGGTTGACGACGTACAGCGCCCGGTACATGGTGTGCGAGTTGTCCGAGGCGCGGTGCTTCAGGTTCAGCCGGCCTTTCAGCACGCCCAGCTCCTGCGGCTTCTTGCCGATGATCCACTGATACACCGGGGCCGGGCTGTTGTTGAAGAACCACTTCACCACCAGGCCGGAGTTCTGCGTGATCTCCTCTTGCTTCAGCGAGTACTCGCAGTCGAGGATCGCCGGCGACCCGGAGCCGTTGCGCACAGCACTCGGCACGCGCAGGTCCGTGATCTGGACTCCGCATACCCCTGTAACACAATCACAACACTGCATTAGCACACACTCAGATAGTTCCAGGATATCGGGCATCACATACTTATGTGACACAATCACGACACTGCATCATTTCCACACGCTCACATGGGTTCAGCTCTTTGTCACCTTCGCTGGAGCTGGAATTTGAATGGCTGCCGTGTGAGCTGGCAGTCACTTGATGCTGGCTCGACCCATCGCATAATCAATCAAGTTCCGAGTTCAGAAAGTCAAATTCCTGAAAAAAAATTGCCCGAATGATTTGAAGCAGGTAAAATACATAACGTTCAAATGGAAAGTCACTGCGATCGTTTATATATCTCGTTGATACCAAAAATGCTGAGCCGAGGTAGAACCTCGAAGAGAGGCCATCACGACACATATAGGAGCTTGTTATTTCGAGCCTACGAGCTACACTCTCACCATATCACCAATACGATTTGCCAAAGAATGACACTGTACACGAACAGTAGATTCACTTTTGTACATGACGATACGCTATGATCCACCTTTGAGTCTGTGGACGAGTACTCAATGCTTCATTCACAGTTTATTTTCATATGAAATATCGCAAAAGAGAAACCAAAAAAGTATTAATGAGATTCATAATCATTTTACTTTGATGTTTGTAATTTAATCATAGTCGTCAAGTCGTTTTATTGTGCAGTTAATTAAGTTTTTTGCAGTGTTGTACTCTGGTGATGCACGGCAGGTTGTGTGATGGTATTATGGAAATATTCATTGTTCCCCTCCTTTTCTCCCTGAACATAATTACCTCGTCATTTACAGAGCGGACTATGTTCTCATCGGAGGCACAATTCATTCTCTTTTCATGGCTTTCAATAACCAGTCCGCCACTGAAATAAGGACATTGATGGACTAATGATGAGTTATTAGAATAATGTTCTGTGTTATTTCACAAGGAAAACGCCATATATGCGTTGTTAGAAGAGCGGATAGTAATAGTTTTTCGACTTTTTTGCCAAACTTTTGCCTACATTCGCCAATTGGGTGACATTCAAGCTAGAAATGGAAAAAAACTGCCCTGAGTGGTACCAATTTGATACATTTCATAGTTTTTCTTCAAAATGGCTCACCCTATCAAGCTGAAAGTTCTCAAAAATGTGTACCATGATGTAACTCAACTTCACGCGAAATTTCATTTTTTTCATATTTTTTTTTCCGACGTGTTATTCTAATGGGTATTTTTGACATTTCTAAAATTCATACAAAAAAATTCATCATCCGATAATGCCACAAAACTATACAGATCTAAGTTAGATGAGGAACCATAACGAAAAAAAGTTTGGAGTTGATCTGCTGTAGCCGTTTGACCTGTGGAGAACCGACAAAAAGAAGAAAAAAAAAAAAAAAAACAGAAACGAACACCAATTTTTTTTAGTATGTCAAATTGAATCCTCGCTAAAGCTCGTCCAATAATGTGTAACTCTGGTGTTTTAACACGATAGTATGAAAAGCTTTGCGAAGGTTCGTAATATAAATATCCATTACAGAGACCATTTATACTGATGACGTGTACTGGACATGCTTTCTTCTCTGGTGGACAAGTATGGTCACCGACGGAAAGTATAAGAGTTGATTCTAAAAAAAGAGGTTCCAAGTATTTCTCTGTTATCAAGGCTGACTCGATGTATTGCAACCATCAGTGATTGTAACCAGTGATAGTAATGTGTACTGGAAATTCGAAGAGAGAGAGAGAGAGACTTTCATCTCCAGTGGACAAATATGATCATTCACGAAAAGTATCACAGTTGGTCCTGGATGAAGAGTCATGAGATAAGAGATCATTTGTTAATGAGACCAACTCGAAGTATTGAAATGAACAAGAGATGGTCTCACTAACTCATCCTCAGTCTCACATTGAGGAAAACTGACTGTATGACAAGATGCTTATGTTGATAAAACCAAGTGGTGTAAACGTCTCGCATTCGCTCCTCAATGTTGGAAGCAATTATTGATGACTCGGTCAGCTGAGACACTGATCCTGGACCGTTGAGCCTGTTTTTTTTCTATTATCATCAGTTTTGTACAAACAAATAAAAACACTGAACGGTCAAATACTATCCACAAAGTCCCCAAGGGAGACTTGACTGTAGGAAGAAAAGAATTATATTACATCTGTATATTGCTCAGCTCCAGATTG
>OZ023326.1:768675-778675 GCA_964007535.1 Brachyptera risi
CACGCCCACGATAACAGTCACGTTGGTTGAGATCTCAGCTTGACAATTACACTTTTAATGCGGCTGAGAAGTGACAATTCAACCGGAACAATGGAAGAATATCTTCATTGACTTCTGTTAAGGGGGACCCTGAAAGTAACATATAAACGATCGCTGTGAATTTCCCAGTCACCATATTGTAGTGAGACTGCATCACATCATGCAGATAAGTATTTTATGAAATACTTTCGATCCATTATAAACATTCACAATATGTCACGTGTCATTTCTATGTAACGGTATACGCTGTGAGGTATAGCGAGAATATCGAGTGTTACTGTTACATATAAGTGATGTTTCCACCCTTGTTATTATGAAATGTGACTCAGCGTTCTGGGCAATGATTATTGTCTACATCTCTTGATTTATTTGTCCTCTCGAATCAAGTTTCATATCCATCTACATCTGGATGTGGAACTCACCTCGCGGGAACATAGACTGGGAACATCATGACATTCATTACAATTATAACAGTTTAGGGCTATCACTCATCTATTTTCTCCTTCTATTTTGTATCATGATGAACTTCACATCATGTAGAGTTTCACTCGACACAATTTGTCGAATGCCTCACTCTGAACTGCATCGTCGTCCTCGTCCGAACGATCCTACCTCTTCATCGTCCCTAATCGGGCAATAATGACTTGTGAGTCATCCGATTCCGCACAGAACTAAAGTCGACAGCATTTCGCGCTCTGACGAACAGACTTATGAGATATCATTTCTTTTCTTCTCCCATAATATATATATTTATATAACTCAGGAATCCACTGGACTATACGTAAGCCGGTATAATGAACCTTTCCTTCTTTTCAACATGGAATAAGCATATTTTCGCGAGACAAAGAAAGTTGAAAAAAGTCTATCTCTGATAATTGTAGAATATCAGTTGTATGCCTGGCTGAATACGAATCTCGTCTCGTCGTTGTCTCGTAGTTTCCCGCAGAGAGTCAAGCACGTCAAGATTATCAGTGGCTCGGCAAGGTTCGAAAGAACGGACTTTTTAATTGAAAGATTTCCGGCGAACCGAAAACAAATCATTTTTGTAGTGGAAAATTAGAATCTCCACTTGAAACATCCGAGCTTACATATGATGTGGGAATAAGAGAAATGTGACAGACTCAGTGTCACGTAGAAACGTTGCAGATGTCTTCTCGGATAGCGCCTAATTCTCCTATCTTTTGTTTCTGATGAGCTCCCATCTCTCTCTCTCGATCATCTCATATGTTCACAGTTCAATAGAAATACGTGGCAGAACGTATTGAAATATCTAGATCAAGATAATCATGATTGTTTTCATAATTGGGTTGAATTGTTTGGTGAGATCAACCTTGTGGTGCCTCGTTCAGACGAGCCCACCTCCCATATATAGCCTCAATTGACGAACTCTGATTTTATATCAACATTCGATATTGTTAGAAAAGAGAATTGTGTTATGACCAGGATCTATTGGCGTCGGATGAATGATTAATTGGATGCTGGTATGATAGGGTCCCGTGGTGGAGGAGGATAATGAGAACAAGAAGCGATCGTGGCATATACTGTGAGAACCATCCCAGCATCAACCTATGGGCTACAGAGAGAAACCACGGAGAACCCTTGTGGAGATATAGGGTAGCGGGGATTGTACCGAAGTCTCTCACTTCCCGGATCACTTGGAGTGAGCGCGCTAGTAACAGAGCTACATGTGCCTTCAATCTCCGTGACATACCAGGATGTAGATCGGGAGAAGTTGTTGATTCCGGATTGCCCTCTCACTGGCTGAAACCAGACTCGACATGATCTGCATGGTGGAGATATGGGAACAAGGCGGATTGCAATCAGAATAGGTTCGAGAGCGTTCTGTTGCAGGCTGGGAATCATTCTCTCGTATCAGTTTCAACTGTTCAAAGTCTGTTGAAGAGTCAATTCGATTTCATTCCAATCTGAAGATAATTTCACCAGGAAAACGCTCTACATGCCGCGTTGTTGAGATGAAGACAAGATAGAAATGAATCTCAATCCAACGTTCTTAATTCAATCATACCCAGAAAGAATGAAATGACTGATAAACAGCATGCAGACTATCTTGGACCTTACTTCTTCAATGAAATACATATTATTATTAGATCATAAAATAGCACACCTACATTCAGAAAAGGCGTGAGTAAGTGGTTCAGGAATATGGGTTGACATTTCTTTCGATCGTAACAACTTATATACATCAAGAAATATCATGTTTTGTTTTTTCTTTTCATCTTGAATTCAACTGTTACTTGAAATAGTAATTTGTCTACTTGTTTGTTTACTTTCTCATCGCATAAACAATTAAAAACAGGTAGAAACATGTTGATTTCTGACAATTATTCTGAAAGGATTGAAAACATACCACGAACCAAAGCTCTTCGTACGAGCACGTGTTGCATACTAGTGATCATCCAACCTAAAACTGTGAGTCAATACGATGATTGGTTTTCCGTTGCCAACTTGGGCCCCGAACGTCTGCAATCAAGCCGGTAGGCCACATGTGAAGAGGCCTCTCAACAAGTGTCTTGTTATGATGATGAATATTGAATAGAACAAACAAATATATGGATGATCATTTGGAATGTGTATACTGATCTCTTGGAACGATTTCTATGACAACAGCCACGCTGGAAATGACAAACTTGTAGTGAGATGAGATAGTGATCCACGAGTGTGCATGTTCAGAACAGTTGAAGAGATCGTTCACATCCAGTTAGCTGTCTTGATTTCAGCAATCGAGTTAAATTGAACCAATCAAGATCCATCTCCTCGGTTGTACCTAGGAGAGATGGAGGTTCGAACCCCCCGTGCGCTGGCGGTGTGGGATAGGGGGGACGTCGCTCGGAACCCTCAAGTCTCTGAATGTCTGATTGGTAAAGTGGCCGGCAGAGAGCGTCGGATGAATTATTCCACTGGACTCGAGAGTGGCAAGGCTTGACACGTCACTGCACACAACTGGGGATCATGAACTGATTATACAGACTCTGAAGGAACAAAAGATAACACTGATTGAATCTGACGTTGACATTTATCAAAATCTCATTCTGTTGTTATCTCATATTTATATCTATCTCATTACTGGAGCATCAAAGTATCATTTTGTTTGACTTTTTCTCTGAAACAGTTTATCACTGATCCACTATAGAACATTCCAGTATAATCTACTCCACTGATGATAGTTCCATTCCTCTACGCTGGATGAATAACGCTGCGATGAGTCTCAGCATCTTGACATGAAGTCATATAGTTCATTATTTTGATTCGAAATAGTTGGGAGATAATAATTCATAATGTTGACAAGACCATCACGAAGTATTAGAACAACAGAGATATATTTTCATCACGATTTTCTCATTTCGTCATCATGACATTATATTCCACTATTTTGATTCATAATATTCAAGAGTTATACTCTGATATTCGAAAACGATAGTATATCCTCCAGACTATATCTTATGATATCATGCTGAGTTTCATTTGTCTCATTTCAATTGTCTCGTTGCTTCAAGTCCAATTTCAATTTCAATTATTATTATTATTATATTGGGTTTTAACGACGCACTGTAATGATGACAGAGATCTATTGGCGTCGGATGAATGATTAATGAGATGATGGGATGATGAGATGGAGGTTTCATGGGTAATGGGAAGGAAGTGGTCGTGACCTATATTGTAGGAACCATCCCGGCATTAGCCTAGACTACAGAGGGAAACCACGAAAAACCCCTGTAAAGATAAACGGTGGCGGGGATCGAACCGGGTCCGATATGTCCCTCCACCACCCGGATCACACGAAGCAAGTGCGCTAACCACTCAGCTACATGTGCTGGTTCCAATTTCGATTCCAATCCATGTATTTCATGAATCAACAATCACTCATGCGCACATTTTCAAACTATACATCTGGACGAGTATTGAATTACGTCAGTTCTGGAAATTTCGAAATCAGTCGAATTAGTTAGGAAGTCAATTACATATATCATTCAAAGCATCATAATCAGAACTGAAATAAAAAAATTGAAACATTTGAGGAGTTTTGAACTGTCAGTGTATGGAAAGAACAATGGACAATCACATCATCAGAGAATCGAGAAGATAACTGCGTGTCACTGTTCTGTTCTGAGGATGTGGGTTCAACATCCAATATATTCATCAAACTGTTAGATAACATTATCATATCGATCCATGTCGAATGAGGAACTTTTTGAAAGGCACAATCCTTATTTTCAACCGATGAAGAATTCACACATGACTTGGGTTGAATAGTTCATAATAGTGGAAGAAGGAATCATTTCACATCCTCCTGCTTCTCATCTATCCCGATAGAACCCACAGGCTCATAACAGAACAGTAACACATTTATTCTTTCCATTCCCCGAAGATGTGATTATCCATTGTCGATTTCATCCACTGACAATTCCGATGTCAATCCCCGCTTCGACTGTGCTCTCTCTCCGACTCGCTATCGGGGTCAGTGTATTGCCGAGAGATACGCGGGGAATCCAGTTACCAAGGCGACCGTCGTGTGGACGATTACATTCAATGCGGACCAGACTCGGAGATACGAGTTGTGTTTAACGACGAGCCACGGAACCCCTGTGCTGTGTGGAATGGGTCTGCTTCAGGACGGGCGATCGCTATCGCATTCTTCAATGTGCATGCGGGAAATTAGTTGCTAGTATTACTACCGGGGGAAACGGTGGGAGACCACTCACACTCACATACACACACACGCACGCATATATTTGAGTACATATGTTTATATATGTATATGAAAAAAATAAAATGAATGAATAATAAAAAAAATATATATTTACATATATATATATATATATATATATATATATATATATATATATATATATATATATATATATATATATATATATATATATATTTATATATATGTATATATATATATATATATATATATATATATATATATATATATATTCAAATATATATATATATATATATATATATATATGTATATATATATATATATATATATATATATATATATATATATATATATATATATATATATATATATATATATATATGATCTGGGCATTCGATGACGTGAAAGAACGTACGAGTAGAATGGTAAGCAAGGTAAACCCGATGGTTATATATGCATACTGGAAAGCATTCAATTGAGAGGTTTTTCTCTTGTTTGTTTCACTTTAATCAGCTGATGAGGTCTGGCAATAATCCCGTAAGTGTTCCGTCATGTCGGTCGGGTCGATAGCACGTGTTTCATCGGACGTCACGTGACCGCGATGTTCACCAGGGACCGTGTTGTGATTAGCTTGATGAGATGATATCTGCTCGGACCGCTAGGATCGCTAGGACTGCTAGGAGCGCTCGGATCGCTAGAAGCGCTCGGACCGCTAGGATCACTAGGATCGCTGGAACCACTAGGATCGCTAGGATTGCTAGGACCGCTAGGATCGCTAGGAGCGCTCGGACCGCTAGGACGTATGAACAACCACAACAACAACTACAGCAAGAACGGCATGTGACGGTTGACACAGACCAATGGCTCGATGAATAGCGGCTGCCTAACAACAACAGCAGTATGTTGTGAGAGTGAGACAGACAGTTTGTGACGAGTAGCCGAGTGCCAGGGTCAGGAGATGATGCAAGGTCAAGGTCGGAGCGACGCTTGATTGGAGCTTCCTGTGGACCCAGCCCCTCATGCGACACCAGCGCTGCCTGGCGGGCCGGACACTAATGCCACCCACTGCTCCCGCATCAAATCACCGCTTACATTTCACTCTCCTCCGTGTATCATTGTGTACATTATTCGTGTGCTCTCCTCCCAATGCCCATGACTCGGACCAACCCTGCGTGGTTCTGATGATGACGTCCGACGTGTCTCGTTCTCAAAGTTGAACACCTCCATGCTCTGACCCAACCTCAAGCAGATCTTGTATTAAATCATATTTAATTAGATTTAATTATATGTTATCACCACAATCAAGCCCTTATAGGGCTTTGTGGATCAAGCGATGTGAATTTTGTTAATTGTAATGCTTCTAGCTTCTGTTTTCCCAAGAAAAAAAAATAAAAAATTCATCCACAAGACTTTTCATTCACAGAAATTCACAATATATGGCAAGTCAATTCACGAAACCGATGTTCATCAGTGTCAATATAAATGATGTGTGAATAAGATAGTTTAGAATCTGATAATTGCTATGAATTTTATTTTTCATTCGATGATGGACACTTTCTATCTGATATCAAATTGAACGTAGGCCTATTTTATAATAAAACTGCATGATTACAATGGAAAGACCAGGAGTGAATTTCATTCAAGTTTACTTCAAAATCAATGAGGCAACAAACGAATATATACTTGTGATGAAGAGGGATACAGCTCAAAGATTGAGGTAAGCCGCCGATAAGTTTTCTCTCGGTAATTAATAAATAACGTGGTGAAAATCTGGAAGTGGAATCAAAAACGAAATCGATATGTAGTATTGTTGAAAAAGCGGAATCGGAATCAAGATTTTTATAAATCATTGCTGGAACGAGAAGTGAAATCGAAATCGATGAACGTTACACTTCGAGTCCCTGGTTATATTGTATTTGATGAGGAACAAAGTGTAACGAATCCGTGACACCAACTCGTGAATTGTCTCCACATGTGAACGACAATGAGGTCTGCAGAGGCAGGAGCACACGATGAGACTCCACCAATGAGAGACTGTCACAGCGATAGCATATATAACCAAAAACAATCGATTGGAGCTGAATTCATGACCTCTTTGACAAGTACCGGTATCAATTTGTCAACTATTGTTCCGGGTACAGAAATTACACTCGTAACCTAGGGTTACAAAAAGTGACTAACTGACATTAGTGGGATCAGACATCGTGGTGAACTTGTGAGTCAAGAATAAACACGCTCCAGGAGGATAATTCCGAAACTGGATTTCGGTCATATGGAATTGAAAGCGACCGCTTTGAAAGCGATTCGGCTGTATTCGTATTATGAATGATATTTTTTTCGGCCCAGAGCCATCAAATGCGTTTCGGTCGTCATCGAAATCGACGGATATATAGCGAAATCGGATGTATACATGGAAATAAATATATATATATATATATATATATATATATATATATATATTTATTTATATCAATATATATATATATATCAATATATATATATATATATATATATATATATATATATATATATATATATTTATATCAATATATATATATATATATATATATATATATATATATATATATATATATATATATATATATATATATATATATATATATATATATATATATGTGAGTATGATGAAGCGGAATTGAAACGGATTCGATTGCATGGGAAACAACTTATATTTTCAGAACAAGCCTCCTGATCAGAAGGAGATGAGTATAATGAGAAGTATGATGTGAAATGAAATGGGTCTGACTATCCTGAAATATGAAAAGTAATTCGAAATGACACGAAATTGAATGGTTTGTGGATATTCTTGGGAGATGCTCATTGGCTCATCAACGCCATTCATCCCTCGTGGACATGAGTTCACATCCAGAGACGGGAGTTCAATCATCGATTCAGGCGGGAATCGATCATTTCACTTCCGATTGATCGACTTATGAACCCATTCGAGGAGTCCAGATGCATCGGTGAATTGACTCGTTACTTGTGTGCAATTCATCACGAGGTCATCACAGGTCGAACTGATCGAGAATCGATTATCTCGGATGAAATCTCCAGACTGATCCGATGAGTATGTCAACTGTTGGTCATCAGCTGGGATAATGACGATCCTTGTTCAAACAAGTGGCTGTGTTATTCTGCGGGCTTATCTGGCAGCGTGGCGTGACATGTCGTCAAACACAGAGATTGGCTGGGAATATCGTGTATAATGACGATCCTTGTTCGAACACGTGGCTGTGTTATTCTGCGGGCTTATCTGGCAGTGTGGCGTGACATGTCGTCAAACACAGAGATTGGCTGAGAATAACTCCACCAGGTCGCCTCATGCTGGGGTACTGTGTTGATACTCCCAGACGTACGTGTCGACTCTCCATCTCCTGGTCACACGGCGCACGTGAGCTACCACTGTGCTATCAGTGCCGGTGTCTGTCATACAGATTGTATATATATATATATATATATATATATATTCATTCGAACATTGGATCATGACCAACATGACCATGACGGAAGAGACCATTGATCGAGCCTTCACCTTCCGCCATGCCATCCTGCGCACGCGCGGTGAACGAGTCTGATGACAATTATCGTCCGCTCAACGATCCTCACAACAGTCCAGCGTCTCGAGGATACGAACAAGTGAACGATGAAAAATGAGCAAAACTGATCCAGACAATCTACTGGAGTTGGTTCGTTCTTGTTTGTCTGGCCTCGACACGGCTCGCTCCCCACTCGAGCTCTGTTGCACTGTTTGATTCGTTCCCGTCGCGGTTTCCCCAGCTCCAGTTGATCGGCCGAACCGCCTGTGTGCCGTGTGCGATCCAGTGTGCAGTGACCTGTACGTGGTCACAAGAGTTGTTAGCTCCGGTCAATAGTCGAACTAACGCGCCAACATTCAACAGCATGGCTAATTGCGACTTGCCTCAGGTTCCTCAGCACACTTGTCTCTCCTGTCTAGACTGAACATTGTGAGTCTTCATCCTGACGACTCATTCAGCCAATATTATTCCTGCACCATTCTGAGGGGGGAGGGGGAAAGCTTCAGAATGACATGGGTGAAAAGTGGATATTTCAAATTGAATGAACACTATGAAGTGGTCATCAGATTCACTCGAATTTTCTGAAGATGTACAATAGGCATAATTAATAACACGTGAAAAAATATATTGATACATCGTTAGTCGGTATTTGGTGGTCGGTGATCGGTAGTGGGTAGTGGGTAGTGGGTAGTTACTGATGGGTAGTGGGTAGTGTGTAGTGGGTAGTGGGTAGTGGGTAGTGGGTAGTGGGTAGTGGGTAGTGGGTAGTGGGTAGTGGGTAGTGGGTAGTGGGTAGTGGGTAGTGGGTAGTGGGTAGTTACTGATGGGTAGTGGGTAGTGGGTAGTGGGTAGTGGGTAGTGGGTAGTGGGTAGTGGGTAGTGGGTAGTGGGTAGTGGGTAGTGGGTAGTGAGAAGTGCGCAGGACAGCCGGCGTCGCAATCACATCTCCTTCATTAATATCACTCAGCAGGATTGAAAACGAGACGTCGTTTTGTTTTCAACAGATTTTTCCAGCGAATCCATCTCTGCCAATCTCACGAGTCCCATTCGTCTACTTCTGAACCAATCACAGAGAACCCGACTCGGACAAACAGAGAGTTTAATGTGGCAAGAAAACAATTCAATCATCTTCAGTCTGTAGGCCGGACATTTGTCTGGAGGCGAGCTGTAGCTGTCCATCTTGGCGTTCCCGGTGTTCCCGGTGTTCCCGGTGTCCCGGCTGGAGCGGGGAATAGAAGACTTTCTCCCACAGGTTGATGCATCGGAGCTTCCAGATCGATGTGATACATCTTTTGATTGATCTGAAAGCCACACTGTGATCATTTCCTTCGAAACATCTCACCCAATTCAGGGAACTCGGAGAGATGTGTTATCACTCGCATATTCGAATACCTTGAACAGTTCGATTATATTCAGTCGAAGAGAACATATTTCTCCTGTATTACCCGTGGTCGGATGATTCTTGAGAGAGTTCTGGAAATGTCGGGATGATCGTCTCAGACGCAAGTGATCTGAGAGATTGCGACGCGATGCCATACAGTCGACTTGATTGGCGACACGTGTTGGGCCGAGGTGGTGTGGTGGACTGATCAGTAATGGTGATGATGATTATCCAGTACCTGGCCATCTTATTCCAACTATTATTCGACATTGAATGTTGTGATTTTTCTAGTTTCATTATGTATCATGTTTATGCCACATAAAAGCCAAATAAGCC
>OZ023326.1:783675-788675 GCA_964007535.1 Brachyptera risi
CGCACCCTGTCGTATAAATATTCCGGTACTTGGTGAGTCATCATTGGTAATGTTGAGTAACGAGCGGAAATAAGTGCCACGTGGTTTTTAAATTGACCGGAATATTTTTTACATTAATTAATAATTTTTTTATTTTTACACTAGTCTCACACACGTTTTGAAAATAATAGGGGTGCTTAGCCAGGTTTAGCCTAGGGGCGCTGGATTCTTAAGTCCGGGCCTGAAGTCATCTCTCATTCTCAACCGACCACCTGATGTATGTTCGAATGTATTCATGATGCAGCGCAATCAGTTATTGTCGATTTGAATGATCGCGTGATTGTGTTCCGAATATCGATTGACTTTCCATAGAACCCACATCGAGAACCGTGCTAATGCCCTCTGATATGGAATTATGATAATCGATCTATTCGAGGAAATGATGTTGGATAAGCGGAGAAAACTGTCTCAGTTTCACTGCAGGCCTGAGTAATCTTATTTCTCTCTCGTTCAACAGGTCTGACAAATCCACAGGTGTGGATTGAATTTGAAATATTCAATAATGTGATATGTTGCTTCCGACTCTATTCTGTACAGTTTTCAGGCCCAACCGGCCAGACAACTTTCAGAGAATCAGTTACGAGATTTTGAAAACTCGCACAAGAATAACTCGGAAAAAATATATATGAAAAAAAGTTTGTTCGGATATCTCGATCGTTACAGAATTTGATTTCACAAATGATACACATTATTTCAGAGATTTGCAATGATCGAATCTGCAGAATGGATGAATCAACAATGTTGGAGTAATGTCATCAAAAATCGAAACTATTGGAAAAAGAATAATATATGAACGGATTGATCAGATCAAATAGTGAATTGCTCTGATATGCGAATAATGAAGCAGAAAGACTGTGACATGGTAGCTTCATGATCGTGGTGTGTGTATTGAGCCATCATCACATCTCACATAACTGTGTCTATATCACTCATCCCACATCGCCATGCTGCGTTGTCCTGGTTTTCATCTGTGCCCAACAACTCATAGTCGTAAATCCAGACGCTTGATGTAAATATGAGAGGTTCTCTCCTCAGACGTCAGCAACAGACGAGACCGCCACTGAAAGTCACATCACCGCCTTCGAGCGCCACAATGACTATTGGCACGAATCAGTGCATACTTCCATACACGTTATTCGCACACATATCGCTGCCAATATATATTCAGATTTCCTAATATGCTCGCGTATTACGTTTATCTGATGAAATCGTGCTCGGGTTGAACCTCTGCTTGTGAAGATGATAACCGCTTTTCTCAGGGCTCTTGATTGTTGCTCTGTTTATTCTGCCAATCCACATTATTATCACACATTCGCATCAGGCATCCGACTCTCTTTCTCTTTGACTCCTTTCGAGATGCTTCAAGATAGACTTATATGTTAATTATTACTTCATTCATAGACCTCACACAATTAATAAATCATGATCACATTCTCATTCGTGGACCTGATGTCAAGGTTCATTGTGTTTTCTTTGAATATGTATTTGGAATGAGTGGTGAGATCGCCCTTGAGCTGCTCAATCTAATCGATCCCAATATCATCCATAGCATCATTTCGGGAACGATGATTTTGCATCAGGTCCTGGGATGATCAAAAATGTCACGGTCAATCATTCATATATATATATATATATATATATATATATATATATATATATATATATATATATATATATATATATATATTTATATATTCGTATATATACATAAATAAATATATATTTATATAAGTTTATGAAAAATGTCATTCAATGTTCTATATCTGAACAGGGCACGAAGTGTTGTATGAAAACCAATCAGACCCGGATAAAGATGGCATGATGACTTGTTTGAACGAGCGCCTGCTGTCAGAATGTCGCGATAGACTGATAAAGAGCGTGTCTCTCGAAGCGCGCTTTCGATCAACTCCCCCCCCCTCCCCCCCCCCCCCCCGGGCGTCGAACCAGCCACCCGGAAGAACCGTTTATAATCGTGATGTGTGATTTCGAACCCGATTCAAACCTCGAATCGAATCCCATTCACGGCTTGCCAGACGCGGAAATCAAGTTTCGCACGTAGTTGATGCGGCGACCGCCAGGAGAAATGTGTTCGACACGTGAAACTTGTGCGGCGCGCAATACACTGCTCAGCCGCGATCCAATTGCATACCAAGTGGGCACCAATAGACGCTCGTCATCTGACGAGTGCATGTGTGTGTGTGTGTGTGAGTGAGTTCTGAACCGCATCATTGAGGAACTTTCCAGGACTTCACAACCCTGAGAGAAGATGAGGGTGAATAGAGAAGCAATTTCTTCCGTAATTCGAGAGGAAAATAGAAATGAACGTTTCGAAAATCATGATCAATGTATTTTTTATGGGGGATTATTTGATCCTTGTGCGCCTTCTCAACGTTGAGTAACGTATCACAGTGCTATATATATATATATACATATATATATATATATATATATATATATATATATATATATATATATATATATATATATATATATATATATATATATATATATATAAATATATATATATATATATATATATATATATATATATATATATATATATATATATATAAATATTATATATATATATATATATATATATATATATATATATATATATATATATATATATATATATATATATATATATATATATATATATATATATATGAATCCATGTTGCGTCTGTGTTTGTAGCAGCTTGAAGATAAGACCTCGATGTTGCCGGCATCACGCACGGGGGGCGCCACATGCAACACTGCTCAGGGTGGTTGTGACCTGACCCCACTAGACCCCATCAATAGCCGGGTTATCTGGGGGGCGATGATGACCATATGAAATGGGATCGACATGCGGGACTTGAACCCACACCCGACTTGATTCTGATTCCTAGAGCAGATATTCGACTTGGAAGCAGAATTGAAAGACATTATTCCATTTCATCTTCAATAACATTGAAACTTGATACAGAATCATTGTTCCCCAATGAAGTCAATGGATGATCAATAGGATCGTTCGGACGGGACACTACAAGGGTGATTCAACTACCCCAAGGAATAATTGAAAGATCATATAACTCATCCAACGAATAATAAACCTGAAGGTTATAGTGCCAGGACTGGAAAACAATTCAAACATCCAAAGGGAGGAGAAGAGCTTGAGTCTTTCTATCATCTTGTTCATCTTCCTCCATTCTATCCATATTGAATCATGAAATATTCAATCATACAATATATTTATTACAGATTAGTAAACATGCATGTTCAAAATAGTTCTATCTCCGCTGATTAACTACTTCCCAATCATCATCTCACTCACATCAGAGATGCTGCTAACAGAAGTATTGGATATTCCAAACATGGTCTCAAATCTCATCCAATTATCAAGACATGTTTCCATCCAACCGACGAGTATTTAAACAGAGCTAGCAGTCGATGTCAGTTCTATCATCAGCCATCACTGCTTATATGCGGCACATGCATTCATCATTCCATCCAGCCACTCTCTTCACTCTCAATTGACAATATATCTTCATTTCTTGTATGTTGAATGTGTAGCTCTCATCATCATACGAGATCTTGATTGTTCCTCAAATGTCCTTCTCTGTAACCTTCACAACCACGGTTACATCAACGACGTAACAGTGTCATTGATTCATGATCAATATGGTTCGCCAAATCATTACTATTTTTATTCTTGTTTTATATCATCGAAATCATGATGCAGAATAATTGTTCCCCAATTAAGGCTGAGGATGAAAGGTAGGATCGTTTGGACGGGGCACCACAAGGGCGATCTTACCACCCCATTTTGATTAGATGAAAGTATTTCAGTTTCCGAACGTCCGGAACACATTATGACTGTTTCTGTGATGTGTATCCGGACACAAAACACACGAATGTTGTTGGAACCAAGTCTCTTGGGCAATGATCACTTTTTTCCATTGACAGCAGATGTGAAGTTCATCATTATACAAAATGGACAGAGAAAAGAATGAGTGATAGGCCTATAATGTTATGATTAGGCATATCACTCTACTAATCAAAAGTCGTTTTTTATGGACAATTCATCCAAGCATTTGCTCCGAGGACTGTGGAAAATCACCCAAAAAATTTTTGTCAGGAGGGATAAAAAAGAGATGAAAAATATTACCACTATTGTAATGATTTTCTTGATGATATCATCATGAAACCGAGTCAGTCAACAATGTGTGGGATACAAGTTGAGCATCTTACAATCAATTAATTCCGTATGAAATATTCAAATGTTCATATTCAAGCAGCTGTTTTTAATCGATATCATACAACTTTTTCCAGTGCTAATTTATTCATGACCGGAGTGGAACAGTTCTCGTGATAAAATTGATCTTTCGAACGTTTCCGCACCTAATAACGGTACAATGTCATGTGACCAGCAGGCGTTGCACGGGCACGACATGTCCACTGCGCGAGCCAGCCAATCAGACGCATGTGGCTCGGGGTTCTCTCGAATCCGATCTCAACATATTCATCCCAGAGTTGTGAATCAACAGTGAACCATGTGCACGTTCCAAGGGAGGACTCGGGTGAGATTCTCATTTTCTCAAACATATATCGTTTTGATGATTATTGTTTGCTTAACGACCCCACCAACAGCTGGGTTATACGGGGGTACGAATGAGCAGGTGTCAATGAAATAAGGAAGTGATGATAAGTAAAAGGACGTTCATAAGAACCAATGTCTTATGTGGGCCTCGAACCCACGCCCAACGGTGACTTCATGCAGTTTCTGAAGCGGTGTCTCAGCTGACCAAGCTACCAACAGTGACATTTTGCTCTTCTTTTTTTTCACCATTTTTATTTTCTTTATCATCATTGGTTAAGATGTTCGGTCGAGTCGAATGTTCCAAAATATTGGAAAATATCAACAATCACACCTGAAATGAATCTTTCAGTGACACTGCGCATCGAGCCGTCTGCTTA
>OZ023326.1:793675-816175 GCA_964007535.1 Brachyptera risi
GAGCCCGTGTGATTGAATGAAAGCATATTTTCACAACTTCAAGATAATTCCATACTCTTCCATTAATATGATGATTTTTCCTCGTGAATTCGACAAGTTTGAAGATAATACGTCAATGAATACCAAGAAGGTGAGGAAATTATTCGACGCATTACCTTGAAACTGATCGAGTTCACAAGAATGGCATGAAGAGTTAATTGAAGATCATGAGACTATTTTGGGGTTGCGAACTTTTCTATATACAATAACATTGGTTTGTGAACATGGAACAGAATTACTTGAGATGAATGTCTATATTTGTATAGACGCCATGCTCCCAGCCTCTCCACAATACACCACTCCACGTACACTTGCCGACACATCACATGTCATGTCCAGGGCTGATATCGAGATCTTGAGAACACTTGGCATGTCTCACCCCTCACTCCACGGGGTCTGTGCAGTGTGTGAATATCGCCCCTCGGTCTCATTCATCGTTTCCATCCGGACATCACTCTTCATGCATCACTCATCACTCATCAGTCAACAAGCCAAATGCTCATGGAGTCCAGATCACCACACATTTGGAATCATAATTACCTAAGATGAAAATGTGTGATGAAATCAGAATGATGGAATCATGAGTTTCAGTGGAACTGTGGTGAAAGTGATGAGAAATGAGAGGAATGAGTTGGATTTTGATTTGAAGTCGATATAAGTTGCGTTGTTGGACGAGCTTCAGCGAGGATTCAATTTGACATACTGAAAAAAATTGGTGTTCGTCTTTATGTTTTTTGTTTGTTTTGTTCTTATGTTTTTTTGTCGGTTCTCCACAGGTCAAACGGCTACAGCTATCAACTTCAAACTTTTTTCAATTATGGTTTCTCATCCAACTCAGATATGTATAGTTTTGTGACATTATCGAATAGCAACGTTTTTTTTATGAATTCTAGAAATTTCAGAAATACCCATTAGAATAACACGGCGGAAAAAAAAATAAAAAATTTTATTTTCCAAAAAATTGAAATTTTGTGTGAAGTTGAATAACAACTTGATACACATTTCTGGAAATTCTCAGCTTGATCGGGTCAGCCATTTTGAAGAGAAAACATTAAATGTGCCAAATTGGTACTACTCGAAGCTGTTTTTACCCATTTATAGCTAAAATGTTACCCAATTGGCGAACTTAGGCAAAAGTTTGGCAAAGAAGTCGACATATTATTACTTTCCGCTCGTCTTACAACGCGTATATGGCGTTTTCCTAGTAATTGGTAATGGCTGTTTGGTATTGCATCCGGCCGATCCCGAGTGTCTCACAGTTATCGCGTTTTCTCCTTGCCACTACTTGGCTCGACCGTGGCATCACCACGATCAATCAAACTGGCAGCAACACAGAATGAAATGTCAAGATACAGTTCTAATAGCAACTTCAGGAGAATGTCTCAAATCAACAATAATATAACGTTATCGTGACAAAGATGCGGAAAAATGATTAATAATAGTTACGAGAATTAGTGAGAGTAACGAAATAACCGTCACGTCAAATAACTGCGGATAACCGTGAACGGAATATGAGCACAAAAAATACCTTTCTCCCTTTTTAGACGAGCTTTAGCGGGATTCAATTTGACATACTGAAAAAAATTGGTGTTCGTTCTCATGTTATTTTGTCGGTTCTCCATAGGTCAAATGGCTACAGCTATCAACTCCAAACTTTGTTTCATCATGGTTCCTTATCCAACTTAGATCTGTATAGTTTTGTGGCAATATCGCATGTCAACTTTTTTTATGAATTTTGGAAATTTCAGAAATACCCATTAGAATGAATAACACGGTGGAAGAAAAAAATTTCGAAAAGGGTGAAATTTTGCGTGAAGTTGGGTTACATTTTGATACACATTTCTGAGAACTTCAGCTTGATCGGGTTAGTCATTTGGAAGAAAAATCTTAAAATGTGCTAAATTGGTACCACTCGAAGCAGTTTTTACCCATTTCTAACTCAAATGTCACCCAATTGACGAATGTAGGCAAAAGTTCGGCCATAAAAGTCGACATACTATTACTATCCGCTCGTCTAACAACGCATATATGGCGTTTTCCCAGTATATCAGAATCGCTGGATCGCGAACAAGTTGGAAAACAAGGTGTGAATTCGAGCCGCACTAAAATAGTAGACTGCACGATGCTCCAGAGGTAATTATGTAGATATACTAGATTATATCCGATCAACCTCGTTTCATGGCTCATCATTATTCATGAATTATTCATCCATATACTCATTAATTGACGATTATTCATTCAAACCTTATTCATTGAGATATTCGATGCACTTTGAAAAAACTGAATTAATTGTTGTTTCTCATTTTGTATGACAAAATTATATCACAAAGATCTGTTCACGGAAAGTGACATGGTTCCAGAGTCAAATTTGAGATAATTTCGGATCTCGTCAATTTTTCCTCAAATCTGATGTTCTTATTTTTTCTAATTTTGGTTCCGATACAACGACTCCACGTCAAACATGATTGTGGAAATGTCGAGCCTGTTTAACGAGCGACAAGACGGCTCGGCGTCGAACAGTTCGAGCCCGCAGGACCACACTACTAGCCGACACCGTGTGTGTGTGTGTGTTTAACGAGTGTTGGTACACGTGTTCGGCCACGCTCGACGCCCCCTTCAGCCGGGCCGTGAGCCGTGCAGTCTGCTCCAGATCAAGCAGGCCGTGTAAACAGTTGAACGCTTTTCACGGCACATGAACAACAATACGACTTCATGTGATAGAAATGATGTGGATTCAGAAAGACTTGATTTGATGAGATATTAGCTGCTAGCTATTATATCATTGAGATGGAAATAAGAACGGGAAATTCACTCGTTTATTTTTTGTAATAACTTTGACCACTTGAATTTATGGTAAATAATAGAAAACATAATAAAAACATGATAGGAAACGTTCTATTATGTTGTCGATGCGAGTTAAATGACACGGGAGGCGAGTGACTGACTAAAAAACACGAATTTAAAAAGGAAATAATGCAGAGTGCTCTTGAGAGGTGATGAATGTATTCATCAAAAAAATTCCTTTTTTTGTGATGAGATTTTTTTTGTGATGTTTGGAGTGAATACGTCAAGACAGACATCAAAATAATGAGATATTTATTCTGTGCCAAGATTGCATTTATTATTTGTGAACCTGTCGGTGTTGTATTCACACAGATTGTTTAACGAGTGGCTCTATGATGACACAGTCCATGGGGGTTGATAGGACTGTCCCGACGATCCTGCCCGCTCCTCTGGAGGGTTGATTGAGGAACAAATAAGTCCATGTCACGGTGTATACTTGGTGAAAAAATGAGCGAAAAATTGAGTAGTTTGTAAAATCTAGTTTTTTTTTGTCACTAATATTGAATAACCAATATTGAACTCAAATAGTGAAACCACTTTCTGATCGTTTGAATATTTCACAATATTTGAGTATATTGAACAATGATTTTTCTTTCATACTATCGGAAAATTGTCAAGTTGTACTCTTGATGGAAAAAAGCAAAAACTTGAATAATTTGAGAACTTCGATTTTTTCTCGTCACTTATATTGAATAACCAACAATGTACTTGATCATCATCACCATTCGCGATGATACTACACGAGTCGAACTAGAATATCCCGAATGTCAGAATGATTTTTCATCAAAATACACAGAAATTGTCACGTAGTATATTTGATGGAAAGAAGCGAAAACTTGAATAGTTTTGGACACCTCGATTTTTCTCTCATCTATGATATAAATAACCATCAATAAACAAAATTTTTGATACCTTCTCCGATGATTTCACACGAGTCAACCCTGAATATATCTCAAACATCAAAATATTTTCTCCTCAAAATGAAAAAAATTGTCCACTCACCCAAAATCGCATTGACTAGACAAACTACGACCCAACATCCTTCCATCGTGATCCTTGCCATGCCCGTGTGTCAGTATCTCGGTTGTTGCTGCCACCACGCACTCGCGCCTACCATCCCACCGTGTCAGCAATACGACGCTCGACCCGCCACACCAGCGTCCAGCCACCGACTGACGCCTCGCGCCGCGTGGCCGTCCGTGTGACGTCACGCCACGCGCATGCGCTCGCGATCACGAGAGCTTCGTTTCAATTACACAGAATGAGGCAAGAAGTTTTTTCTTATTAATTTTTCTGTATTCATAAACACGGGGCTCACGAGTAGGCTTATCTGGTAACAATGCAGCCATGGATCGTGACGTAATGAATTCAGGGGAAAAGTCATGAGTTTCCTGAAAAGTTTCAGTTTCGCATTTCGTATTCTGGAAAGGTTTGTATATTGATGTATATTGATTGAGGGTTTATATACTCCTGTGAATAATGTATCAATGTTGAATTTGCTTGAATTTTTTATTTTTTTCTGTACATTGTTGTTCATTCGTGAATGTAACTGGATGAAGATATCTGAATCTGTATTAAAATTGATGATTGAACGATTTCAAGTGATTTAGGTAGCAATATCACTCATTGTCCTACTGACTCATGAATACAAGGTCATTATTCATCCATCATTGATATTCACGATGAATATCAAATGAGGAACTATCCCAGTATTGACCTGAACGACAGAGAGAAATCACGGGAACCCCGGTCTCCTGAATGACGGTTCAGTGTTTTAACCACTCTGCCACACGTCTCAGGTTATCACAGTGCTATCAATGATATCACAGACTATCTATATGTGGCCATTTCTTATGCATATTGATTCAACAAGACTTGAATCCACCAGAGATGAAGGCTCGAACCACCCGCGCGCTAATGGTGTGGGATAGGGGAGACGGTCGCTCGGAACCTCATCTCTTGTGAATACAAGTAACACAGGAGAGGTGAAGGCTCGAACCACCCGTGCGCTAATGGTTTGGGATAGAGGGGACGGTCGCTCGGAACCTCACCTCTTGTGAATACAAGTAACACACGAGCGATGGAGGCTCGAACCACCCGTGCGCTAATGGTGTGGGATAGGGGGGACGGTCGCTCGGAACCTCATCTCCTGTGAATACAAGTAACACACGAGAGATGAAGGCTCGAACCACCCGTGCGCTAATGGTGTGGGATAGGGGGGACGGTCGCTCGGAACCTCATCTCCTGTGAATACAAGTAACACATGAGAGATGAAGGCTCGAACCACCCGTGCGCTAGTGATGTGGGATAGGGGAGACGGTCGCTCGGAACCTCACCTCTTGTGAATACAAGTAACACACGAGAGATGAAGTCTCGAACCACCCGTGCGCTAATGGTGTGGGATAGGGGGGACGGTCGCTCGGAACCTCACCTCTATAATCATGACGCAAGCAGAGAGAATTGATAAATTGCACACATTTCCTCGTTGATGACTGAACGCTATGATGGACATAAACACGTAACATTGGATGCTTTATTGAATAGCAAATACACAATAATGTATCTATTTATTTCATTATAAACGTCCGACTTGATTCATGACGCGATATAATTCAATATGTGTGGTATAATTGCACTCAATTGGAAACTATTGTGATTTCAATGCATTAATGGACCTATAAAAGCACACGATTTCAGAGGAGAAGTTTAGTGCTATGGATGTATTCATACTCATAAACGTGCACCTATAGGCTATCATCTGTACTTCATTGTAGTGACAGTTCTTCAGTGATTTGTCGTTCTCAGTCGTTCTTGTACTGAGACAGAGTGATAACAGCTGTTTATGAGCTGAGTCTACTCATTCATTCTCTCATCAGTCCGTTCTGGAGAACTTTAGAGTGAAATGTGGAATCCACAAGATGTTGAATTGAGGTTTATAGGGACAGTCGACTCGATTGAGGGATTATCTCCGAGTGGAGCGTCAAGATCAACATATTTGCCTCAATTCTCTATTTGATATGCCATTTATTCACACATAATGATGTGTGTAGAACTGAGAACATGTAACAAAGATACAAAATAAATAGTAGTAATGGACATTGATATTTGTGAAGCCCGCGTGAGGGTGTTGATACCTTGTGTGTGGGCTAGCTCATAGACAAATGGACACATAATGAATTCGGCAGACATACACAAGCACATATAAGAATGATGATTGATTCACAGAACATTTTGAAAAATGAAAATTACAAAATAATATTTGATTGGTATTCAATCCACAGAAAATTTCATCTCATTTGGAGAGATTTTATTTTTCAATTTTTCTTGCCCGGCCTAATCTTGTGAGCTTTTTAGAAACTTTGAGATGATATTCCTCCTGATATATGTATATATACATATATATATATATATATATATATATATATATATATATATATATATATATATATATATATATATATATATATATATATATATATATATATATACATATATATATATATATATATATATATATATATATATATATATATATATATATATATATATATATATATATATATATATATATATGTATATATATATATATATATATATGTATATATGTATATATATGCATATATATGAATATATATATATATATATATATATATATATATATATATATATATATATATATATATATATATATATATATATAAATATATATATATATATATATATATATATATATATATATATATATATATATATATATATATATATATATATATATATATATATATATTTATATGTATATATATATGCATCATATGTTCATGGCAGCTCATGGAGCAGTGGATATATATTCAGTGTCGATGAAACTGACTCGTGTATCGACAACAATGATAATGCACACTGCAAGACCCGCTGAGAGGTCAAAGGTCATGTTCGATACCTCATTTCCCCCACATACCAACAATCCACTCGGCGATTGAAATAATTAATCAAGTGCACTGCCATCTGATTGGCTGGTAATGTGAAGTTAATGAGCCAGTCGGTTGATTGAATCGCTTGGCGTGGCGGTCTGTGTGCAGGTAGTTGTCTTGTTGGCCTGTAATCGCATGCTAACTGCGGTCACCGCGCAGTGCCCAGGTACAACTGTGTGTGTAGATAACACACTGATTAGCAGGGCTTGGACACGTCAGGTCAGCCAACATGACCGTGTTGTGTCTACAGCGCTGTTGGGTTGGCAGGCTGGAGGAAGAGGAGCGAGGAGGTTTACAACATCAATCAATTAATTCTCTATTCCATTCATAGTGTAGTTCCCATCAGTGATCTTTTCTCATTTCGAATGTTGAGTACTTTCAAATTAACTGGTGGTCAATTCACTGAGATTATTCTGTCATACTTATCGGATGAGCGAAGCGAAGACTCAATTCGATCATACCTGGGAAAAGAGTGCTTTCTTATCATTCATTTTTTCGCGCTCCACTGATCAACCGAAAATTCAAAATCAATTGCAACTTGACATTCATGAGTGTTCTCATTTGATTTGATACTGTATAGTTTTGAGGCGCAATTTGTGAACCACTTCTGAGAGAACTCATTTTGAAGTTTACAAAACTCCCATAAAAATGACCCTGAGGAAAAAATTTGTGAAAATATTTATCTCGAGAGAATTCAAATTCTCAGTGAATCTCAATATGGTAAATATACACATCAATCCAAACGCTCAGTTGAATCAAATCTGCCGTTTCCATGTAAATGAATACATAATCTATTTTTTTTAATCACTCAAAGCTATTAAGATATCAATTGAATCCAAGCAACAGTTGTCACCATTCAATCGGTCACGGTTAGAAGTCACTCTTGTGGTGCCCCTTCCGGACGATCCTACCTCAACATCAGCCTCGATTGGATCACGATGACGTTGTATCAGGGTAAGATGTTATTGGTATAGATATCTTTCCACTTTGTTTCCACCGCGTCGTCCATCACGGCAGGTTGCCTACCACCAGGCTGACTGTGCTGATGGCTCAGTCGTCAGACGCAACAGACTCTCCTGGTGGGTGTGAGACAGATCAGCAGCTAATGAGGTGCTCATTGTACTGGCAGATCACACCTGGCTGCACCCAATCAGCGACCGCCAATCAGCGACCGCCAATCAGCGACCGCCAATCAGAGGGCAGCGACTGAACCAGAATTATGTCATCAGTGAGTGACTGTCTGTGTTTGCTGAGTGCGCTGATTCAACACCAGAGGCCGCCAGCGTCCGGCGAGCTGAGTCAATAGGCTGCATGCAACACATATTCATATGGGGAAAACGCAGTACTCGCGTTGTGAAGTGAGCTTGGATGTATGAAAATCAGAATGTTATATATTCTGTCAGATCACTTTACATCTCAAGACCTTGCATCACTTCGAATGTTTGAATACCTCACCTTGTTACTACTTGTTGCTGCTGCTGCTGAGTGCACTTCTGGTTGATGCAACCTGTCAGTCCATTGGGCCCAATGTGCGATGACATATCGTGATGCTGCGATTGTTGCGTTATTTCGGAGCCAATCAGTGTTAACATGACTGGACGTGTCCATGGCAGTCGTTCTATATCTTGATCCCTCAATTCCATCATCTCAATTTCCATCATTTCCATCTCAATTTCCTCATTTCTCATTCCTCTCTTTCAATCCTCAGACCATCCGGATTATTCTCATGAGAATTTCTAAATATTTTCGATTTTTCTCGATTTTTTTTTTTCTGGATGAACCATTGAACCGATCTGCCTGAGAAATGACTCGAGTCTCTCCTGGTGTGATGCCAAGTCCGGAGACAGTTTCAAGTCGACTCGGTGCCTCTTCCGACCCATGTGCCGCGCACAAGATGGATAACATGGAACAGAGAAGAGTTACCACATAACCTGACAATCTCCGGTGAGTGAGATGTAAGGCTTTGCTATATCTCATATTCTCCATCATGGCTTGGTTTGTCTTGGTTTCCCACAGTTCTAGAAGCAAATGCTTGGATGAAGTACAAATTGATCGCGATTTTCAATTAGTAGAGTGATAGGCCTGATTATAACGTTATAGGCCTATCACTCATTTTTTTCTCTGTCCATTTTGTATATTGATACACTTCACATCTGCTGTTGATGGAAAGAAGTGATCATCGCCCAGGAGACCTAGTTCAAAGTGGAGTATATCAACATTCGTGTGTTTTGTGTCCGGATACATATCACAGAAACAGTCATAATGTGTTCCGGACGTTTGGAAACTGAAATACTTTTATCTAATCGAAATGGGGTGGTAAGATCACCCTTGTGGTGCTCCGTCCAAACGATCCCATCTTTCATCCACAGCCTTGATTGGGCAACGATGATTTTGTATCAAGTTTCGATGTCATTAGAGAAAAAAAAATTTCATCCAACCAATTAACTGAGGCCCGGTATTATTTAAACTTCAGGTTAGCTCTCAACTGAGAGTTTGTGAAAACCAACAGATTGGTAACCATGGCAATAACAGCGTTACTGCCAGTTGGATCCAGTCTAACGTTGACGATCCGGGCAGATCTGTCCAAGGAACAGCCGCTGGGAATGTAGTGTATTGAATGTCTGAGGTAATGTTATGGCGGCTCGAGGCGAGCGATGCGGGCTGCAGCACTGCACGGGGCACAATGTCTGCAGCAAATAAACCAACAAGACGCGGCGAGAAACACGACTGCAAGATGGCGGCCACAAAACGAACGAATAAAGCAGCCTGCCGATCGGATTTGTATTTGTTTGGCACGTAAATGCATGGAGAGATGATTGAATTCGAATGTACAGAAAAAGTTGTATCGAATGGTAATGGAAAGAGATTGTTATTTTCATCTTGAGATGAGTAATAAAATGCAAGCTGGAATATAATTTCGTTTCCGTTGTTTCTATCGAGTCATCCTATTCTATACCAATTAGAGAATGCAATGACCTGTATAGAGTTATCGAATGATCAGATATAGATTGATTGAGTGAGGGGCAGGGCAGGGCGGGGGGGAGGAGTTTGGTTGGTGGGGTGGGGAGGGGGGAGGGGGGGGGAAGAAAAAATTGATAATTTCTATTCTCGTCAAATAGATACAAGCAATGAGGGTGAGTGAGACGAGTGGTCGAGTGGCTAGTCCACTGAACCGTAATTCAGGAGACCCGGGATGGAAGCTAACCATGGTCGATCATTCTAGCAGGGTTCAAATGAATGATATTGCAAAATCGAAATAAAACTTTAAGATGTGAGTAAATCACATCAATTGTATGAAACATCTAATATGACAATATCTCATTATTTCAATGATTTCAATATTTCAATCTATATATTAATGATTATATTCACTCATTATTATCGTTGTTATTTCAATCCAGACTACTCTTGATACCTGCTTGTTATGTTGATATCATGGCTCGTGTATATAATGGTATGAACAAGAATGAGATGAACTGAACTTACAAGTAGCGACAAGGAATCTGTCTTTAGTCCCCGCGGTTCTGATTAGAAGACCATGTGCCACAGAGATCTGATCGAGGTAAAAACCCGACCCACCTGAAGGGGCAGTCAGTTTAACTTGTGTTGACTGATACTTTGCTCGTCTCTCATTTCTCCGCTCGACTATTCAATAAGATCAATATTTGGCATGCATAAACAGTCGGGACAATCTGATCGGCCTCGCAAGGGACTCGGAAGCAATATCGGGCTGAGGCGGTCTGCTCGACCATGCGTGCCCTGCGCTGCCTATCGCATGTTGCAACTCAACTCTCTCAACCCTCGCAACAAGATACGGACAACTGCCCATGGCAAGCTGGTTGCATGGATGGAAATGAAGAGTTGAAATGAATGTATGGATCGAGAGAAATCAGAATAAATCAAGTCAAAATTACAAATATAATCATTATTATTATTATAGGATCTTTATTGCTGCATGGCAAATTTCGACAGAGCCCTTCTTACATTTGGCCAGTTTGAAAAATGATTGAAATAAATTTCGGAAACAGAATCAATTACACGAAAAATACAACGAATCACAGAAGGAAACATGAGTACTCACAGTTGTCGTACACTCACAGATATATGAACGATTTGTAAACTCACAACAAATTCACTGTCACAATATAATTATAAGTAAATTGGCAAAATAATTCCAGTGAATTCACCAAAAAGTTTTTAGTACTCAACTCTATAGGAACAAGGAAGAGAAACAAGCAATGATGAGAGAAAAAACATGAATATGAACTATGAATTCGATGAAGAATGTAAATTTATTATGAATATGAGAATGGAGTAAAAAGGAAGAAAACAGAATAATTCGAGAGTGAAATGAGTTGAGAAGATATCGAAACGACATAAATTACGATTATTTCCCACTGAATGTGGATGTTGAGATTGTCAACTACATTCTCAAGATCCGTCGTTGATTGAATGATATATCTCATCTCGATCATTATTCGTTGTGCTGAGATCGCCCTTGTGGTGCCACGTCCGAACGATCCTACCTCCATTCAGAACCTGAATCGAGCAGAAACGATTCCGTATCAAGTTTCGATGTAGATGGATGAATATATATCTATATATATATATATATATATATATATATATATATATATATATATATATATATATATATATATATATATATGTGATGAGATGAGCGTAGCGAAGTCTCCATCCCACTCTTATAGGGCTTTGTCTGTGTTTTTTTTTGTACACGCAAACTCATCCAAATCAGAACTGTATAGTTTTTGGAATGAATCGGTTCGACTGATTTTGAGAAAAATCATCTCAAAGATTTCAAAAACACCATTAGATTAGGCTGGGTACGGAAAATGTTGAAAAATGAGATCTCTTCAAATAAGATGAAATTTCATTTAAAAGTGTATACATAGATTTTACACACTATCACAATTTTTCATGCAATTCCAATCAGCCGTTTTGAAGAAAAAAAAGAACTGATAATGTTCATCAAATATATCATACAAATTGTGACAGAATTGAGTTGTCGAGATTCACTGCTTTCTAGATTCAAGAGTTGACCAACAATGAAGTATTTTTATATGCGTCAAGGTGTGTAGAATACCAGAGTCAATGAAGTGGCAAGAGTAGAACTACTTCAACGACTTTTATAGCTTATTCAGATATCAGGGTGTGTAGAATACCAGAGTCAATGAAGTGGCAGGAGTAGAACTACTTCAACGACTTTTATAGCTTATTCAGATATCAGGGTGTGTAGAATACCAGAGTCAATGAAGTGGCAGGAGTAGAACTTCTTTAACGACTTTTATAGCTTATTCAGATATCAGGGTGTGTAGAATACCAGAGTCAATGAAGTGGCAGGAGTAGAACTACTTCAACGACTTTTATAGCTTATTCAGATATCAGGGTGTGTAGAATACCAGAGTCGATCAAGTGGCAAGAGTAGAACTACTTTAACGACTTTAATAGCTTATTCAGATATCAAGGTGTGTAGAATACCAGAGTCGATGAATTAGCAAGGATAGAACTACTTCAATACTTTTATACCTTATTCAGATATCTCGCTCATCTTACAACGCATATTTCGCGTTTGACTAGTTCATTTATTTTTAATAAGATCGAAACTTGAAACAGAATCATTGTTGCTCAATTGAGGCTATGAATGAAAGATAGGATCGTTTGGACGGGGCACCACAAGGGCGATCTTATCACTCTATTTTGATTATTCAAAACTAATGAACTTCAACATCAGGACTGCGCTGTCTGTGATGTAACAAAATATATCACGAAAGAAGAAACATATTCGTGGATCGCATTTCCGAAACTGGAATGAGAATATTCAGATGCCTCTGATATATATTTTCCTGTCATCGAATTGAAGATGAAAAGTTATCCTGTAAAGTATAATATCGTCTTGCGAGATGCGAAGTTGAACCACGGGCAATCTCGGCCGTGTTTACATAGCCAGGAGAGCGCTCTGAAGTTTCTTCGCAAACGACGGGAAGTTAGCGGATACAAACGACGCGGATTACGGAATCATAATATCTGGGACTAAAAATATACGGCTCCATGAATAGACCATTAAATGAGAATATCATAGCCCACTTAAGAAGTCGGCTCTTGCAAGTTGCATAATTGTCAGAGATTTTAATACTTCTGGCCGCTTCATTTCTCCCCCCCCCCCCCCCTCACGACTAGAAGAGGTCACGAGCGAGAAAAGACATTATATTATACCAGGTATATGAATGAAAGTTCAAGTGGATAGGTTCGGAAAGTGAACACATTTCTGTTCCTCTCATTTTATATGCTCCTAATATACATGATATATGACTGTTCGAACTTTGTGATGACTCTTAATTTCTCCAATGAGAATTCAATTAATTAAGAAGTAGTAGATAATCAAAAAATCCCAGAGAAGGTGTGTTATTAAGAAATATTGTAAACTCAGTTCTGATAGATTCGGTAGGTCTTTTACAGCACCATTCATATTCTTTCAAATGATTTCAATCTTTTTAATAATATTAATAATACCTTCTTTTTCTATTACCTTCTTTCATTTTCATATTTTTTTCATACTTTCGTTATCTACCCTCAATTAAATTAGTTTTATATTATCTCAGGATTTTTCTGTAATCAATTTCTTATCACTTTTGTAAATAACAATTGTACTATGTATTGACTATTATCACGCTGTACCATCTTGGTATCCCGCTATGCGGACAGCCGTCAATTAAATTGTCATTCTCTCTCTCTAGTAGTGTTTATTCCTTTAACCCTCTTTCGGGGAAATCGGTACACATTCCACATATTTTACTATGTAACGTATCAGTAGCATTACAACTGAGTGTGGCAGTAAGCCCTAATTTATAAATCATCAACGAATTAGTAATTATACTATATCGAACAAATAATAATACAAATAATGATACATTACAAGATTTCAGATTGATCGATACGGAATTGAGATGAATCAATAGAACTTTTACCACAATAAAGACACGTTTATACATAGATATGGATAACTGGATGATATAGATAGTCAGTTGAATAAAATTCAAGCAAGAAGCAAGCGGTTAGCGATATGTATTGCCTAAATACTAGGAAAACGCGGGATGCGCGTTGTTAGACGAGCTTAGGGGTATAGAAATCTAGAATGAAAAATAATTTGTCAACCCAATCTACATCTACAGACCTTGGATCACTCCGAACGTTCAAAAACCTTACGAGAATCAGTTATGTCACGGCCTTCCTCTTCATTCATTTCAATCGTTTTGAATTAATTGGTGACACTTGTTGCTATAGATTTAATTGGTTCCCGTAATAGCCTAAATTGATGGGAAAATGCTTTATAAATGCGTTTTCTTCGTTATTTCTCATCCGATTGATGCGAAAAATCTCTCAAAATGTGCTTAATAGTTTCCTCTATATTCGGCGAAAATTTGAGAGGTCTTGAAAAATTTTGATTTTTCAAGTATTTTCCTCCGGGTTATTCTAATGGGGATTTTTGAAATTTCTAAAATTCATAAAAAAAAAAGTTACCACCCGATAATGTCACAAAACTATACAGATCTGAGTTAGATGAGGAACCATGACGAAAAAAAGTTTGAAGTTGATAGCTGTAGCCGTTTGACCTGTGGAGAACCGACAAAAAAACATAAAAAAAAAAAAAAAAAAACATAAAAACGAACACCAATTTTTTTCAGTATGTCAAATTGAATCCTCGCTAAAGCTCGTCTAATCAGGAATACAATCAACTCACTGGCAGAGTGAGAGAGAAGTGAGAAGAAGAGACAAAGACAATCATTAACGTGACACTATAATGTCTGATTCAGTTATTTTATCATCTTTTTCGAACTTTAGCTCTCACATACTGATACAGGACAAGTGATTCCGGTGTTATCACAACAACTAAGATGCCACTTTTGGTGGTATTCCTAAAGGTGGCGATGATTTATCTCCCAACAATATTCGTTTATTTTGAACATGGGATGGAAAACAAGGAGACTAACTTGGAAATGGAACAATGGAACACTTTATCAATGTAACAATTCAACAATTTTGTTTCAATTCAACAATTAACAATGGAAACCAACTAACTCTATGTAATCAACTGAACATAAGCCACTATGTATATCGTATGCTATCGTATATTGGGTTGAATACGGTGTTATGCCAAATTCAACAACATCTTTTCACCCTCGGCTTATTTTATTAAATGTTATTATTATTACCATCTAGATATTATTTACATTTATGACGTCTGAATAGGATGGTATCGTGCTTCATATTGTATTATCTGTTATTGACTGTCCATATACTGTACGTATATACATTCCATGTATCAGTTCTTTGGACGAAAATTGTATAAATACATAAATGAATGAAATACTATATATGCGGATGGAAAATATATTTTTATTATTATTATTTTAATCGCTTTGTTGAAAAGAGTTCCATCTTGGTTCAATGGGATGTTGCATTATTCTCATCCTCTCCATGATATTCCGCTATACTTCTCCTAATGTTATCTCAGAACCTTCGAGAATATATGAAATTAATTCGATCGAACATATTTTTATTTGATATTTGTGAAAATAACTATAATTTTGTTCAAGTGTGAATAATGAGAGAAAAAAGAAAAAAACAGTACATACTGAACAGCTGTAGCCAGAACTGAGAGTCGGTTTTTCTACCACACGCTGGTTCGGTTAACGTCGTGACAATAGATGTAATTCAACAGGTATGAGATGAACAGTGTGAGGACTCTTCTTGAAACATTAAAGCCAGAACAGGATGTGGGCTTATATCACACCCACCAGCAGTGCTTGTATTGCCAGTGTTCATCGGCGGTGAATAACTATGATGACAGGCAGACAGTCATGGTGTCAGGGTGTATTGTTTGCGATTGATTGCAATGAGTGTTATAAGATCGCCCTTGTGGTGCATCGTCCGAACGATCCTACCTCCATCAACAGGTATTCATAATGTGTCAAGTTTCAATGTGGAATGAGGAATATTATCCGCGTGTATTGCACTGTCATGTTGACACTCATCTGTATTGTCTTGGAACAGGACAACATTATATATAATCGAATGGATTGGAAATCGATGTCGGAAAGATTCTCAACTTCTCGCCCTTGAAAAGTTGCTCCAAATATTGTGAACATTTGTTTCCACGTATATCATTACCATCTTCCAGTATTGGAACCATTCTCTGTCCTGTAATCCGTCTCTCTCTCTCTCTCACTTCATGGGATATCCTCATCCTGTACTCCTGTTCTTCATGGATGGTTCATCAGATGCTTTCTTGTGAATGGAGGATTGAAAATTTGTCCAATTGTGTTTGTCCAGTATTCACTCCATAGATTGATCGATTCTGTAACGTTCATGTGCTTTCTGTAATTGATGCACAAGTATAACGATATTATAGGTTCAAGAAATACCTGAACTGTGAATATGTGATATCAATCCGATGAGATTGTATATAGGATGCGGAGAGCAAAAAAATGTATTCAACTTTGACACAAAATCAAAAACCAACTTTTCTCACAACAATATATTTTCGAATCGAAACTTCCCGGCTTTCTCAAAAACTTCAGTTCACGCTGATGTCTTGTGTTGAGAAGGCCGTGATAGATAACACTCCTAATTGGCCGAACCGATGTGCCCTGGAGATCCAGAGATCCGTGTCCCAGAACCAAATACCTCATTATCCAACTAGACAATAAGGTCTTTGCAAGAACTTCTCAGATCTGTGAGATGCAACTAATAAGTTGGTTTGATTTGAACACGCCGCTTCTCACACCTGACTTGACACACACAATGGAGGATGAGCAGGGAATATTCTGGATGTACAATAGGGAAGTACGATAGGAGAATGTCACGTGTGCGCTGAGCGGAGATCGAGTGAACTAAACGAGCCGCGGTGCTGGCATCTATTGTACTTGGAACTGCGCAGAATCTCTCTCCAAGTCATTACAATGAACTGAAATACATTCATCACCATGGTGATAACAGTTCTGTTTTTCAATGGTTATTAGATTTTCTTGCCAGTAATTATGCCCACATAAGTCGAGGCTTGTGTGTGCATGGAAAAGGAGGAGAAATATTCGGGAATATACAAGGTGAGGCGACATCCCGATGTGATCACTTCATCAGTGAACACATGGACATATCTATGAGCCGGATCATCAGGCGTATACGGAACTTTCCACAACACCACTCAATAAACAAACCGAGCTCCATACAGCTGATGTGGCACCCGATATGAATACAGGTTTCAAATGATGCCCTCAAACCGAGTAGAGAAGACTTGAAGCCTGAGGATGTCTCTCAATTCAGCAGAAAAATCCATCTACTCTCAATTCAATTTGAGTCCTGATCATTTTATTCTTGCTTCTTCATTCATGATGATGCAACAATGATACATATACGGAATGATGATGATAATCCACAGTGACGAATGATCAATACCAGGAAAACGCCATATATGCGTTGTTGGACGAGCGGATAGTAATGTTGACGTTTATGGCCAAACTTTTGCCGACATTCGCCAATTGGGTGACATTTAATTCAGAAATGGGTAAAAACTGCTTAGAGATGGTACCAATTTAGCACATTTTATGGTTTTTCTTCAAAATGGCTCACCCGATCAAGCTGATTGTTCTCAGAGATGTGTATCAATATGTAACCCAACTTCACGCATTTTTTTTTCTCTTGGAAAATGAAAATATCTCCCTTTTTTCCTCCTTTTTATTCTGATGGGAATTTTCGAAATTTCTGAAATTCATGAACAGAAGATTAACGTCCGATAATGCCAAAAAAACTATACAGATTTAACTTAGATAAGGAACCATAATGAAAAAAGTTTTGAAGTTGATAGCTGTGGCCGTTTGACCTGTGGAGAACCGACAAGAGAACATGGAAAAAAACAACAGAAACGAACACCAATTTTTTTCAGTATGTCAAATTGAATCCTCGCTGAAGCTTATTTTTGAAAGTTTTAATATTTTAACATTAACCGGCATTTACATCTTAGAGATTGTGACTTTTGTGAAATCCAATTCAAATTTATTTGAAAAAGAGATTAGCCACTCGCATAACACTCGTGGGAAAAATGACCCCCAAATTGATTATCATCGAACTGTTCTCTATGAAACTGGACTCAACCATAATGGTGTTAGATTTTACAATAATTTACCAAAAGACTTGCGGAGCATCAACAACATACATACTCTTGAATCTAAAGTAAAAAGTCATCTCATTGAGAAAGAATTTTATTATATAACAGATTTTTATGTAAGATTCGGCAACACGACTTAATTCTGATAATTGTTCCATGAAAATGAGAATGACGAAACATAACATGTAACATGTATACTGTCAATAAATATTATTATCATTATTATTATTATTATCATTATCTAATGATCATATATACCAGTGATGTGGATAGTATGAATAAAAAATGTTATTATTATTATTCTTATTATTTCTAGATTACTTCTAATCACGTATTCATTATAGGCCTACATTCACAGCATTATCGCCATCTATTATTTTCCCTTTATTATATTTATCTTAACCCATCACTGTTACACTGTGTTCATATAATTATTATTCACATGTATATTGTTTTGTATCACGTCTGTTCAAAATTCGCTGATTATACCACAGACAAGCCCAATCCGGCTTTGTGGGCCATAGTGTGGAATTGTGTATGTTTAATTAATAATAAATAATCTTTCAATAGAGAAAAAAAAAAAAAAAAAAAAAAAAAAAAAATGAAGTGTTCGAGAATAATATTGATATCTCCATATATTTGCTACTCATATGAATCTTGCGATTGTATCTCAAATATTCCGAATAGAATTCTGAATTACGAGATGAGTGCTAAGCCGAAAATTCAAGAAGACCACGCAAGACAATGTCTTGTGTGCAATCTGTCTTGAGAAAAATATTATATGGAATATATTGAATTACTGAAGAAATAAAATAAAACAGAACAATTGCAAACACGGTCGATGATATTCACTATAATATGTGATGATGATTCAGAACTCATATGGGCCTACCATGATATTACATGTGATTGCATACAACTGTTTCCAGTGTATTCCCCAACAATGAACATTGCCAGGTGTGAATATTGTAGCTATCATCATTATTGTCGGAGTGATGATAGCCCAGGAGTTCCGATTGCACGGCTTGATGATAACATCATGCACAAGAAGACTTCATCCCTCGTCCAGCATGACCGACCGGGCGTCCACATGTGCTCCCTGATTATTTCCTGGAGCGGCCTGGATGCCGTATTCTCCAGGCAGTTATCACGCAGTTCATTTTAATTTCTCTGTAACGACCCTCGCGACATTCTCTGTAATGAGGACGCATCTCTCCAGCCCTTGTAGCCACGTGTATTATACACCTGGCTCTGCCTAATGAACTGTTGCAGTCGTTGCGAGCCACGTAGAGACATCCAGCTTGTAATCACGAATACTAGGTCTGGTTTATTATTCACATCCGTAATTAGGCGATGAGCTCCAGCCATTCTCTCTCTCTCTACCTCTCTCTCTCTCTCTCTCTCTCTCTCTCTCTCTCTCTCTCTCTCTCTCTCTCTCTCTCTCTCTCTCTCTCTCTCTCTCTCTCTCTACCTCTCTCTCTCTCTCTCTCTCTCTACCTCTATCTATCTCTCTTTCTCTCTCTACCTACCCCTCTCTCTCTCTCTCTCTCTCTCTCTCTCTCTCTCTCCGTCTCTCTCTCTCTCTCTCTCTCTCTCTCTCTCTCTCTCTCTCTCTCTCTCTCTCTCTCTCTCTCTCTCTCTCTCTCTCTCTCTCTCTCTCTCTCTCTCTCTCTCTTGTTGGATCGAGGTGAGTTCCTGAGTCTGATATTGAATGGTATCTGAAAATTTCCTGAGAACATCCGTGTGACCGGCACATGTGGCTGAGTGGTTAGTGCACTCGCTTCATGTGATCCGGGAGGTGAGAAGGCATATTGGACCCGGTTCGATTCCCGCCACCGTCCATCTTTACAGGAGTTCTTCGTGGTTTCCCTCTGTAGTCCAGGCTGATGCCGGGATGGTTCCTACAATATAGGCCACGACTGCTTCCTTCCCACTATCCTTACCGATACCTAAGAAAACTTTCATCTCATCATCCCATCATCTCATTGATCATTCATTCGACGCCAATAGATCTTGGTAATCATCAGAGTGCGTCGTTGAATCCGATATGAAAATACTTCCGTGTACACAAAATTGTTTGGCGGATCATTTCTTCGGTTCACATCAAAGTCTTATAGAATGTGGAAGATAACTCTCACAAATCGGAGAAAACAGACCAAAGCAACCCTCAATGCATATTGTATGCAACCTGCACTGCTTTCAACCACGTGGTCTGAACATGTTGTTAATTCAACACATTGATATCAGGCTATAATTCCCCGTATCCCAGATAACTGTTCGACCGACACGACATGCGATGTTCCTGCAGCCGACTGCAGTTACCGACTGCCGCTCATGCATTATGGATTGCTGTTGTTTTTACCCGCTTGTCGGCACGCGACTAATCGCAATTGCTTTGTCGACAACAATAAACATTGATTACGCCTAATTTATGCACTCAATTAAAACGTGGTCTCCTCACATGGAATCAACACGTAGCCACAAGTGCCTGTCTGTCGATAGTTGATTATCTGGGACGATTAAACAGTCTCGATTGCTGCTGTTTTAATTGAGGTGTGGTAAATAAAGATGGCGTGCTGGTTTTCATGATGGCGATTCGTTTGATGTTTGAGATATGAGCATATGGCTGATATGAATGTATGTGTGATGATATATGAGTATGATATATGGGTATGTGTATGTGTAGCTGTATGAGTATGTGTATGGTTCAATTTCAATTTCAATCTCAATTTATTCACACACTTGTACATACAAATGATAAACGAATGATGAATTAAATATCATCATAATATCATAATATGATATCGGACATAACTATATGATACATACAAATAATAATAATATATTTTGATGATGAAAAAAATATATATATATATATATATAATTGCTATATATAATACTTTTTGATGAAGGCTCTCATATTGAAGAAACAAATCCTTGTGTGTGAGCCAAATAATAGAACATAAGAAATTAAAAGTGTGTATACTCAAACTGCACTACATTTCAGACAACATATACATATAGATATAAATAGATAATGGATAAAGATAATATTTAGACTCACAAAACGGATGACTTCAATTACTCGCATTGATTTATCAAGTTAATATTGAACGTATATTATCACACTCTAAACATTTCTGCTCAACGCGATCTTTCTAATTGTTGGATCTATTTCGCGAGCCTGGCTTTGAATACATTGGAATTAAAAAGCTGAAGCTCTTTGATTTGGACGGGATTTTGATTGCAAAATTTTGGGTCAAGATAGTGCACATTTTGGTGACCTATTGATTTGTTTTTCAAGGGAATATATCGGGAGTATTCCACGAGGACTTACCTCAAGTCATCAATATGCTCACTAAACCGTGTGTGATATGATATGTCAAGTGTCTTGTGAGATAAACATCCGACGCATGATTTCAATCCTGAACGAGGCCACACCACAAGACAGGATTAGGTGTGAGTAATTGAGTATGATGTATCTATCAACAAGACCAGATACAAACATGCTGGTTCAATTTCAATCTGATAATGATACACGTTATTCCAAACTTCCACTCAAATCGGATCAGCCGTTTTGATGTAAGAAAATATATAATGTAAATTTTATGAATCATTCAAAGCTATTAAGATACCTATTGAATCCAAGCTACAGGTGGCACCACTTCATCGTAAACGATTAAAACAAAGCCTTCTTCATCATCATAGAAATTAATAATGGAGAATAAGATGGCAGTGATGTAATGGTTTGGATCTCAAGGTATATATATGAATATATATATATATATATATATATATATATATTATATATATAATATATATATATATATAAATATATATATATAATAACCAATCCAAAGATAAGTCGATATGTTCCAGCTCATCCATCAACGCGGCAACACATAACGCGTTTGCCTAGTATCATCCACTAATATTACTATGTAAATTCAGATCAATGTTTCTCTGTTCCCCATTTTCATTTCACTCATATTCCTCATTGTTCACACCACCACTGCTTGTTGTGTGTAGAGTCCATTGTTCATCCACATCATGTCGAGCGAGTAGGCGAATCATTGCCATAATGATCATTCATTTCTTTCATATATTGTCAACTTGACTTCTATCGTTATGATATTTATTCGAATCGATTGAATATTGTCCAAGTCTGAGCTACTTGTTAATACCAACAGTTGGGCAAGTTGCATGCTGTCATGTGTTAAACCTGTTGACATCGCATCCTCCAAACAGGGAGAAACTGGTAGGAAGACGGACAAACAACTCGAATGGTTACGTGAAACTAACATATGCGCACACTTGTCACATTTATACCGAGTAACATCGGAATCTCCAGTTAGAATAATTGTTTCTTGATTAGGATTCTGAATGAATTGAACAGTGAAGCCGTCAGTGGTGGCCACCTGTTGTCTCGATATTGCGAGAAGATCTCGATTTGTGGACAAAGTA
>OZ023326.1:818675-868675 GCA_964007535.1 Brachyptera risi
ATTCGAATGCAATTTGAAACAATCTAATGTATCTACTGTTGTATTGTTTGTGGATCAGATAGAGAAGGTGAATATATCACTATCCTTGTTATTACTAGCCAAACGCAACATAAGCGTTGTAAGATGAGCGAGATATCTGATCAGGTATAATAGTCGTTGAAGTAGTTCTACCTACCTAGCTATACTCCATAGAATCTGGTATTCCACACACGTTGATGCATATGAAGAAGACTTCATTATTGGGCAAATTTTGAATCTAGAAAGCAGTGAATCTCGGCAACCTGAATCTGCTTCAATTTCATGAATGAATGAATATTAGGGTTTTAAGGCGCATCGACAGCAAGGTCATTTAGCGCCTGCTTTAATTTCAATAATAATATTTGATGAATGAAAACAGATATTTTAAATACTTTCTTCAAAACGGCTGATTTGAATTGAATACAAGATCGTGACAATGTGTATCATCCATGTACACACTCACACAGAAAATTTCAGTCTATTCTAAGAAATTTCATTTCTCTAATTTTCTTGCTCGGCCTAATCTTATGGGATTTTCAGAAATTTTCAGATGCATTTTCTCAAAATTGGCTGAACCGATTAATACCACAAACTATACAGTTTCAAGTTGGATAAGTTTGCGTGTGAAAAAAAGTCTCACCTTGATCAGTCAACCCCTGCGATCTGTGCAGTGCCCACAAAAAAAAAAAAAAGAAAAAAAAACACACAGCCAAAGCCCTATAAGAGTAGGATGGAATCTTCGCTCACGCTCATCTAATAATTATGCCTCTCTCATTTTGTTGTAATTCTCTCACAACTGATACTTTTGAAATATTGAATTCTTTGATTATCAACAATGATCTGAGAATGAGAACCACTCATGAAACAATCAAAACAGTGGGACAATTCAGAGAAGAATGCTCTTGGTAATTTCAGAAGGGTTTATCGGGTACTATAAGATTGAATGACTGAATGTTCCATTCTACAAGACCCGGTGGCCATTCTTTTATCTATCCTGTAGTCGTTATGCAGTTCATTCCGTATTCACCATGTATTCCATACCATTCGAAACCATAATACTGATAGCATTATATCCCATCATTCGATCTATGCAACAATAAAATATCATCATATTGCTGTATGAATCGATACTACCACAGTATGAACTGGTTCAAGTCTTGGACAGACATTCGTGAGTACAAACAGCACAAGTCACTCGTCTGTCGCTCGGACTCTAGCGTGTAGGCGTGACAACACTGCGAGCTACACCCAATGCAACTGATGGCCTCATGAGGAAGTGCAGGGGCCGAATTTAAAATAGGTCATAACTTTAATTTGGCTCAAAGATACCACAATTTATACAGATAATACCATATTGGATCTATTATTTTCGATTTCCTGATTTTAATAATTGATAGATTGATGATAATAGTGGATTTATTGGAGGATAGGGATTTTAAAATTCAGAATGGTCGATCAAATATGGTATCATCTCTGGAAATTGTCGTAAATTCGAGCCGGATCTAAGTTATGACCTTTTTGTGGATCTGGGCCCAGGTCTCACGTTTACATCCTTCCAATCCATCCACTCACGAATATACCTCGTCAAGATATGAGGGAAACCAAATCTTGGATCCTTCTCAGTTCTCGAGAGAATCTGAATAGCATTGAGAAAATATTCTCATACTGTCGGTACTAATTGAAGCGATAACTATCAAACATTGATCAGAAATCGTGATTATTTCTGTGTCCCTGATGAGCGTATACTAGGGTGAAATATACTTGGTTGCGTGTCATGGGCTTGAGTGATCGACCTCGACTGAGCTCCTGACCACACTCACAATCATCCATTCAAAAGTACCCCGAACCCCTCATCACACGGTCGAGTATATTTCAGTCCGGTATATGCTATTCAGTGTTCCGTATATTCCGGTTGAGGTGCAATAAGTCCAATCCATAGAATACTCTATTCATCGATGCGTCATTTCGGCCATGACTTAACGACGGACTGTAACTTATTCAAGGAGGTGTATACAATAGGGTTCTCCGTATGATTTCATGGGTGGAGGTGCCGTTATTTTCATTTTTTCCTTATAACATCAAAACTTGATACAGAATCATCGTTTGCCAATTATTGATGTCACGGATGAACGTAAGATTGTCATGACGGGGCACCACAAGGAAGATACCATCATTCCATCCCATCTATAAAAAAATCAATTAATTTCGGCAACAGAACTGCGCTGTCTGTGACCATAATACTCCGCCCCAGATTAGAGTATATCTCAGTTCCTGGAGGTCCGGAACACATTATCAGTGGAGACCACTTCTGTGGTATACATCCAGACACCACCAGTATTGGTATCAGAGTGGGAACTGTTCTACAGTATACAGTTGCTGGGACGAATCGATCTATCTTTCATTCTGTTCGATGAGTCCTACACTTCAAGTTGTCAACTAAACTCTCACTCGATATCGAACTAGAAGTTACAGATTTTCAGAATTAACAGATGTGATTAATTGTGAGTTATATTTTCAATCACCAGATTTATGATCCGTCCATCAGAGAAGTTGAGCACTCTCAACGTATCATGATGGAAAGTATCCACTATCCTCGAATCAGGCTTAGAATAGCAAATTATATATTGGAAGGAATAGAACGACCATGAACATAGAATAACAGAATTTAACTATAGGAAAAGAAGAGGACTCGAGTCTCTGGTTGGATGAGGTATCATGGAGTGGAATGAGTTTCCAATCAGAATATCCGAGAACTCACTATCTCATGTAAATAATTCCAGGGTAGAACTTCAAATTGTATCGTAGTATTTTTGTATTTTGGTAAAACTTGTTTATATACTCTGGGTGTCTATCGCGACTGCCACTCAAGCCCCGCCCAAGAGGCCCGCCGAGCTATTCTGGATGGGCGATCATCTATGTGGAGGCTTGGGTGATAGTCGTGGAAAGCGTCCAGAATTGTACTCTAGTAGACCCACAAGCTGTGGACCCATTCAACTTGGTATTGTATCGGAGAAACCTAGCCACCGAATATTGACAGCATTTGATCTATACTCATATTAACTGTACCACTAGGAAAACGCGGGATGCGCGTTGTTAGACGAGCTTAGGGGTATATAAATCTAGAATGAAAAATAATTTGTCAACCCAATCTACATCTACAGACCTTGGATCACTCCAAACGTTCAAAAACCTTACGAGAATCAGTTATGTCACGGCCTTTCTCTTCATTCATTTCAATCGTTTTGAATTAATTGGTGACACTTGTTGCTATAGATTTAATTGGTTCCCCGTAATAGCCTAAATTGATGGGAAAATGCTTTATAAATGCGTTTTCTTCGTTATTTCTCATCCGATTGATGCGAAACATCTCTCAAAATGTGCTTAATAGTTTCCTTTATATTCGGCGAAAATTTGAGAGGTCTTGAAAAATTTTGATTTTCCAAGTATTTTCCTCCGAGTTATTCTAATGGGGATTTTTGAAATTTCTAAAATTCATAAAATAAAAAGTTACCACCCGATAATGCCACAAAACTATACAGATCTAAGTTAGATGAGGAACCATGACGAAAAAAAGTTTGAAGTTGATAGCTGTAGCCGTTTGACCTGTGGAGAACCGACAAAAAACATAAAAAAAAAAAAAAAAAAAAACATAAAAACGAACACCAATTTTTTTCAGTATGTCAAATTGAATCCTCGCTAGAGCTCGTCTAATTATCTGTCTACCATGTTTATTCATATAGCTGTTTGATGAATGAATTTATATCATTATTCCAATTATTATTATTTCTTCTGATTGTTGGAACACACAGCCCTCTTGATCGGGCATCTAACGGATCCGACATCTTGAGGCACTGACGCGACAATGTGACCCGGTTGCCATGACGACTGGAGAGGCTGCTGCGAGGACTGGGTATTGCAGTTTCACGAGAGCACGAGGCTCTTGACAGTTTATTGTTTGTGCAGTCGGAAGGAAGATGGAAGTTGTTATAACCGACTTTCAAGTGTTCGCTATTCCTCATCTCACGATACTGAAACTACTTGAAGACTGAAACCAAACAACTGCTCTTATTATCTCTTGCCAGACATATATAATAATATGTTCCTTCTTTCTTCCGTCATGATTGGTTCGCCAAGAAAACAAGAGATGCATTCATATCAACAATATCCGACAAAGATGCTTTATGAATCTTGTCTGCAATTAAATTGAACAGATGATCAATAATAATAATTAGACGAGCTTAAGCAAGAACTCAATTTGACATACTGAAAAAAATTGGTGTTCCTTTTTTTTCATGTTTTTTTTTTTGGTTTCAAACAGGTCAAACGACTACAGCTATCAACTCCAATTTTTTTTTAAATGGTTCCTCATCTAAATTCGATTCGTAAAGTTTTGTGGCATTATCGGGTGATACATTTCATTTTTATGAATTTCAGAAATTTCAAAAATGCCCGTTAGAATAACACGACGGAGTTTTTTTATTTTCAAAAAGGATGAAATTTGGTGTGAAGTTGAATTACATTCTGTTACACATTTATGGAGATTCTTAGCTTGATCGGATCAGCCATTTCGGAGAAAAACATAAAATGTGCTAAATTGGTACCACTCGAAGCATTTTCCACCCATTTATAACTTGAATAAATGTCACCCAACTGGCGAATGTAGGCGAAAGTTTGGCAGAAAATTCGACATTCTATTACTTTCCGCTCGTCTAACAACGCGTATATGGCGTTTCACCAGTAACTAACAAACAGACACAAAATTTGAGATTATTCAATATATATATATATATATATATATATATATATATATATATATATATATATATATATATATATATATATATATATATATATATATATATATATAGTTCATTATAGTTTGATCATTTTGAGTATGTCATCCATGAACATGTGTTCTGTTTGTGATGGTGAATGTTGAATGAAGAATTGAGAAAGAAGTCTCTTTGACATCCCACATAAGTCATATCCCCTCACCCGGCAACGTCTCTTCTCCGTCTCTCGCTGCTACCACACCGCGTGGCGTGTAATACATCGTGGCACGATTCATTTGCTGGCGACACGCTTGCTCTGTCTCATTGCGCATTTACCATCCAATTGAGGCCGGCCTGGTTTATTCATGCAGCGAGGACTCGTCGTGTTCATCAGCTGTTCGCAGCGCCTATTATTGATGACTCCACTTCCTGGAGATACAGAGTCGACTTCTGTTATACTGAATTAGTTAACAACTGGAAAACGCTATATTTGGAGATTGTTAGACGAGCTTTGGCGAAGATCCAATTCGATATACTGAACAAAATTGGTGTTCGATGTTTTTTTGTCGGTTCTCCACAGGCCAAATGGTCACAGCTATCAACTCCAAACTTTTTTTCGTCATGGTTCCCCATGTAACTCAGATCTCTATAGTTTTGTGGCATTATCGAGGAATAACTTTGATTTATATAAATTTTCAGAAATTTCGAAAATACCCATTAGAATAACACGGCGGAAAAAAACGAAAGATTTTTATCTTTCAAAAACATGAAATTCAAATTACATTTTTTTCGAATTTTGATAATCGATAATGTGGGCAGTCATCAGAGAAACGATGATATGGCAGGAAATTGTTCCGGGAACATTTAACAATCGAACAATTGTCAACAATTCAGGGATAGAGAGAATATCCGATCTTTTCATCAGGATTTTGATCTCCTTTTTTCTTATCGTTTTCGATTTTTTTTTCTCTTGATGAAATGATAGGCCTACCATCATCATCTCTGAGTGCTGTCATATACGTGATATAGTAACTGATGATTTAATGGAATATCATGAAAAGGAAAGATTGGAGAATATATCAAGGATGAATAGGAAAGATTCGAACATGTTGTCCGTGGGAACATGGGAGTAATACTCAGAGACGGTGATTAGGATTAGACCATTGATCCACCGGACACGAACTGTCTGATTTCACGATCTCCCCAGACTGATTGGTTCACTATACACATCTTGCTAGATCATTTGCCATAAAACCCTCATCTCATCATCCCATCATCTCATTAATCATTCATCCGACGCCAATAGATCTTAGTAATCATTACAGTGCGTCGTTGAAACCAAATACAAAAAAACATATATGCTCAAAGCAATCAGCCATTTCCATGGTAGGTCGTCGTGATGCCTCGTCCGAACGATACTACCTTAGAAACCTGACGTCGGTTACCAGCCATCAGTGTTTCGACTAATGTCAACAATGGATAACAATGAATATAGTTCCAGAATTCTAGCTGTCAGTATGTGAATACATTTCTGGAGTAGCCTATCTGGCTTGAACCAATTCTACTTTGATAGATGTCAACTTGGTTTCCAAGCAACAGGTTACAAGTGGACATGAAGGAAAGTAATCATTTCCGTCATTTCCTGGAATATCCACGATCTTCCATTCTGACATTCGAATTCAACAGAGAGAAGGCTGATATACATAAGTTTGAATTATGAAGAGTCTACATGTACTTGTGGGAACCTTTTCCATCTCTCAGACTCTAGAGGTCGGTGAATCCTCAATGATTGAACCACAACCTCCTTTATTCGCCTTGTTCTCTATTCGCTACGAATGGAGAACAAGGCGAATAGGGAAGGTTATAGATTGAACATTATTCCAGACAACACCAAAATACAGAGACATCGGGCACGGCCATCAGGATGTCAAGTGGGCTCTGGAGGAACAATATATGTCACTGCCACTTGGTGGCTCTTGCGTGCATGTCATCAACACAATCGAGGTTTCAAGAAAACGGAAGAAGGAATTCGAATCGGGGATATGGCCAATTGAAGACCAATGATGAAAACTGGAGAAATTCGAACATTTCAAGAAGAAATGAGCGGAAAAAATTGAATCGCGAGAGAATGTGTAATATTCAAGAATAACAATCCCTGTATTCTCTCCATCCTGACATGAATCACGTGTTCTCTCACAGTCTCCGAAGTGAGTGCTCGGATGAAGTACCGAATATCAACCTCTGTTTTCAATTGGAAGAGTTATGGACCCAATCATAGTGGTTCAGGCCCAACACTCATATGCCATGAGGAATATTAGGGCGCAATGCTGAGCTTAACATCAGCCGTTGAACAAGTAAGAACATTGTAAGAAGTGGACATTGCTTCAAATACTTGGCTCAGAACGGTAGATATATCAACACTCTTGTGGTCAGTCTATTCTCAATCTCATCATCAGTCCTAATCGAGAAACAATGACCTTATCATATCAAGATTTCACGGTTGATTGATAACAAATACCATCCGGGTACGATTTCCGTGATATTACTCCACCGTGATACAATGTACCAACTGTTTCAACTCATCATTCATTCATTAGGTTTGTATAATCATTACAAGTAAGTGATACATTATATCGTTAGTCTGATTGTTATCTTGCCAAGTAAGACTTCGTGACCCATATGTATGCTCAAGCTAAGCATACAAACTGTTCCATCTTATTATTCATTCATTATATTCGTGTATACATTATCAGTGAGTAATATATGATATTCCGTTCAGCCGATTGTTATCTTGCAGCGCCGAGTTCGAGACCTGATGCTTCGAGGCTGAGCAAATACACGTCACCATCCCACGTGACAGATGGAATCCAAGTACTATATTATCACTAATATATGTCTGATATGTGTTCAACTTCCTGGTTTGCAAAGCGGTGTGAAGCTTCTGCCGAGACACAGATATGTACGCCTTCTTAACGTATCTCTGTTATATGTATCTATGCTTGAATACTTGTCGTGCTGTGAGTCGGGCCGACTGTCAGGCGAGACGTTAGAGCAGATGCGCCGACTCGGCTGACGGCAAGCAGTCACTTGGAGTGAAACGAGCAACAAAAGAAGCCAACTGATAGACAAGCTTTGGAATCCACGGCCCGTTGTGTGTGTGTTCTCCTTACGATTCATTCGCCGTCGGATATCTCGAGCAATAAGGAGTGATCGAAACTTTATCATCTCCCCCCTCCCCCTCCCCCCCTCCCCCCCCCTCCCCCCCCACCGCGAGCCGTCGAGAGTCCTCGGCGAGGCAATCACTCGATACGAACAACGACACAAACAACCGCGTAACTTCTTCCAATGCGGCTGGAATTACGATATTCATCCATTTCCCGAGATATCGACAGAATATCCCGATGGTTAATTCAGGGAGAACCAATATTCATCCGAGGGGGATGTTTACAGATCCAGGATTCAATGATCGTGAGATGAAGGACACGTGATCAATGGATGCTGTGCAGACAATAAAACCCTATATTAGTAACAGAAGAGGGAGTGAAAAGACAGATTCAACTTCAAGAGCGAGGTTTTCCCAGTGATATTCATCGTCTGCGTTGACAATATACAGAGCAGTGAAGGTACGTTTATACTTCAGCGTTCAGCAAATTGCAACAGTAGCTTGCAACTCACAACAGGTGTTGACCAATCAGCGAGCGAGATCACAACACAGCGTGGCGTTCAATTTCAACTTACCGTTCACAAAGAAACAACGCAAAAAACACGTATCGTCGAGTACGGAAAAATTAGGTATTTGCGTACAGTTCTTTGATGTTGAATGTAGTGAGAATGTTTGAGAAAAGATCGGAGGAAGTCTCTCATACTGTGAGACGGGGTGATTTCACCAAGACCCATATCACCGAGACACGTTACTCAACATCAAGAAGGCGTACATATCTGTGTCTTTGTCTCGGCAGTAGCTTCACACCGCTTTGCGAATAGGGAAGTTCACACCATATTAAGCTAGCTTTCCATAAAATAAAAAATGACTGCGAAACTTTGCGTGACGAATTCGCATGCCTGTTTCCATGATGTGCGAAATAATTTCGCGATTCTAGCGCATCCTGGTGACTTCATTTTGAACTGAGTAGCACTCGATGTGCCGTGAACGGAAGTAGACACTAGCGAGTGCGCAATAGCGATAGAGAAAAAGTCGAGTTTGGCCCAACTCGTCTTGGCCGCCATGTTGTGCAATTCCAACATAGACTCCTAGTGCTTTTCGGGCCTGTGATTGGCTATCGACTGATTTTTTTTTCATTTTGTTTCGCTTCGCTTCGCAAACATATTTATCAAAAGGCAGCTTTAGACATATACTAGAGATGATGTAGATACCTCGCTTGGATTATATCTGTGAATGTCCAATATGGCCACCGAAATCGTAACGACCAGATGTGGCTATCGGCTGCAGGAGTAACGCATCTCGGTGAGGTGATATTCATCCATGATTTTACCAGCTCTTCATGTACGTCATCACGGCTTGTAATCTGTTACATGTTAACTATATTGTGAATGTTTATCACATATCGTCAGCACTCTATGAGACACTTCTCTGAATGGTGTGAAGCAGTTTCACTCGGATATGTTCAGACGGGTAGTGTCTACGATCGTTGATACGTCACGTTGACACTGATATAGTCCTGCTGTGCCTGGAGCTCTTGCCTCACGACCACGATGGTGGAGATTAGTCCGCATCGCCTCTGAACTCTCCTCTCAATTCACTGATTCATCTCGTACTCGATTCAACGCGACTCGACTCTATTCCAAGCAACTGAGAGGTGGATTCGAACCTACTAGGAAAACGCGGGATGCGCGTTGTTAGACGAGCTTAGGGGTATAGAAATCTAGAATGAAAAATAATTTGTCAACCCAATCTACATCTACAGACCTTGGATCACTCCAAACGTTCAAAAACCTTACGAGAATCAGTTATGTCACGGCCTTCCTCTTCATTCATTTCAATCGTTTTGAATTAATTGCTGACACTTGTTGCTATAGATTTAATTGGTTCCCGTAATAGCCTAAATTGATGGGAAAATGCATTATAAATGCGTTTTCTTCGTTATTTCTCATCCGATTGATGCAAAAAATCTCTCAAAATGTGCTTAAAAGTTTCCTTTATATTCGGCGAAAATTTGAGAGGTCTTGACAAATTTTGATTTTTCAAGTATTTTCCTCCGGGTTATTCTAATGGGGATTTTTGAAATTTCTAAAATTCATAAAAAAAAAGTTACCACCCGATAATGCCACAAAACTATACAGATCTAAGTTAGATGAGGAACCATGACGAAAAAAAGTTTGAAGTTGATAGCTGTAGCCGTTTGACCTGTTGAGAACCGACAAAAAAACATTAAAAAAAAAAAAAAAAAAAAACATAAAAACGAACACCAATTTTTTTCAGTATGTCAAATTGAATCCTCGCTAAAGCTCGTCTAATAATCCATTCCTGACGAGACTTTTGACAAGCATAATTATTCTCTGAATCTACCTCTCATGATATTTCCTAATCATTCGTGACTCAGAGATTGGCTTCAAATTGAACTCTGCCAATCGTAAGAGTTGTAAACTAGGATGAGTTATTGGATGAGCGAAGCGAAGACTCAATTTCACCATACCCGAAAAAAAGTGACTTTTTTTTTCGCGCTCCACAGATCAAACGAAAATTCAAAATCAGTTGGAACTTGGCATACACAAGTGTCATTATTATCTAATTCGGTACTGTATAGTTCTAAGGCGCAATCGGTTTGAACTACTTCTGAGAAAACTCATTCCAAAGTTTTCAAAAATCTCATTGGAATAACCCAGAGGAAAATATTCGTGAAATAATTTTCATCCGATACATTTTAAATTCTTAGGGGATTTCATTATAATAATCAAACACATTATTCCGAACTTTCACTCCAATCGGATCAGCCGTTTTGATGAAAAAAAATATATAATGTTATTTTTTTAAATCACTCAAATCTATTAAGATACCAATTGAATCTAAGCCACAGGTGTCACCTCTTAAATGTGAGCGATTAAAACAAAGTCTTCTTCATCATCATAGGAATTATCAATGGGAAATAAGATGGCAGTGATGTAATGGTTTGGAACTCAACGCGTTTGCCTAGTACCATATATTACCGTTTGTAGTTTGCATGTTAAGATGTTGAAGTCTTCGAGTCGGGACGAGATTCACAATACAGTACACAAGACGTGCTTCTTCTTTCAAAGCACACAATCCTCCAGAGTGACAAATGCTTCATATATTCCATCCGCAGAAATGTCAAAATTCATCTTCACAGTTCGTATACACGATTTTATTCTCTCTCTGGACCCCTATTCCTGAGATAAATGAGATGTGAGCAAAATGAAAATGAGTGAGAAAACGATTATCTCACTTAAAATGGCCGATTTACCATCACCAATCGGCCATTTCGAGAGGAGATAATCGTTTTCTCACTCATTTTTATTTTTCTCACATCTCATTAATCTCAGGAATATGGGTCCAGGTGTGATTTTTCTTCTGCTCCAACTTCGAGGTTCACCTCACTTATTGATGACGTTCAATCCAAGACGACTGTTCATATACTCTCATTGGAAATCATTCACATATCGAATCTCATGACGAATGAAATGAACAATAGATCGAACCATTCAAATATGTCAACCATTTGATTGGGCCCTAGACATTTTAATAATTCAGAATGTGAAGAAATTTAAGAATTTTCATATTATCCGTATTGAATTTTCCGTAGACAGATTTCATGAGAATGATTACCATCACTATAGACAGTTATCATACAAACAGAAAAGGGCCTTTGTGCTTGTCGCTCTCCACGGTGTATCGGGCGTAACGGTTCTAACCCGGTGCGAATAGCGATAGATGGTGACACGGAGAGGTATATGTTTAGCCGACCATTCCTCCCCAAGGAAATCAGCCTCTCTTCCCCTTCCCTCTCCCCTCTCCCAGTCTCATTACGCGGGATGAGATGATTGCCGCAGTTGGCAGTTGTCATCGCAACCGGTCCACACAGCATCGACAGCACTCACTCCCGTTACTCCCAAACAACGCACTGTTGTTATTTCCATACATGTATTCAGTATCAGTTATCAAAGTGGATTGATTGAATTTGGAAAACCACAGCAAGAGACATGTGAACATCGCATCTATTATTCATTTTCATAGCATTTAGAATGTGATAAAACGTTTCATACAGTTTCCATTTTAAAAAAAAAAGATTTTTGTGGGAAGTTCAATCTGGACAGTGATTTCATCAATTTGATAGGAATTTTAGCCTTGAAGGATCTATTGCCATTTTGAGAGACCATTTTTACCTGCATGCGTAGCATAATTATTCTTCCTTTTTTATTATTTTCATATTATTTTCATTTTTCTGTTCATATTGATACTTTCTCATATCGGGCTACTGTTTATCACTCTTTCATTATTTTTCATAATCCTTTTTTTCATCAATCATTCATGTGTGATTCATTATTATTGAGTGTTTTTCAAACTTCATTGATTTAGCATTTGATTACCATCATGTGTCGAACGGCAATCCTGTTTAACATGACATAGATGTACGTCTACACCAGGTTGCTTGCGCACATTAGAAGCATCTATAATTGTGTTCGGAACATTCATTCATTCATTTCATTCATTCATTTTTAGATCATTTTATTCCTGTTTTTTGAACCACAAATACATACATTGTTCAATTGTGTCTTCTAACAATGAAATTCACAAACAAGAAACCCGCATGAGAGAGAACTCTTGTGTGCGGGTTGCCTGGAAAAAGTTAGCAGAAGAAAGTTAATAAATAAGTAATAAACTAGTGAACATTTTCAATGGTTATCCTGGGCATACATTGATTGCAATTCAGAGTCAGGGGTCAATCACAACAGTGCGATATGTTTCGCACTTCTCCAACGAAGGAAGCTACAACATTATTCGCGACATTATTCAGGTCACTGCCCTTTCTTTGAGTGATTGCATATCACTTGTTCATTCAGTTATCATGCATTGCTTCGCAGTCGATACATATATTGTCTGTGAAGATCCTGATACTAAATGATATCAGATATATTGTTCGTATAAAAAGACTGGCATCATTATTTATAGGCATAGCTGATACTAAACGTTCTCTTGCTGTATCAAGGCTTACAATTCTAGATTTATTGTTCTAAATCCTGTGAACATATCATCATCGAAATTATTCCAGTCTCCTCCCATCCGATTTGAAAATTAAGATTTCTCAACATCTTTCCTGAAACTTTGTATTTTATCTCTCTTACTATGACTATATTTCTAAATTTATGTCTCGTATTTTTTTTAAATCATTCTAGTAACAATTACTCTCCACCCATCATGACCCTCCCAGGCCCGGTAGTAATGACATAATCTTCGTCTGCAGATGCCCGTTTCTTCTCGCCCATTAAAGGATATCATTCATAAATTATTGCTGAGCACCTTTCAGGTCATTACTGTGTCGTTGGAATTCTTCCCGATGATATTCTGATTCACTAATATCAGCTTGTTCGGTTGCTCATTTCATATACTGAGTATTTTTTATTTTTTTTGAATATCATCGAAACTTGATATACTATATATTATATATATACCATATCACATATTATATATATACTATTCAAACTTTATATATATACTTGATATATTATACTGAGTATAATCATATCTGTATATCTTTCCAAAGAACTTTTACAATTTTCTCATTTTCATAAACTTCTTGTCCCTTTCTCTCAGAATGAATAACAATTCACCAGTTACTCATTGTTTTTCATCTGTTCCTGTTGCTTCTCATTCTTGCTAACCATTGATCAAGCATATTGTTTCACCTGTACCTGGCATGATGATCATGGGTTTATCTATGTACCTGGGATGACATCTATGACGTCTGTAGAATGAGTATAGTTTACGTTCTATATTGTATTGTCTTGCGTGTATTGTTTGTCTTATATATCAAATGTTGACTGTCTAAATACTATCTATATAACATTCTATGTACCAGGCCTTCGGACGAAAAATGTATTAAATAGATTGAAATAAATAAATCACCCGATTCAATCATGAGTATAATGTCTCAACAATAAGCCGGGGTACAACACGCTCCTGGAGAATTGTCTGGTGATCACTCTCTTTGTGGAGCTAAGAACGTCTTCGTGGTTCCCCGTCCGAACGATCCTACCACGTCCCTCTCATCCATTAGCGGAAAACATTGACTCCGTGGAAAGAGCCACAAGTCGATAAAGAAGGCATACACAATAGAACGGTGAGGTTATGTAATTGTATACTTCTTCTGCAAATGTGTTCATTTCCAGTTTGTGTGAGAATCCGATCATGAGCTGATGTTTTAGTTGTGGATTGAACTGTTGATGATTGGCGCGCGTTTCTGCCGGTTAAGAAGATTATCCTCGTTCACATAATTGAAAGCCGCGTGATGCCGTGGAGCCGGGGGGCGAGAATTTTTTTAGCAAACAGCTAAAGCTCTATGCCAGAAAATTAACCAATCATAGCCAACGTCTGACGTCACACCTCGTGACTTTCTTCTCTCCCTCCCAACGCAAGATTCACACTGCTCAACAGCTGTTCTTCTGTGACAGTGGCAGTGCATTTCTGTCAATGATGATACAATGCGTTGGTAAGTATAATTAAGACAATTTAGTATTGCTTTATGACCATCATATTTATCACGCATAATCTTATTATTCTAGGTGAATGACACTGACTTGGTGAATGACACTGACTTATTGTCTGCAGATAACCTCAAAATCGAGATGTCTTGGCAGTCCAGAGGCGAGATTGTGATATTGATATAATGTCAATGAGAACGAGTAGCATCTACTTCTGATCATACGTTAGGCCTACCAGCTCTTATAAATGATGTTATGGTTCACAGCGGCCCCAAGCATGGTAGGATATCAGGTTTATAGTAGGCCTAGATACCGTGAAAATAATTACCTTATTCCAAACTCATAAATCTCAGTAAAATATGATTTTTTTACAAAAAAAACTGAGTAGCCTAGGCTATATTACCATGAGGTATTGAAATATACAACATATAATGAGCACCATTGCGATACTCAATTTTTCGTAGGACTTGACTTAATTCGGAACATATCATGATATTCGGAATCAACCATAAGCCTAGGCCCTACTATAATATTCAACAGCGTAACTGTTTCAATGCCATCCAAATGGGTCATTGAACCAATAAAAGTGAGGCACTGAAATAACAATAGGCCTAATAATAGTCACAGAAAAATATTGGCAAACCCCCACGTCCGGTGGTTTTCAGTGTCCTCGGTCAGTGCTGATCGTCGGAATGTCGAACGCGACATCAGACCAAGGTACGATCGGGGGTAGGGAAAGGGGTAAATGACAGGTTACAATATGTCAAATGCCATGGTCTATTAAAAATTATGTCAATAATTTCATTGCACATTGATTTATTTTATATTGATGCAATTTACTTGTGAAATGTGTAGTAGGCCTACTTGAAGATGAATAGATAATCAGTACAATTCAGAAGTGATGAATATAGTAATAATAGCAGGTAGGCCTACTATCGCTTGTACCACTAAGGCCCAGTATTACCACAGCCAGTTAGTATTTATCTGAGAGTTGGTGAAAACAAATAGCATGGGTAACCATGGTGATAACAAGTTTGAACTGTCAGATAAAGGCTAACTGAACTTGGTAATACCAAATATATTATCAACTGTGAGAATATATGAAGCTCTTACGCACCATCTAGCGGCCAAGCGTGTACGACGGATCTCAAGAAGTAGTACACTACTAAATCGACTGCGCGCAACGATGGCGAGTCAGTTAGGTTATAATAAACCTTTGAAAATATGAAAATATCAATATTATAATTTTCAGAATGCTGAGAAAATCGATTAAAATAACGAACATCAATTTAATGCTATTTTGAAACGTTCGCACGTATCAGTTGCGCGCTGGTTTCATGACGTCACATTCTCTAATAGTTGTACGCGCGGCCGCCAAGATCGGGACCATCTTTTATCGCCACTTGTTTCATATATTGTTCCATTAATAATATATTTGGTAATACCGGGCCTTAGAAAAGTGAAATAGGCCTAACCGATCTTACCTGCAGATACATAGGTAGGTACCGATACTACAATTAATTGTGTGGTACCATATCGATGGTGGAAAGGCAAAATGTTGTAAGCACCATTTTGAATACTTTTCACAGTAAGTTGAAAACATTTGATGAATTCAAACTTGAAGATATAATTTCCCAAATTTGTGTGTGATATTCATGCATACATTTACAGATTGTCACTAATTTTGATGGAAATTGATCATGTTCTCCCGAACTTTTGGCGCTCACTACAAATATTTTTATTCAAATCGGTGTATTTCAATTGCGGAATTGCACAGCATATTTGGCGCTTACGACATATTGTTTTGACATGTGTCTCACAAAAAAATTACTCACATGGGTAATTTTTTCTATAAATAAATATGCCACAACATAGGTACCGGTATCTACAATTATGATAGGCCTAGTACACAGAGTTGTTATGTAAAATATGAAACTACAGTAATTGCTTTTTCTCTCATAGAATTGAAACCAATTCAAGTATTAACTGGCCAGTCAGGAGCATCTTTACTTTTTAGAATGAGTTGCACCTAGTCTTATGTTCTTGGAAACGCAGTGTGACAAACTGTGTGGTGCTGGAGCTTTTCTCTTACTCGGAGGTTGACCGTGCTCAATTGATGCTTTTGCAGCTGTTGCTGGATTCGATGCTCTTGGTCGTCCACCAGAACTGCTTGATCTTCCGGAGATAGCTGTTCGTCGTCTTGCTACGGCTGTTGGCTGCACAGGTATTCTTGTTCCTTTTCTTTGGCTCACATTGCCTTTTCCTAATGTCATCAGAATAGAAACTTTAGAAGCAGTAGTTGTAGCTTTCGCAAGACTTCGTTCAGCTTGCTTCAGAGCCGGTGCGATGGCTTCTGGCGCTTCTCGCAAGAATTCTTGAAGGATAGCACTGATACGATGAATTGTCTCTTCACCACTTTGTTGTAGTGCCATTGTTGGTTCAAAGTCACTGCCATCACTCTCAACATTGTCATCTCTTGAACCACAAGCGACTGGGTCTTCATGTTCATTGTTCTGCAGGGGCGTCAAGCTGTCACCTGTCTCCACTTGGCTGAGTTGACCAACAGTGTCGTGCAGCGGCCGTAGCCATTCCGGATCAGCCTTCTTGCCAGTTGCGACTTCGTGGCAGATTGCTCGAACATCTATTGACCTCGCTGTTCTCGTCGGTGCACCCAACATGGCATCGACCCAATATTGGTGCTTGCATGTGGCTCCAGTGCTGCCAGAAATACAGGTACAAATATTTATTTCGATGTCGACTGTATAGCACTCATTCTCGGTCGACTGGCTTGGAAGGTTGAACTGGGTATCACTCACTTGAATGATTTTACCCTTCATGTCTTCTTGTGGTTTCTTAAAAAACCGTTTTCTCGTTGATCGGTTATTGGCCCCATCAAGAAGCTTTCGTTTGTAGTAATCATCCAAGCGAGTTATTACGAAGTCAAGAAGTTGGACTATGTTGAATGCTTTTACTCGCTCCAAAATATTATCTTTCAAAATTCGCATGGCAGATTCAACGAAATTATTCGTATTGTTGCCTCTGAGCAGAAGATGTTCCTGCAATCTGTGGAAGAGTGCCCAATCTTCCTTGCGTTCCCACAGACTGCTGACATGGCTTAAGTAGTTTTTGTATTTCGAGGCAACATCGTTGTTCAGCAATTGTTCATACAGCTCGGTGCACTCATCCACAGATTTGGCATAAACGAGGCCTTTAAAAAAATAAAATAATGGCGGCCTGTCTACTGCAGCAATTTTGTGTTTGGCATTCAACACCCACCTCCAAAAAGCTTGGAGAACATGGAATGTGCATAGCAGAACTATGCTGTCAGGCCACACAGCATTCAGTGCATTTTTCTCACTGTCGCAGTCATCGGTCATAAATATTTGTGGACCTGCATTACCCCTTCCAAAGAATGCATCCTTTCCAACAATATCCTGAAGCATGACCAATGCTTCTTTTATGGTTACTGTTGTCTCCGATCCAGTGATTAAAATGCCCAATGGCAGGCCTCCTATCTCATTATACGTTAATATCTGGAACACACGATGCCCATCTTCATCAACGGTTCCTGTTGAATCAACAAAAACCAGTTCAGCAGATTGACTCACATGTTTGTGCACTCTTTGCATCATGGGAGTGCAAACTGCGATGATGATGTCTCTACCCGAATGTTTGACTTGAATGCAGGAAGAATTCATTTCATGATTGTAATCATCTATTTTCTTCTTCAGGAAACTCCCATCATTGTCGCCAGTGTCTGAGCCATAGGACTTGATGAATTCCTTCATGTAAAGACGATAGCAGCTGCCATAATCAGGACAAAGCCTCCGATCGGCCAGCACTTGATCATACGTTTCAGGATTATCAGCTTGTAAATCAATCTTGTGCGATTCAAGAGCCGATGCAGGAGAATGACCTTTACGAAAGAGCTCAATTAACTTTGTTTTCACATTTGAACCTACTGGCCTGAATCTCAAAAAATCTGAACTTTTTATGCTGTGGTTATGTACAAATTGTAAATCGATTATACATGGAAGCTCAGAATTGGGTTTATTTGCTTGTGTTCCCTGCCACCTCTTATGTACAGCTCTGACGGTAATTGTCAGCTTGGCTGGACACTTACTGTTCTTCATATTGTGGTCATCGTCCGAGTTTGTTCTTTCAGAACGAGTGTTATGATGGCATTTATAGTAACATTTGAAGAGAACTAGAGTGCCGGTTGCTGGTCGAGTAGTCTGCACAGTGTAAGTGGTGCGTGTGTGCTCTTGGAAACACTCCAGCCAATGTCTGGCATCGGACTCAGAAAATGCATTGATGTTGAAACGTGCCTTGACACCTGAAGAACCCGATAGCTCGGCACCAGTGACATAATAAGTGAAGTCACTAGGTAGTATATCCTAAAATTAAGCAATCCGTATAGTATCTGAGTGTGCAGAAAATCAATGATGCTATTTATAGTCTAGACTAGGCCTACATATTATTAGGTGCTGTTAAACATGTAATTATTATTGTATGAGAGAAACAAAAATAAAATTGTGTGTGTGGTGTTAACTTGAGGAGTTTGTCTCATTTCACTGCACTTTGGAGTCAATCTGAACATGCAGATAATTCTAGAATATAGATAGTATTAGAATTGCTTTTACCTTCAGGATTGAAACTGCTTCAGGAATTATTTTACTTGAACCATCGTCTTGTGTCAATTTTAAATTATCCGTAGTTTCCATCTTGCTGACTAGTGCGACATGAATATGTACGATGATGAATAAATGAAATGGAATCAACTTGCTTTCACTGTCAGGATTGAAACTGCTTCGGGAATTATTTTCTATTTTTTTGTCTTGTGTCTATTTCAAATTATCCGTAGTTTCCATCTTGCTGACTAGTGCGACATAAATATGTACGATGATAAATAAATAAAATGGAATCAACTTGCTTCTACTGTCAGGATTGAAACTGCTCCAGGAATTATTTTCTATTTTTTTGTCTTGTGTCTATTTTAAATTATCCGTAGTTTCCATCTTGCTGACTAGCACGGCATAAATATATACAATAAATAAATGGATAAATCAAATCAAAATTGATTTTACATTCAGGATTGAAACTGCTTCAGGAATTATTTTACTTGAACCATCTTGGACCAACTTTAAAGTATCCGTAGTATCTTAGCATGACATCACAACAATGTCAAACAGATTTAACCTCACTCTTCTCACGTGTTTTTGACAGTTTGGCGCCACTTTGGGCTGACGTCATAAAAATATTAAAATATACGTCAATGGCCTCTGATTGGCTGATTTTCTGACATAGAGCTTTAGCTGTTTGTTAAAAAAATTCTCGCAGCCGGGGGTCTCGAGGCACTTGACATATCATGCGACCCGGTCGTTACCGGGACCCCCGGCCGGCCTGCTGTAGCCAAGCGTTCAGCCCAGTGAGCCCAGTGAGCCTAGTGAGCCTAGTGAGCCTAGTGAGCCTGGTGAGCCTAGTGAGCCTAGTGAGCCTAGTGGGCCTAGTGAGCCTAGTGAGCCTAGTGAGCCTAGTGAGCCTAGTGAGCCTAGTGAGCCTAGTGAGCCTAGTGAGCCTGATGAGCCTAGTGAGCCTAGTGAGCCTAGTGGGCCTAGTGAGCCTAGTGAGCCTAGTGAGCCTAGTGAGCCTAGTGAGCCTAGTGAGCCTAGTGAGCCTAGTGAGCCTGGTGAGCCTAGTGAGCCCAGTGAGCCTAGTGAGCCTAGTGAGCCTGGTGAGCCCAGTGAGCCTAGTGAGCCTAGTGAGCCCAGTGAGCCTAGTGAGCCTAGTGAGCCTAGTGAGCCTAGTGAGCCTAGTGAGCCTAGTGAGCCTAGTGAGCCTAGTGAGCCTGGTGAGCCCAGTGAGCCCAGTGAGCCTAGTGAGCCTAGTGAGCCTGGTGAGCCCAGTGAGCCTAGTGAGCCTGGTGAGCCTGGTGAGCCTAGTGAGCCTAGTGAGCCTAGTGAGCCTAGTGAGCCTAGTGCGCCTAGTGAGCCTAGTGAGCCTAGTGAGCCTAGTGAGCCCAGTGAGCCTAGTGAGCCTAGTGGGCCTAGTGAGCCTAGTGAGCCTAGTGAGCCTAGTGAGCCTAGTGAGCCTAGTGAGCCTATAGAGCCTAGTAAGCCTGGTGAGCCTGGTGAGCCTGGTGAGCCTAGTGAGCCTAGTGAGCCCAGTGAGCCTAGTGAGCTTAGTGAGCCTAGTGGGCCTAGTAAGCCTAGTGAGCCTAGTGAGCCTAGTGAGCCCAGTAAGCCTAGTGAGCCCAGTGAGCCTAGTGAGCCCAGTGAGCCTAGTGAGCCTAGTGGGCCTAGTAAGCCTAGTGAGCCTAGTGAGCCTAGTGAGCCTAGTGAGCCTAGTGAGCCTAGTGAGCCTAGTGAGCCCAGTGAGCCTAGTGAGCCTAGTGAGCCTAGTGAGCCCAGTGAGCCTAGTGAGCCTAGTGAGCCCAGTGAGCCTAGTGAGCCTAGTGAGCCTAGTGAGCCCAGTGAGCCGAGTGAGCCTAGTGAGCCCAGTAAGCCTAGTGAGCCCAGTGAGCCTAGTGAGCCTGGTGAGCCTAGTGAGCCCAGTGAGCCTAGTGAGCCTAGTGAGCCTAGTGAGCCCAGTGAGCCTAGTGAGCCCAGTAAGCCTGGTGAGCCTAGTGGGCCTAGTGAGCCTAGTGGGCCCAGTGAGCCTAGTGAGCCCAGTGAGCCCAGTGAGCCTAGTGAGCCGAGTGAGCCTAGTGAGCCCAGTAAGCCTAGTGAGCCCAGTGAGCCTAGTGAGCCGAGTGAGCCTAGTGAGCCCAGTAAGCCTAGTGTGCCCAGTGAGCCTAGTGAGCCTAGTGAGCCCAGTGAGACTAGTGAGCCTGGTGAGCCTAGTGAGCCTAGTGAGCCTGGTGAGCCTAGTGAGCCTGGTGAGCCTGGTGAGCCTAGTGAGCCTAGTGAGCCTAGTGAGACTAGTGAGCCTAGTGAGCCTAGTGAGCCTAGTGAGCCCAGTGAGCCTAGTGAGCCTTGTGAGCCTAGTGAGCCTATTGAGCCTTGTGAGCCTAGTGAGCCTAGTGAGCCCAGTGAGCCTAGTGAGCCTAGTGGGCCTTGTGAGCCTAGTGAGCCTAGTGAGCCTAGTGAGCCTGGTGAGCCTAGTGAGCCTGGTGAGCCTGGTGAGCCCAGTGAGCCTAGTGAGCCTAGTGAGCCTAGTGAGCCCAGTGAGCCTTGTGAGCCTAGTGAGCCTAGTGAGTCTAGTGAGACTAGTGAGACTAGTGAGCCTAGTGAGCCTAGTGAGCCTGGTGAGCCTAGTGAGCCTGGTGAGCCTGGTGAGCCTAGTGAGCCTAGTGAGCCTAGTGAGACTAGTGAGCCTAGTGAGCCTAGTGAGCCTAGTGAGCCCAGTGAGCCTAGTGAGCCTTGTGAGCCTAGTGAGCCTATTGAGCCTTGTGAGCCTAGTGAGCCTAGTGAGCCCAGTGAGCCTAGTGAGCCTAGTGGGCCTTGTGAGCCTAGTGAGCCTAGTGAGCCTAGTGAGCCTGGTGAGCCTAGTGAGCCTGGTGAGCCTGGTGAGCCCAGTGAGCCTAGTGAGCCTAGTGAGCCTAGTGAGCCTTGTGAGCCTTGTGAGCCTAGTGAGCCTAGTGAGCCTAGTGAGCCTAGTGAGCCTGGTGAGCCCAGTGAGCCTAGTGAGCCTAGTGAGCCTAGTGAGCCCAGTGAGCCCAGTGAGCCCAGTGAGCCTAGTGAGCCCAGTGAGCCTAGTGAGCCTAGTGAGCCCAGTGAGCCTAGTGAGCCTAGTGAGCCTGGTGAGCCTAGTGAGCCTGGTGAGCCTGGTGAGCCCAGTGAGCCTAGTGAGCCTAGTGAGCCTAGTGAGCCTTGTGAGCCTTGTGAGCCTAGTGAGCCTAGTGAGTCTAGTGAGACTAGTGAGACTAGTGAGCCTAGTTAGCCCAGTGAGCCCAGTGAGCCTAGTGAGCCTAGTGAGCCTAGTGAGCCTAGTGAGCCTAGTGAGCCCAGTGAGCCTAGTCTCACTTTATGATTCGACCATTGAATCTTGTCAAGTTTATTCTCGTATTATTGATATTCTATTATTCATTCTTCATTATTCATTAGTTATTATTTATCTACGGCGAGAAATTATGGTCACAGACAGCGCAGTCCTAGTGTTGAAGACGGGAGCGTCTCAACTCGACCGATTCTCAATTCGACCGATTCTCAATTCGACCGAATCTCAACTCGACCGAATCTCAACTCGACCGATTCTCAATTCGACCAAATCTCAACTCGACCGAATCTCAACTCGACCGATTCTCAAACCGACCGAATCTCAACTCGACCGAATCTCAACTCGACTGATTGTACAAGCAGCCAGCCTGGGCCACATTATGACCGTCTCAACTCGACCGATTCTCAACTCATCCGAATCTCAACTTGACTGAATCTCAACTCGACCGAATCTCAACTCGACTGATTGTACAAGCAGCCAGCCTGGGCCACATTATGACCGTCTCAACTCGACCGATTCTCAACTCATCCGAATCTCAACTTGACTGAATCTCAACTCGACCGAATCTCAACTCGACTGATTGTACAAGCAGCCAGCCTGGGCCACATTATGACCGTCTCAACTCAACCGAATCTCAACTCGACTGATTTCATATGCAGCTAGCCAAGCCCAGAGTATGATCGTCTCAACTTGACTGAATCTCAACTTGATCGAATCTCAACTCGACTGATTGTACAAGCAGCCAGCCTGGGCCACATTATGACCGTCTCAACTTGACTGAATCTCAACTTGATCGAATCTCAACTCGACTGATTGTACAAGCAGCCAGCCTGGGCCACATTATGACCGTCTCAACTCGACCGATTCTCAACTCATCCTAATCTCAACTTGACTGAATCTCAACTCGACCGAATCTCAACTCGACTGATTGTACAAGCAGCCAGCCTGGGCCACATTATGACCGTCTCAACTCGACCGATTCTCAACTCATCCGAATCTCAACTTGACTGAATCTCAACTCGACCGAATCTCAACTCGACTGATTGTACAAGCAGCCAGCCTGGGCCACATTATGACCGTCTCAACTCGACCGATTCTCAACTCATCCGAATCTCAACTTGACTGAATCTCAACTCGACCGAATCTCAACTCGACTGATTGTACAAGCAGCCAGCCTGGGCCACATTATGACCGTCTCAACTCGACCGATTCTCAACTCATCCGAATCTCAACTTGACTGAATCTCAACTCGACCGAATCTCAACTCGACTGATTGTACAAGCAGCCAGCCTGGGCCACATTATGACCGTCTCAACTTGACCGATTCTCAACTCATCCGAATCTCAACTCGACCGAATCTCAACTCGACTGATTTCATAAGCAGCTAGCCAAGCCCAGAGTATGATCGTCTCAACTTGACTGAATCTCAACTCGATCGAATCTCAACTCGACCGATTCTCAACTCATCCGAATCTCAACTTGACTGAATCTCAACTCGACCGAATCTCAACTCGACTGATTGTACAAGCAGCCAGCCTGGGCCACATTATGACCGTCTCAACTTGACCGATTCTCAACTCATCCGAATCTCAACTCGATCGAATCTCAACTCGACTGATTTCATAAGCAGCTAGCCAAGCCCAGAGTATGATCGTCTCAACTCGACCGAATCTCAACTCGACCGAATCTCAACTCGACCGAATCTCAACTCGACTGAATCTTAACTCATCCGTTATACCATTTTACCTGCTTCGGTCGAGTTGAGAATTGGTCGAGTTGAGACGTAGCCGTTGAAGACCATTAGTTTTGAATAATCAAAATTGGGTGGTAAGATCGCCCTTGTGGTGCCCCGTCCAAACGATCCTATCTTTCATTCATAGCCTCAATTGGGGAACATTGATTTTGTATCAAGTTTCGATGTTTAAAAAGAAAATAATAATAATAATAATATTTCTATATATTTGATGACTAAAAGAAGTCGATTCTATGTTTTTTCTTCCAGACGTCTGAATCGAATTGTAAACAAAGCGGTGATGATGTGTATCATTCATGTGAACACATTCGGAGATTCTTTTCTCGAGAAATTTTATTTTTCTCAAATTTTTTCGTAGTAATAAATGGATTGTTCTTATTCGAAGATTTGAAACATGCCGATGAATTCCAAATTGTTTGTTTTGAATAACCTCTTCCATTTTTATTTCAGTGTCACGTAACAATTTGAATTACGGGTAATATGTTGAATAAGTTTGAGATTGTTTGATATGTGGTGTAATGACACATGCAGTTACATCATGTTCACTCTATGTAATATGTCAATAATCTCCTACGGACAAGTTTCATCAGAGACTTTGTTGGATATTGAGAAGCAGAGAGCCCTGTTCTTTAATTTGTACTCAAATTGTGTGAATAATAAAAAAACGCCAATTCCTGTATTGAAAAGTTCGAATAAAAAACGATGGACAAAAAAACAAACATATTCTATCGCATGAGTGTTTGTAGTTTTATCGGATGTGTTCCCTGTTCGTGTACCAAGTTCCAGCCTCTCAGCGCTGATGATTTGGTTCCCGGGCTCTGTCTGTCTGTCTGTCTGTCTGTCTGTCTGTCTCACTCGCTCCAGAAACTGTCTGAAGAGAGAGCTGATAACAGAGCAATACTCCGTCTCACGCGCACGATACCAAACTTTCTTCGCACTTTCTTCGCAGGCTGATCGCATTTGGAAGGAGAAAAGTTGAAATGACTCATTCAGTTTTCACCCCAGGGGAGTGTATCGCTTCTTTCAGCTCCCAGTTCGACAGCAAGCATCAGAGAAGAGAGCATCGAACACGACTTACAACCATCGGGTACAACACTTTTCCTTCTGTTTGTGTTCTTTTCCACACTTTTATCTTCCCCGCCGTTCACTACATTCACTCTGTAACACGCGAAACACCTTAGGAAGGAAATCTACTTAGCAGGTTTAGGCGTTAAGCGATCACGTATTGCCAGGGGGTGGGTGGGGGTGGGTGGGGGTGGGTCCCTAGCGGTATCGCTCACGTGTTACGAAAGACGTTGCTAAACCAACCAATGGCAGAGCGAGGAAACGACCGGCGATAATGTTTCAATCGGTTCGGAACGGGAGAAATCGACTTTATCATGAAAGCTTGCCAGCTTGTGAAGAGACTAGAATACAATTATTATGTAAGCAAGTTTTTTTTTTCAGGGAAAAGCTTTGCCAAGCGTATCAAAAACTCTTCATTTCGAAGTATGATTGGTTTAGTTTGTTATTTCTACTTCTTCGAAAAGTTGTTGGTGTATACAGATACATCTGTGTGTAGAGTGGATCAGTCTATTTGCACGAAGAGGAGGGAGAGTTTTATTCACGGCTCTCTTGAAGCCGGAATAACGAAATACCACGGCATAATGGAGTCAATACATAATGGGAAGATTCAACCGGATCTAATAACCATAGAGAATTATTGCAACCAAACAAATTCCGAATATGGAATCGGGAATGACTTCTCGATTGCACTAGTGGGATTGATAACGAGGAATGTGGATACAGTTTGTGAATGGATGTGGTGAGATAGTTTGGTTGGAATGGTAGATTGTGGTGTCACTTAGGTTGGTCAGATCTCAATGATTTAACTCGAGATGAGAGGTTAGTCTGTTGATGAACTGATGCTAGCGATGGACCATCGCTGGATGTGTTCAATAATGCATCATCACACATTGGCATGTATTATTTACTATGCAAAAAAGGTTATGTGTTGCCGCGTTGATGGATGAGCTGGAACATATCATCTTATCTTTGGATTGGTTGATATATATATATATATATATATATATATATATATATATATATATATATATATATATATATATATATATATATATATATATATATATATATATATATATATATATATATATATATATATATATATATATATATATGAATATATATATATAAACTTATATATATATATATATATGTATATATATATATATATATATATATATACATATATATATATATATATATATATATATATATATATATATATATATATATATATATATACATATATATATATATATATATATATATATATATATATATATATATATATATATATATATATATATATAATATATATATTATATATATATATATATATATATATATATATATATATATATATATATATATATATATATATATATATATATATATATATATATATATATATATATATATATATGTATACACCTTGAGATTCAAACCATTACATCACTGCCATCTTATTTTTCATTAATAATTTCCATGAAAATGAAGGAGGCTTTGTTTTAATCGTTCACAGTTGAGTGGTGACACCTGTGGCTTGGATTTGATAGGTATTTTTATAGCTTTGAATGATTTACAAACATTACATTATATAGCGTATTTTGACATCAAAACGGCTGATCCGATTTGGGTGAAAGTTTGGTACGATGTGAATCATCATCAGATTGAACTTCTCTGAGAATTTGAATTCTCTCGGATGGAATATTTTTCATGATTTTTCTTCACTGCGTTATTTTCATGGCATTTTTGAAAACTTTGAAATGAGTTTCCTCAGAAGTGGTTCAACCGAGCGCGCTTCAAAACTATACAGTATCGAATTGAATAGGGATACTTGTGTGTGTCAAGTTTCGACCGATTTTAAATCCTCTTCTGACCTGAGGAGCGTGAAAAAAAACTTTTTTTTTTCAAGTACTTCTTTTCGGGTATGGTGAAATTGAGTTTCGCATCTCTCATCCAATTACATCATTAGAATATTCATGTGCATGTATTGCCTTCTCGCTTGGATCATTAGATAGATTCTGAATTGATAACTAACAGAGTTCAATTTTTTCTTCCTACCGGAGTCAAGATTTTCCTGGTGATTCTGTGGATTTTTCACGACTGTTGAGTTTATTTGAGAAATTCATAGCGATGAAAAAAATGACACAAACTCATTCTGTCACAGAATGGATTGTTATGAATTATTTCATAGTTGACTTATTTGAACTGTTCTATGATCATACTCACTTCGTGTGGTAAGGGTAAACACTTCAAGGGTAAATACCCTCAAAATGATACATCTCATTTCCGAGGAATATATCCAATTGTTGTTTGAATCAGGATAGCAACTCGAATCTACAAGGAGGAGGGGTGGATTGTTGGAAGTTCTGCCATCCAATGACAAGTACGAGTGGAAAAGTCTGTGTCATGATATCGCTTTTGATTTTGATCGAATACCACACGAGTTGAGATTTCTCCAGTAATGGTCCACTCTCTTCTGAGAACCGAGTTGAGAGATGAGAGGCTGATTCATATTATATCTACATCATCCATTTCAACGCGAATACCAAGACATCTATTTCAGTGCGTTTATTTTTTATAATTTCGTTTTCTACCTTGCAGCAATCCTACCTCTCAAAGATACCTTGCTCTCGAAGAGAGAGAGAGAGGTTAACTAATTATGAATCCTCACTTTTCCACCTTCATCTATTCTCTCTCATATATTTTCAATATCCAATTTCATTTTGTCCGTACTTTTTATAAACTGGGAAAACGCGGGATTCGCGTTGTGAGATGAGCTCAGAAGTATGGAAATGTGGAATGAAAAATATTCTTCTAGCTCAATCCACATTGATTGTTCTTGGATTACTTCGATCGTTCAAAAAACCTCACCTGCAACTTGTTGATATTTATAGTAACCTGCAACCTGTCGCATATACACTTCTCAAAACCAATAGATCCAAATATTCAATAAAATGTACACTACTTGTATCGCGTTTTCTTCGTTATTTCTCATCCGATTATTGTGAAAGTCTCTGGAAATATGTATGATAATGTTTCTCATGATCCGTGAGGAATTTTGAAGCTTTCGAAAAATTTTCGTATCCAAGCATTTTCCATTTGGGTTATTCTAACAAGGATTTTACAAACTTTCCGATTTTTTTCCAGAAAATACTTCCGATCGATTTATCTGAAAAACAATTCCAGCTCATCCTGGTATGACAGAAATATGTGGGGAAAGTTTCAGGTCAATAGGTATTCTTTCCTGACCTATATGCCGCGCACAAAATTAAAAAAAAATGATAAAGAAACATAAAAACAAGCCCATTATTTTTCGGTATGTGGAATGGAATCTTCGCTTCGCTCGTCTAACTCGGGTATGTTGCTGATGATGTTACCCGAACAATCCATCCTGGAATTTCTTCCTGTGTTGACATTAGTCTGATCCAGTATGTGGACTTGCCAGGCCACATTCGAGCCCGGATAGGCTCTTGCAGAATACCGCGTATTTCTTCCCAATCGAATACCGATAATTCCTCAATGTTTCAGAAATATGTAGTGGCATTCATCAAATTTGCTCTCGCAATGAATAGCCGTTGTTCAACAGAATTGTGTTACAATACTTTCCAACACAAAATAATTCATACATTTGTATCATTAATTTCACATTCGGGGAACTCCAATGTTTCATCATTTGTTCCTGTGTTTTAATGACGATATTGAACTTGATATTTCCTTTGTTCGTCGGTAATTATCACTCTGTAACCCGATACAGCTGGCAGGTTGGTCGCTGTTCGGCTGGGAGGTTCGCGAACATTCGGGTACCATCGTGTTGCGCTCGGGCTGCCTTACCGACTCGCGATATGACGCGTCACAAGCGCTGACCAATCAGATGTCGTGTTGCTCGGGCTGCCTTACCGACTCGCGATATGACGCGTCACAAGCGCTGACCAATCAGATGTCGTGATGCTCGGGCTGCCTCACTTACACGCGATCAGAGCAACGCTGCGAGCGCTGACCAATCAGAACGCGTGATTCGCGCTTGATTCTTCGAGCCACCGCCATCCTGACTACTGGACCCTTACCCAAAGAATGCCAGTGCTAGCTAGCTCCAAGAGGCTAGGACACCCATTGGTTCATATTCACTAGGAGAGCTACCTGTCATGGCAACGTGTCTGGTCTCTGTGTATTTCCATTGTTGTTAGCACAGAAGACCAGCCCTGCTTATGAGGTGAGCTTCTGAATGTGATGGAATTATTCAGTCCAAGAGACCGTGAATTTGTTTTTATACTATATTGTCATTGTTGGTAGCTTTTTCTAGTAAACATCAACCAATGGGTGTGCTAGTCTCTTGGAGCTAGCTGGCACTAGCACGAAATTTATTAGGTAAGGGTCCTGCTACCCATTGAATTCAACAGTATGAGATTAAGGAATGACATAACCTCAGAATCATGACAATACTATCAATGCAATTTGTCCCCAAGCTGTGTGGATCTTCCAGATATTAATTCAGATCTCAGATTCTAGATGGTCTCGTCCGATTGGCACAAAGTGACTGAGACTGCATGACATTGTTGGGATATCACCGGTCAATTGAGGTCCAAGGTGGAGCTTTATAGAAAACTTACGTTGGAATTGTTCTTGGTGCTCTCCTCAATTGTTGATGGTTCGAATATGGAATTGTTTGGGTATTATCTCGATGGAGTCAATCAGAGAGTTTCTCGGATCATTCAGTTTCAACCCTGATCTGATAGTTCACGCCCATCCATCGCCCCGGCGTCGTTCCGTTGAGCTCCACTGCGCGCGCAGCTGATGGCGTGACGCGGCGGACGCGGGTCTGTAGACACGGCGTCAGCGGCTGGAGGGCCGGTCATCTCGAGTAACTGACACCCGACTTGTGCATCTGACTCCCCATCACCAGGAATCAGCGCCTCACAAGATGGCGGCACGTCATTAAAATCACAATCAGTCGGATATCCGGTTACCCGGAACTTCCACAGGCATGCGCAGGACTTGATCGCCATCAGGAACATACTTCAGGGTCACAGGCTGCCACGGCCCATCACTAACAGTTGAAAATACGTTACCAGGAGATGTGTTCAATATTATTTATGAATATATACATATACATATATATATATATATATATATTATATATATATATATATATTTATATATATATATATATATATATATATATATATATATATATATATATATATATATATATATATATATATATATATATGTCCCTGAATATATACACACATGAAAGAAAGATTAGAGGAGATGTAAGATTTGGGAGGGATTGTTGGGACTATTTGTCGAACCGAAGAAAGTACGATGTGGGAGATTAAAAAGTGATTATCATCCATATATGAATACGGATATGATTCAGTCCTGCAATCACCAATACTCGATACGACGTTCGAATACCAGAATACCAGAATACCAGATTACCTGAATACCTGAATACCAGAATACCTGAATACCAGAATACCACAATACCAGAATACCAGAAAAGCTGATGACAATGTCTGATCATCACAATACGTAGAGCTGCCATCCTGACGGAGATGAAGTCAGTGGAATGTTGACCATCACGAGATCACAGCTGGGTAGCTTGTACTCATTCGCTCCTCAGGAGAACTTCCAGAGATGTGGTAGAATCGAGAGCAATTGCATTTGTGTATGTGCGCAATACGTTCGCGCAGGAGTTGCCATCATATGATGATGGTCAGAGATGATCCAGGGTCCAAATCCACAAAATGTCATAACTTCGATCCGGCTCAAAGTTACGACAATTTCCAGAGATGATACTATATTTGATTCTTCATTTTCGATTCTCCAATCTGAATTTTTGATTCAATCCATTATTATCATCATTCTATCATTCATTAGAATTGTAAAATCCCAAATGATGGATCCAATGTGGTATTATCTCTGGAAATTGTCGTACCTTGGAGCCGGATCAAAGATTTCACCTTTTGTAGATCTGGGCCCTGTATGATTTATCGAGTGCACACTTCCTCACACAGTACACCCTGTGGGCGCACGCTCATGAGTGTTGCTTGCTTGTGACGTTGCCACTATATACATCTCTCTATCCACATCATATCATTCCAACATCAACTCCGCTCACCGAATCATTCCCTCTGATATTCCGGTTACAATTTAATTCTGTTCGTTGTTTTTCCACTGTTTACCATCCGTGGTAAGTTCAACTCATTGAATATTCTGCACATGTGAACAATTTTAATTCAGCAAAATCCTCTGTGAATTAATCTCATGCCAACAAAGTCAGTGCATGTAACGTCGTTTGGTATTCAATACGTCATCACCCCGGGCACATGGTACTGATTATCCGATCGCTCGATTCTGTTTTCTACCACCAGATGGCAGCCGAATCGACTGATGGGAGAAGAAGTCCGTCTGACTGGCCGTGGGGCTGTTTATTCAGATCGTGTATAAACATGAATCTGTTCCCGGTAACGATACACGTGATTGGGCCGTGACATCCAGGACTGGACGCTGATTGGTTGGAAACATGTCCGATTGTGTCTGGTGGAGTTATTCGTCATAACATGCCTTGACAAATTATTAGAAGAGAGACAATTATTCATTCATGATGGGGGTTCATTTTGACGTCCCGACTGAAAAAACGAGTCAAAAGTCAAGTCGAGATGTTTTGCCTCAGATTCAATTGACCACTAGTGATGGGCGTAGCTAATCGCCAGGCCACCTTGATCTTCACTTCATGTGGGAATATAGAGATACCCTGATAGGTGAATGTCAAATTTCCCACATAACAAAGCTCATTTGATTGGATGTTCTGTTTTGTGACGTTTGTGGGCGGGTCAATCACTAGTCAGCAACATCATTCTCAATCTCGATATATTTACTTCATGACTGTTGATTACCAATCACTCATGTTGAATATTCATAGTAGGCCTGAGAATCTGAACAAGAATTGAAAAGAGTCAGTTGTGGATATTTTGAGATTAGTCGAATAAGTTCGACGAGTCAATCACGTCCATGATTCAAAGTATGATAATTCATGAGAGTATACATCACTTTGGGATGTCCGCATGAATGGTTGGTTGATATTATGATAAAATGCATGGGCTACCGACAAGCGTCCAATTTGATTTCATAGAAATTACACATATGTGAATAGAAGGAGAAGATCAATGTTGTAATGCTATTATCTAACTTCATCAGTAGAAAAGAGGATATATATATATATATATATATATATATATATATATATATATATATATATATATATATATATATATATATATATATATATATATATATATATATATATATATATATATATATATATATATATATATATATATATATATATATATATATATATATATATGTATATATATATATATATATATATATGTATATATATATATATATATATATATATATATATATATATATATATATATATATATATATATATATATATATATATATATACATATATATTCATATTCGTTCAATATATATGACTGTATATATTTATGAATCGATTGTCGAAGTTGAATAGTGTTATAGTCGGATAATTAATCGTGAAGAATATTATCACGGGAGAATAACGATGATATTTCAGAGAATAGTGAAAATGGTTGAGAAAAACTATGATGATAGTTCTCTAATGATCCAATCCACCGCGTGAATAATAATAGTACAATAATGAGAATCAGTTTCCGTTTTATCAGCAATATGAGAATTCCAGCGAGAAAATCTGTGAGAGCAAAGGAAATCAATCGAACACTAATAGTTCACAGTGCATATAAAATCTCCTCACTCGTTTAACGATGGACTTTATCATAGAAAAAAACCAATCAAATAGCATCCAATAGAAAAATGAACTGATAATCCAATCATTTGGCTGACTCAGTCGGGTATGAATCTGCTGACCTACTGGGGTGTTTTAATTCTGTGTATACTCCATTAGTGTGTGAGAGAGAGCGAGAGGGGTTTAGTAGTCTGAAAGAGTGCTAGAAAGAGATAGCGAATCCAATTAGGATAGGTACCGTGTGCGGCTAATGGCTGCTTCACTTCGAATCAAACTTCAGTGAATGCTCTCGGAGAGGACGTCGGGGGCGGGGCTTAACTTCGAGTTGACCCCGACTCTCATTCCTCCTGTTCAACTCGAACTTTGACTCGTCTTAGAATGGTAAATACAATTATTATTTTATCTCTTACGTTCTTTTCAATATCTCCTGGAATCGAATCAATAGTATTTTTTGATGCGCCTTATTCTGGACAGTGGCCCAGTGGTGCAACTAGTATAGGGGAGAGGCTCTCTGCCCCTGAGCGTCGGTTTCTCTGTAACTATCTTCATCAACGACGTACTGTAATGATGACTAAGATCTATTGGCGTCAAATGGATGATTAATGAGATGATGTGATGATGAGATGGTGGTTTTTATGGGTAATGAGAAGGATAGTAGGAAGGAAGCGGTCATGGCCTATATTGTGGGAACCATCCCGGCATCAGCCTAGACTACAGAGGGAAACCACGAAACGCGAAAAATCCCTGTAAAGATGGACGGTAGCGGAAATCTAACCGTGTCCGACATGCCCACTGCCTCCCGGGTCACATGAAGCAAGTGCGTTATAACCACTCAGCTACTGTGCCGGTCATTGGGACTCATTCAAGATGCATTTTCACTTCGATTTATTCAATTCAAAATCATGTGTGTCATACTCACCATCACCACATCCATCATCTCTACTGACACTTGTGAAACCACTTACCCAATTGTATCACACGTTGTAACTTTCAGAAATCCTCATTTCACATTCATAGAAAGCTGGACGTACGCGTGGTCATGTATCTTTGATGAGAAAATACCTCATGAATGGAATCGGTCTCTTCTCCAGTCACATGATCAGGTTCGCATCGATGTCAACAATACATTGTATGAGATAAGGGGCTGGAGGGTGGTCAAGTATTATCATACAACTTGTCCGGTTTCGAGAATATCTGTCTTATTATTTCATCGACACTTTTGATCATGATTATGGTATAGTCACCTGTAATATCCACATCCTTGCCTCATCATACAGAGGATGTATCTAGTCGTTATCTACTCATCACTTTGCATTTTCAATTCAATTCAATTTCAATTCAATTCAATTCAATTCAATTCAATTTCAATTCGATTCAATTCAATTTCAATTTGAATATGATTTCATTCTTCTTCATACAACACATATTCTTGTACAATCACATTGTATTCTTGTACAAACATACATTTAAACATATAGTTTCATAACAATATCATAATATTAAATTAACCATATTTTGATACTAAATTTTAATTCCATAAGGTAATGAAGAACTGAAGACATCCTCCGAGCAATCCACTCGACACAGCACACAGCGTATTGTCATCAAACCTGTTGATATGAGTTCCCATCACTCCTCAAACTGCTCTGTCAAGCCACGCTGGAGTCCTGATGAGTCCTGCAGGTTGATGGAGGGAAAGATCCCGGACGAAGTGATGAGAATACTGGGAAGATAGCATTCCAGGAGCGATGAATCTTGTATGTTTTAAGGGGATCATTGAATGTGGAATGGAAGAGGAACTTCTCACATTTGATTTATTTTCTTATATCGGGTTTTAACGACGCACTATACTGATGGCTATGATCTATTGGCGTCGGTGGATGATGAATGAGATGATGGAGTGATGAGATGAAATTTTATTTTATTGTGTTATTTGGATAGTGGAAAGGAGTCGCTCGTGGCCTGTTGTTACTTGGAACCATCCCAGTGTCAACATGAACGACAGAGGAAAACCACGAAAATCCCTGTCAGGATGGTCGACCATGGCGAGAATCGAACCCCGGTCTCTTGAATGATGATTCATTGTGTTACCACTCGGCCACGCTTCTTGGTCATTCACTCCATCATTCAATACTATACTGTTTAAGGGGGAATATTGGCGAGCGAATATAAAGAAGCGAAATATCCCGTGAATATTATCCAAACAAATTCCTTCATTTTATTCATTTCATTCATCAAGGTTTTAAACAGAGTGGATAGGCTACACATAATTGTTTTGATAATGTATCGTCCTGGCGAATTGGACCAAGCAATGTCCTGATGACACATTGAAAACCGCACTCTGGATCCTCAGGTCCCTTGAGTTGGTGTCACGTGTGGTTTTGTCAACAATTGGTTCGACTTAATATGAATGGAGAAGTTATTTCTCATTGAATAAGTCGAACGAAAGGAAAGTAATGAAGAGGCGATAGATTGGAAGAAAAAAAACTTCCAACTCTTAGAAGAAATAAATTCACTTTATAAAAGTGTGAACAAAATTATGTTTCTTAATTAAATTCCTTCTCGTTGTTCTTGTCGAAGTTTTTGCTGTGGAATAATACGACGACTCGGGACAACAGCTGCTCCGGCAGAGCCGTTAACTCGTTATTAATTCGTCTCTTTGAGGCTGGTGCGCGCGCGCAACAAGCCTTGAATAGATTCGCCGCTTAAAAGAATACAAGAGACATTAATGTTGGATTAAGGCTCGAGATTGCGTACACGAGTCAGATATTTCATCTTTGGAGGAGAAAACTTCTCGGTCCAACTAGGTGGATAATCTACTTTTGAGGTGGAATTAGGTTCACTAATGATGTTTGCCGAGGATTCGAGAAGATATTGAGGTGCACACATTTCTTACACTAAGCTTCTTTCAATTGAGGTGAGCAGATTTCATCAGTTCCAGTGAATCTGTATACAATAGCTTATGCATGTGGATGCTCGTCTTATTATAAGAGATGTATTCTCAGAAAGGAGCATATTATTAGTAGTACGATGGAAAAAGATGCATCATCATTATTCGCTTCAATTGGGGAACAATAACTTCGTATCAATTTTGGATTATATTGAAAAAAAAAAATTCTTTATATTATTGAAATATTTCAAAAATGCAGATGATTCCGCCTTGTGAAGATGACAAGTTGCCACGATGAGATTCAAAATGAGTTTAATATTGATCCATGTGTGATGTTATTTCGTTTTTTATCAATAACATCGTAACTTGATACAAAATCATTGTTCCCCAATGAAGGCTAAGGATGAAAGATAGTATCGTTTGGACGGGGCACCACAAGGGCGATCTTACCACCCCATTTTGATTATTCAAAACTAATGAACTTCAACACCAGGACTGAGCTGTATGTGACCATACTTTTTCGCCGTAGATAAGTCTTTCAGTATAAAAACACGAATGTTGATATATTCCACTTTGAACTAAGTCTCTTGGGCAATGATCACTTCTTTTTCTTGACAGCAGATGTAAAGTTCATCATTATACAAAATGAACAAAATAAATGTAGAACCGTAATCACACTGATATGGAAACCATACCATAGATAGTTCCTGCATACATCTCTTCCTTGCTGGTGATGCTAGCTCAGTCGATAAAGGAAGTTTTAAAGGAAGTTCAGTTGCTCATAGAGTTCAGGTGCTCGATGACAAGCCCGGTCACCAAAGGAGACCGGTGACGAAAAGAGACTGGTGAAGAGAGGAGACCGGTGACCCGACATACTCTGACTTATGCCTCAAGCCGCACAAGGTGACTCGACCGAGGTTTATAGACGTCTCCACGTCAATATTTCTACCCCAAAAGAAGTGAACGCTGGAGACGTCAGTCCAGTTGTTGTGTGTCTCTTACCTTGAGTCGTCCTCAACAGTTCCAATTACCGCCACTACGAGTCGCTTCTCCTCGTCAACAGACGATCCTGACAATGGCTTCAATAACGCCCACAGATAGGCGAGGAGGCCATGAATAATCGATCACAAGGACTGACTCCTCGAGGGAAACTTTGACTGACTTGCAAGGATTAATAATTGAGTGATTCAAATGTCGAGCCTTTGTTGGAAGTTTCTGTGTGAAATATGTATTGAATATGCGATGTTTGGTTGTTCAATATACACCTGTTATAATTCGCGCATTATCCGAATACTCTGGTTCAATACCATTATCTGTCTCGCTTCCCCCTCCCTCCCCTCCCTCCTCTACCCTCTCTCTCTCACACTCATCTGGACAAAGAGAAAGCCCCTTTGTTGCTTGAAATATATATAGAGAGTGTGCGGAGGAAAATCAATTGTGTAGAAATTCTGAGCGTTGTAAATGCGTATATTAATTAAATAAAGGGCAAATAAATTAGGTTTAATAGGAAATGGATGAAATGAATTATATCAACTTTATACGGCGTAATATAGACCCTTTAGAGGCTAAGCTGAACTGCCAAATCGTAAATCGTGAAATGTAAAGTTGATAGTCTATAATGTGGTTTGGAGAGCTGCCATTTTAGAGCGTGATAACCGGTCTTTACATGTTTAGGGCCGGCCTGGTACTAACTTAACGTTTGTATGGGCTACCAATAGAACGGTATTAACATCAAGCCAGGTAAATAAGGTATACTGGTAAAACGCTGATTACACGTTGTGAGATTAGCAATATGGGACCATTCATGTGAGAATGTGTTATGGTGAGCTATGAACACACTCAGGTTTTGAAACCACTAATGCACCGCCCTCCTGTTATACTCATCTCTCATTTTCTCAATAGTTTAACGATTCAATTGTTCTCACTTCCTGAGCTTATCATTGGTCATCTAGATGATTTGGAAAAAGTGATCATCACTTCCTATAAAACGTTGCATGACTCCGTTTGTGTGATCGATTTTAATGATGTGCGGCTTTCCTACATTCAAATTCCGTGAAAAAATGAACTTTTCCGAGGAAAATATCCTCTCTGAACACTTTTCTTCGAGTTATTCTCACGGAAAAGAATTCGAAATGATTTTTTCGTTGCGTCTCCGAAGCCTCCATCCTGCAAAAGCCAACGATTTGCTATTCAAACACTCCTGCATATAAAAGTGGTGAGATTAAAACAGTCTTCAAAGTTGACTCTTCAAGGGAAGGAAATGCATGTGGATGAATATTTGGCGTACAATGCAGACGTCGAGTGATTACAACTGCAGACTTGATAGCTTCTGGGAAAGTTGAATGGAATGATCATATCAATTCCATTCCACAATATATCAGGAGATATCGAGCGGGATTTTAGTCACAATAAATGAGGAGTTATTTGAAACCGAGACGCGTGGCCGAGTGGTAATACACTGTATCGTCATTCAGGAGACCGGGGTTAGATTCCCGCCATGGGTTTTTCACGGTTTCCCTCTGTGGTTCATGTCAATGCTAGGAGGGTTCCTTATCAACAGGTCATGACCGACTCCTTCCCACCATCTAGAAACACCTAATAAAATGACATTTCATCTCATTCATCATCCACCGAAACCAATAGATCGTAGCCACCAGTATAGTGCGTCGTTGAAACCCAATATAAAAATAAATAAAAATAGTCATTTGAAATCTTGTCGAAGAGTAGATTGACCAGAACAAGAACAAGTCTGATATCTATCTACATGGACGCGTTTTCCCTCTCTGAAAGAGTTAATCGACCGACACCTCTCGTATCGCCACTGCCACACCACACGCCAGAGTGTCCGGATAACAACGGCTTGGCTGCCTGGTGTCACAAGGTCTTGCTGTTGGTGAGGATACCACGGACAGTATCGACCCGGAGAACAACACATGTGCACGCAAAGTTTCAACAACGTGTGGGCTTCGTTTGACCTGTAGAGCGCGAACAACAACAACAACAACAACAACAGAACATGTTCGCTTCTCTTGAGTGCCGTGGAATCAAGTCGTCACCTAACTCGTCTGCATGTATGGGACGATACAGGGGTACGTATGTCAGGAGAGAAGTCGTCGAGTTACGAGTATACTAGGAGAGAGAGAGAGGAGAGAGTGGAGAGAGTGGAGAGAGTGGAGAGAGTGGATGATTCCTAGGAAAAGCACACAAATATCATGATGTTGAGTGGATATAATGAGAAGATTGGAATATCTTTCTCTCAAATAGGGGTGTATATGCTCAAATTGACAACTATTTCTGATATGATCAAATGAGGATTCATTGTCCGACCGAATAAGTTCTCATCGCGATTGTTATTCATTCTTTAAGATAGCGCTTGTGGTGACGACTCGGACGATTCCATGTCTCATCAATAGCCCCAACTTCATTCACCAGAAACAATTATTCAGTATCAACTTCCGGTATCGATGAGTAAAACAGATCGAAACAGGGTGTGATCCAGAAGAGGATCCAGGTGGATGATCCAGGAGAGGATCCAGGGGGATGACCCAGGAGAGGATCCAGGGATATGATCCAGAAGAGGATCCAGGGATATGATCCGGTAGAGGATCCGGGGATATGATTATTGGGAGATAATTTGTCTAGTTGTGAGTATACTGGAGAAGAGGAGAGGAAATGAAGGAATTCAAGAATTAGCAGAGATGAATATCAATTTGTTCAGAGAATATAATGAGCATATCAAACATTTCTCTTCCCGATGTGGATATATATATATATATATATATATATATATATATATATATATATATATATATATTTGAATTGACAAACATTTCTGGAATTATCGAATGGAGATCCCTTGTCCGACTAGATGGGGTCTTATCCCAATTATCATTCTTCGAGGTGCTAATGTAGCATATGTCTTGTATCTCGTTTGAGAGAACTAATTTCTCATTCATGGCCTCAATTCGACCAGGAATAAGGATCCTGCATCAAGTTCCCAGAAATTATCTCGCGGAAAAAAATCGAGTCTCTTTGAATATTCTGTTGGAATAGATCGCAAATTCATAACATTAAATTATCTCTGCCTGCTGAAATCGAATTAGAGGGTTATTTATCACTATCATATACTAACACATACATCACATATATCAAATATATATACATATATATATATATATATATATATATATATATATATATATATATATATATATATATATATATATATATATATATATATATATATATATATATATATATATATATATATATATATATATATATATATATATATATATATATATATATATATATATATATATATATATATATATATATATATATACTATTATATACTTTAACTCCATTCATGTGGATGTTTTTATGACTCCTCATCTGAATAATTCTCATATTATATCAATTTGAATAGAATCATATATTGAATATTGAATCGTCATAACGACGGGGTTTCAATATATATTGAATTCATACCGACTTGGTTCCCAGATATGAGTGTTCGTGGAATTCCGTCCGACAGATTCTGACGTATATTCTGGCAGCTCCAACGGTCACAGCCTCATGGAGACACGAGTCTCCCAGCTCACTCATACGAGATACCAACACTGTGATTGCCATGGTGACGTGATTGAAGAGCCCGCTGCGCGCGCATCAAGCAGAACCTCATCCCAGTCAGCAGTCGGCGAGGCGAGCGAAGAAATCAGACAGAAAACAAAGAAAGCGAGGAAACGAGAAGATAAGACGCAGGAATATTCGCATATTTCATACGGTTTCTGGAAAAGTTCAGAAGCTCCTGTAATTATGAAATGGCTTGGATTGTTGAATATGCAGAAATTCAGAATGACTGCACTATTTTGATTGTGAAGTGTTTACCTACACTGATATAATTGCCTCGCCGACCGTCTAACTCAGTGAGGTGAAACTCTGGTTCGGAACCTGGGGACATGAATGAGGACGGAGGTTCGAATCCCGCATGAGCCATCAGGTTTTCAAAACATATCAGGAATATAATCGGTTGTTTTAAACCCTATAAATAATCTCACTATTTCAATATCATATTGTATTTTATCTCATCATTGTTTCATCAGACATGTATAAGCCCTCATCCAGTTGTGGTATCATGTTCGATTATACCACTTACCCTAGTTCTCACCAGTTCTCATCAAGTCCTGTAAAGTCCTGTGAAGTCCTGAGAGGTCCTGAGAGGTCTTGAGAATTAAAAAAAATAATTCTGAAAGGTCCTGTGAGATCCTGATAATTCTTGAGAGGTCTTGAGAGTGCTCGCGAGTGACGTGATCTACTGAACTGTCACGTCCTTGGTGGTCTTGAGAGGTCCTGCGAGGTCCTGAGAGGTTTGAGAGGTCCTGAGAGGTCACGATGGTTCTCGAGAGGCATCAAGAGAGCACGCAAGTGACTTGATACACCACAGTGCCGACTCCTCGGAGGTCCTGAGAGGTCCTGAGAGGTCCTGAGAGGTCACAATGGTTCTCGAGAGGCATCAAGAGAGCACGCAAGTGACTGGATCCACCACAGTGACGAGTCCTCAGAGGTCCTGGGAGAGCACGCGATGGAACGATATGATCTTGCTCTAATAGTCCTGCGAAGCGAGCTGCATACCGCCCAGGAGTCATCACGTATTAACGAGCTCGCGTGGGCTGAGCTGAAGCTGCGTCTACAGAGCCGCGTCCCGCAAGCAGTTGTACGAGCTCAAGCTGCGTCTACAGAGCCGCGTCACGCCAGCAGTTGTACGAGCTGAAGCTGCGTCTACAGAGCCGCGTCCCGCCAGCAGTTGTACGAGCTGAAGCTGCGTCTACAGAGCCGCGTCCCGCCAGCAGTTGTACGAGCTCAAGCTGCGTCTACAGAGCCGCGTCTTGCGCGTCACGCCAGCAGTGGCACGGACTGAAGCGCGCGCAGCGGAAGTCAACGGAACGATCGACGAGATGGCGATGTATGGACGTGGACTGTCAGATGAGGGTTGATACTCAATTACGAGAGGTCTTTCGTTTCAACCTCAATGGAAAAATACCTCAACAAGATCATATTCGATCCATCTACGGATTGAGAGAGCTCCAAGATTCAGGAAATGCCCGTTTTTGAATTATTTTTGGACCTTTAAGAATAGTGAAGTGATGAAAGTTTAGCAGTGCTGAACAATCTTCGTTCTCTTGTCTCAATCAAACAATAGATCATCACTTTCATTCAAAATATGAGAAAGATTCACACAATTCACTGAAGGAGGTTCATTTTATTGGAGTCAAGGTGTATGGAGATTATGTTTATACTCCAATCGATTTATCGCTTATCATACGAAGCGTATGCAGCGTTGAGCCTAGTTCATTCCAGCATTATCATCATGACTTGCACTGTTCCAGACTACTGTTACTCGTCCTTGAAGACGGTAGCAATGATCCAGAGTCAAACCCTGGATGATGGAAATCTACAAGATCCTACTGAAGATCGAATAAGTTATCAAACTGAAGCTTCAGATTCAAGTGATCACTCCTCAACTAACTGAAGCAGTTTATGCCATCAGGATGAATTAACATCGGTGAATCTTTGAGCTCAATTATTCAAACTTCACTATTACTTGATCGATTTGTTTATCCATGAGTTTGGTCTGATCGTACGACGAACGATGAGTAGCACCAGTCCAGAGGGCTGTGGCTCGTCACAAGTGAACGTCACGTGATTGGCCAGCGCCTATAGCGCTCTGCACGCAGGTCGGTAAGGCAGCCGACTGTGTTACCCCGTGGCTCGTAACAGGTGAACGCCACCTGATTGGCCAGCGCTTGTAGCGCTCTGCACGCGGGTCGGTAAGGCAGCCGACTGTGTTACCCCGTGGCTGGACACAAGTGAACGCCACCTGATTGGCCAGCGCCTGTAGCGCTCTGCACGCAGGTCGGTAAGGCAGCCGACTGTGTTACCTCGAGGCTCGTCACAAGTGAACGCCACCTGATTGGCCAGCGCCTGTAGCGCTCTGCAGGCAGGTCGGTAAGGCAGCCGACTGTGTTACCCCGTGGCTCGTAACAGGTGAACGCCACCTGATTGGCCAGCGCTTGTAGCGCTCTGCACGCAGGTCGGTAAGGCAGCCGACTGTGTTACCCCGTGGCTCGTAACAGGTGAACGCCACCTGATTGGCCAGCGCCTGTAGCGCTCTGCACGCAGGTCGGTAAGGCAGCCGACCGTGTTGACCGACAGACCCCGAGGACGGCCGACATGTCCGGAACAACGCAATTACAAGCAGGCGTATGGAAAACAAATATTGTTGCGTATTTACGTCACTCCGAGCGGAATGGAAACAGCACACAAAGAAGAGGAAGGAAATGTCACTGGGGATAATTCATACGGCGGACGGAATGTGGCGGCCGTGTTGCGAGCACGTTTACATAATTCCTGCTTTTTGTTCCACGCCGAGAGATTACAACATTCTTTATTCATTTCATTCCATTCGGGGTTTTCAAGGAAGGAGATGTTCAGACCGCTCCCAGTAATATGAATGTATTATGAATTAAATGTTGAACATCATGGAGTTTCGAGTTGGAATCTTGGATGGAGTATAACACTATAGTGGTCTATGTTGGGAAATGTAGTTTGATACCGAATCTGAAATTGTTAGAGATGGAAGGTTCTTACATCTGTTCAGAAAAAATAGGGAAATTTTACTCTGGACGTATGCTTATTATAGATTCGCATTGGAGACGCTCGATCATCAGGTGATCGACATTTCGTTGTGTGATTAAATCATATATGAAAATATTATAAAATATATAATATATGAAATAATATTCATAATATACAATATGAGCTGGTCTAATTATCCTCGTCAATTGAAAGACCTGCAGGGTCCAATAGACCTGGTCGATATGGAGTGAGATGACGGCATATAGATCCAGTGCAGACGTGAGGCAGAAGTCGGCGGACAATATCGGATGAGATCAATGAGAATGAGATGACGATATGGATGTTCTTCTGTCAGGTCCGAGAGTGGCATCTTATGGAGCTCCGAATCAATTAGGAAGGGTTGATAATCAGTCAATCAACATTTGCTTTCCACCGGGGATGTCATGAATCTGTAAGCAGGAGGAATCATGGAGATTATTCTCATCGAACCTTGAAGTCTGACAAACCCGACTTTATTTCACGCCTCAGCAATATTGACCATTGTGGATTGTCCGCCCTCACGATGTCACAAAATCTGAGAATCAAGGAAGCAGTGAATCCTGGCAAAATTTCTGAATGTTTTGTGGGTTGGAACCGTTTATTGAATTTTTTTTTCGAAACGACTATTTCGAATTGCAAACAAAATTTTTGGAGTGTGTATTATTCGTGTGTTGAAATTCAGAGGGAAATTTCGTATTCCAGAGGGATTTTTTCACCCGATTTTTTCTTCTCATCCCAATTTTATGTTTTTTGAAGAAATTGTATATGTTATTCCTCCTGCAGGTTTGACCGATTCGTCCCGGTAACCACACAGTGTTCAGTTGATTTTTTTTTTTTTTGGGGGGGGGGGGGTTGACGATGCCCTGTAATGATGACTTGGATCTATTGGCGTCGGATGAATGATTAAGGAGATGATGGGATGATGAGATGGAGGTTTTATGGGTCATGGGAAGGATAGTGAGAAGGAAGCGGTCGTGGCCTATATTGTGGAAACCATCCCGGCATTAGCCTAGACCTCAGAGGGAAACCACGAAAAACCCCTGTTAAGATGGACGGTGGCGGGGATCGAACCGGGTCCGATATGTCCGATATGCGCCGGTTTCAGTTGGATTGTTCTGCGTGTACACAAACATTCTCTTGTCGATCAATCGGATCCTGCGACCTGTGCTGTACTAACAAACCAAGCTCCATAAGAGTAGCATGCAGGTCTCCGCTATCGCTCACCCAGCGGCACATGTTGAAGATGTGGAGCCACAGCTGCTCCAACATGGGGACAAGACACTCGGAGCAGAGCAACATACTCCACACGTGTGGTAACAATCCAAGCCTCCTGGAATCAGGCACTTGGACACTCTTGCAGACATGAGAGGCAGTGATCGTTCGACAAGTTCTCACGTGAAGCGGGTGAGCGCGAACAGAGCTGCGCACAACATCACGTGATCCAGAACAACCTACAGGCAAGACACACATCACGAGGAGGTATAAATCTTTCGAATATCCAATTTAGTTTGAACTGATATCAATTTTCATTATTCTAAGAGTTCGTTCGTGGGTATTTTTCTCGTGGGTGACGTATCCGTGCCTGGGGGATTCGAACCCCGGACCCCCGAGTCACGTGAGAGATGAATGTGGTGCGGCCTACACGCCTCGCATATTTCCCTTGGGCTAGAGGCTCGAATCCCACCTGCCCTACAGCTACTTTCCTTATTACAAAATATCATTCCACTTTTCCAGGGCCACGGGGAGAAGAGAGCGAGAGAGAGAGAGAGAGAGAGAGAGAGAGAAAATAGAGAAAATAGAGAGAGAAAAATAGGGGAGTGAGTAAGAGGGGGAGAGGGAGAGAAGGATGACGATGATCATCGTTTGCTAAACGATCCCACCAACAGCTAGTTCATCCGGGGGTACGAATGAGTGGGTGATAATGAGTGTATGAAGTGATGCCAGGTGAGAGGACATTTACAAAAACCCATGCCTTATGCGGGACTCGAACCTACGCCCAACGGTGACTTCAGTTTCTGAAGCGGTGCCTCAGCTGACCGAGCTACAGAGGACGGCAAGAGAGGGAGAGAGAGAGAGTTCTCAGGGATAGTAACATATAATTTGGTTACTCTGAACGCAGTATTAGGCCTATGTATAATATTTCACAGCTGTTGGAACCGCGTATAATGGAGCATGAGTCTTGTGCTATGCTGTCGTCACGTGGAAGCACCACGTGACTCCCACGTGACGTCATGATCCTATAGCGTCATTACCTGGACAGCTTTTTCAACTTTGAACTGCATCACATGCAATTGATCTTCTCGTGACTAAAAGCTGTGGTTCATAACAGCCCTCTTTATTGCAAGAACTACCACCATGGTGCATGCTGTCGTAGGATGATGGACTGATGGGAGTGAATTAGTGTCTAGCTTCATGTCCGCATAGCCTGCTATAATGGTGGACGTTAGACGTTAGACGATATTAGAGATAGACATTAGAGGGTGTTTCAAGTACGTGGAGGAAGCGGAGAAAAGAGAAGAAATTGAGGGACGATAAAACAAAAATATGACAAGAAAATGAAACGGATTCAAAACGCATCACCCAGTCCTTTCCCCCCATACTCCGGTCACAAAACGGCCTCTAGTCAACCGAGACGGTCCGAACTTGGTCTGAACCCTCGCTCTAGACCTGAACGCCATGGAACCCTGCTGGGAGCAAATAAATTGCTCCCGACGACAGCTCCAATGATCACGAGGCCACAACACGTGGAGGTCACCAAGAAGTATTCTGATATCCCAAGTTTCATCTCAATATTTCATTTCATTCGATCTGTGGAGAGAACCCACTCCCCCCCTTCAATCCAATTAAACATGTTAGTTCTTTCGAGTACTGTGCAATAGAGTTTTCTCTCCGCCCATCAAATGTCTGACATTTTCCTAGTTGAATCGAGACGATGATCATCATCATGTTCAACGACCCCACCAACAGATGGGTCATACGGGGGTACGAACCAGCATGTGATTATGATACCTTGAAGTGATGATTATTGAAGAGACCGACACAGTAGCTGAGTGGTTAGCTCACCTGCTTCGTGTGATCCGGGAGGTGAAGGGACATATCAGACCCGGTTCGATCCCCGCCACCGTCCATCTTTACAGGGGTTTATCTTGGTTTCCCTCTGTAGTCTAGGCTGATGCCGGGATGGTTCCCACAATATAGGCCACGACCGCTTCCTTCCCACTATCCTTCCCACTACCCATAAAATCCTTCATCCCATCATCTCATTAATCATTCATCCGACGCCAATATTTCTTAGTAATCATTACAGTGCGTCGTTAAAACACAATATGAAAAAAAATATATTGAAGAGACGTTTCCAAAAACCCACGTCTCATGCGGAACGTGAACCCATGCTCGAAGGTGGCTTCAGTTCTTGAGACCGACAGAGCTACCGAGAGCGACGTTCTATCGTGAGTGTTCTCACTTCCTGACCTTTAACCTTCGGAACACCCCTGTGCGAAGACGCCGCCTGAATACTTCCACAGATAAGAGTTTCTTACATAATATGATTAACTCTCGCAAGTTTCTTGTCTGGCGCTCGAATAACAGAACTAAGTTTCGTTGATTGCGGTCCACGAGCTGTTTTGTGCTCTCTGGAGGAGGACGCGACACCACTGCCGCCTGGCGGGACTCGATGCAGGCTCACCACGCTTTAATTAACAAACTTGTACTCGTGTTAAGGCTTTGCTAACTTCTGTCAACGCAAAGCCACCGCATTCTCTCCCCGAGCCCATTGGCTGGAGATACAGACAGATGCAAGAGTCGAGCGACTGATGCGAGAAGCCAAGTGCAAGTTGGAACTATTAAGTGCAAGTGAGAACCACCAAGGGTAGGAAAGAAGTGCGAGTGAAAATCAACAAAGTTAGGGATAAGTTAAGTGTAAGAGTGAGACCGCAAGTGCTGGTGCAATAAACCAAGTGCGTGTGAGAACCACCAGGTCTGAGAGTGAAGTGCCCAAGTGTTTGAGAGCCAAGTGAAAGAGAGAGAGATTTGCAAGAGAGACAACTGCGAGAGCAAAGAGCGAGAGAGACAAGTGCAAGAGAGAAGTGCAAGGAAAAAAGTGCAAGTGAGACAAGTGCAAGATGGACGAGTACAAGAGAGAGAAACATGCAGAAGACACAAGTGCGAGAGAGAAGTGCGAAAGAGTAGTGCAAGGGAGACAAGTGCGAGAGAGAAGTGCGAGAGAGAGTAGTGCTAGAGATACAAGTGCGAGAGAGAAACATGCAAGAGACACAAGTGCAAGAGAGAAGTGCGAGAGAGAGGAGTGCAAGAGAGAGAGAAGAGGAGAGAGAGAGTGAGAGAGAGAGAGAGAGAGAGAGAGAGAGAGAGAGAGAGAGGAAGAAGCCAAGTCGAGAGAACAAACACGAGAGTATATGACAAGTCGGTGTTGGAGGACAAGAGAGCAACTAGTGGGGAAACTTGTGTCTCTCGAGGTATCGAGCCCTGTGATTGGTCGAGGCTGGAATCAGAACCAGCTCTGGTTGGTCTGTCGACAGAAGCATTGCTATAATCAGATCTGAGAATGTCAATAAGGGAATTGATTAGGAGGCAGTGGCTGGAGGTGATGCATGCTTGTTTGCTCGAACAAGAGATTGTGTTTGACGACAAATTGTTTGAGTACAATTCATCAATCAGAACTACTCATAACAAGCTCGGTGGAACCCAGATACGATCAATCATTCCAATTCCCAATTCATTTGTTTCAGTCCAACTGTACACAGACACACACACACACATATATATATATATATATATATATATATATATATATATATATATATATATATATATATATATATATATATATATATATATATATATTATATATATATATATATATATATATATATATATATATATATATATATATATAAATATTATATATATATATATATAGATATATATATAGATAATATATATATATACTATATATATATATATATATATATTTATATTATATATATATATATATATATCTTATATATTATATATATATATATATATATATATATATATATATATATATTTATATATATATATATTATATATATATATAATTATATATATTATATATATATATATATATATATATATATATATATATATATATATATGTTTATATATATGATAGATCTCTCGAACTTTTATAGTCATTGAATGTATTCATGATTCCTGAGATGAAAACTGTCATCAATTTATCTAACAGTTTCTGTATATTCTCTGATAATCTGGTTTTCTGTTCTCAATTTGACCTGTTTCTCATTCTCATTCATTCATGTTCTCAATTTCGGATTGATTATAATCGTTCTGAATTTTTCAATATTTCAGAAAATAGGTCTACCTCTCAACTCGATTTCAATGTATCCATCATATATCCGCCTTGTAACCACGGTAGTCAACAGGTTACATGGCCGTGAATCATGAAAGTGGAATGTTATGAATGGATGGAGAGAAATAAGATGAGTGGTGAACAGTAACTTGGCAATCAAACTTTGATTATACTTCTATTACTTTTATTATAAACTTTTATTATAGTTACTTGATTCAAACTGCCCAACAACGTTCAGACGGGTATATCCTATGGAATACTGTCGATACACAGAGAACATGCACAATATGTCATGTGTATGTCACGTCACTTGTTGAGGGAAACATTGGTCGTGAGAATATTCGGTGTCATTTCTCCATATACACCTCATCTTCCCACCTCTTCATCACCTCTCAATCTCCCTCGATCATCGCCGTTCATGAAGAAGTTATCTGCATCTTCTGACTTATTTATTGATTGTGAGTCCTGTGCTGTAAGAATATTATTAATATTCTCATCTGTGTTTTCCCTGGCGGGAACCTCCTGCCCTATGGAGACAGGAGCCGCCTTACACAGGACAACGAGACAAGATTATCTAACTGAGTTGATTGTGGTAATAAAATGCACAGCTATTATGCAATAACAACAGCATTAAAACGGCAATATATTGCCAACATCAACAAGTTTATCTCTGGAAATGATGGAATTATAAAGCTTCTACTTTTACTGTTTCCAAGTTGGTAGTAATGGTGGATGATAAAACTGCAACAATCGAGTGTCATGTATCGGGAAGTAATTAGAGGAGGAAATGAGAACTGAAAGTTAATCTCGGAAGTTTTCTGGTGTTCATATTTCGTTGCTAAGGGCGAATCCAACATTTTCTTGTTCTTCACTTTTTCCTTTTGATTTAGAGAGAAATAATTGTAATCCGAGTGAAGTTTCATCTCCCGATTCCAAAGCCTTGTTGTCCTGCATAACTTATATCAGATTACCAAAGATATCTTCTGGCTGAGAAAAAAATATGGAATGTCTCTGACTTCTTGAGGAAGAAAAAAAACATG
>OZ023326.1:873675-936175 GCA_964007535.1 Brachyptera risi
AGCAAGAACCTAGCTGTTACAGATCTGTGGATCTCCGATATACATTTTCAAAACACGTTTTCCATCAGGATCGATCCTGGAGAAAGCAATCGATCCAGAAGTAGTTGTATTTGTATTTGTATTTGTATTTATTGCCGTTTCTCATTAAAGAACAATATTGAAATTGTATAAACATTGTCAGAGATATTAGAAAATGAAATTATAATAATAATACATGAATATAAATAATAGGATAGAATGTAATAGCTTATGTGTCAATGATTTAAACCTGATTGAGAATTAAAATAGTCTTCTATACAATAGAACTTGTTTGTATGTGAGAATTTAATGGTCTCATTTTTGATCTCCTTTCTACTTCTCGAATCCTTGATGTGGGACGGAAGTCTATTATAAATTCTTCTTCCGGACTGCACTGGTCCCCTGACTGTAGAGTCGAGACGAGTGTGAGACTCAACGCTGCAGTCATTGTTGTAGATGTTCCATGACTGTTTCTCTCGATGATTGATCAATGAATGATCATGTTCATAACTGGAATCAGGTTTAATCGAATGTATTATGTATCTGGAATGGTGATCATATATGAAAGCAGGGAAAGAATAGAGGGATGAATGGAAATATAAACACATATCGTGTAATAATCCCGACATAATTTATACAGATTATTCAGATCCCTCCATTCGGAGTGTCTGGATCACAACTACATGGGTGAACATTTTGTTCAAGAAGTTGAAGCTGTTGTTAAGGAATAAATGAATGAATGAATATATGCCATTGATGAGATCCCTTCTGACGTCATCATGGTCGCTATAGCCTGATAGTTGAGGTGTGGAGCGCTCGGCCGGCAGACGATGTCACAACAGCGGACTGTTGGCGTGTTATGGTCTCCTAATAACCCAAGTTGAAATGAACTTCTGGCCATTAAAGTGTTTCTGAAAACTTGGCCGTGTTGTGCCCTGTTGTTTGTCGACCGCAACGGGGAATAATCAAGGCTTCATTTGCAAGTCGGTGCTGCTGTAACGGGAATAGCTGGAAGCCTCCAGAGCTGAGAAGGGGGAGTTAATATGTTTGTACCTCTCACTATAGTTCTGTCTCTGTCATTGTATAGACAGTTTCCGTGAGCAGAGGCACAAATAGAGGTGTGAAACAGAGATAGAGAGGGGGAAAGAGAGAGAGAGAGAGAGAGAGAGATAATATAGCTGTATTCAACTGTATATCATTCGATGTTTTTGCCATATATTCTTCACTTCAAAGCGTATAGCTGTCTCACCAATCTGTAGCAAGTGTATGATAGACTCTCCGTTTTCTCCTCTATTGCCCAGCAAGAAGAATGTTCATTTGAACATTCCAATAATCTCGAGACATTATTGTTGGCACTCATGAACTATTGCATTTCCTTCAGAATATCAAGCATTTCAGAATTTCAGCGGACTGAAATCCTGAATATACCTCAAAAGTTCAAAGTTCAAATCGAACTTAAAAATTCAAAATGAGAACACATTCCTCAGTTACTCGAATCTGTGCCTCAAATTGAAGCGTGAATAGTGAAAATGACTATGAGTGTTGATTTTGATAGATTTCTGAAGCGATTTGACAATTTTCACCTGGCTACAAACTTGTCTTCAGAATGGAGAAACGAAGCGTTCCTTTGTTACCCACTTGGCAGTGAAACTGATCCGAGATATATGGAGACTTGCTCCAGATTGGCAAGACATTCTTCACCACTACTTACAGAATACCATATAACATTCCGTGGATATGTAATATGAATCGATCTTATTCCATGAGATACTTCTCCAAATGTTGAAAAGCAAATTTCACTGGAATATGTTCGAACGGGAAGCTATAGCGATCGTTTATATGTGACGGTGAAACAGGAAATGTTATGTCGTGTATAAGTCCCCCTCAATTCCGTTTGTACGCTTCTTCCTGTGATAATAGGCTGATGCCGTTCAACAAACAAAATTACACTGCAGGCCGAGAAAAATTCCCTCTCCGATCAGGTTGTATTTTTAGACAACATTCCTGATACGGACAAACTCATGTGTTTGAATAACAAAGGTCCATGAAAACTTCAAAGTAATCCAATAACGTCCATCGTTTATAACAAAGTGTGAATTCTTTCACAGTCCTTTCAGTTCCAAATGAAGCCGAATTAAAATGACCAATTAGATTTCTGCCCAAGTTCCAGTGTATTATCTGAGTGCCAACGAATCCACTTCATTCATTTGTTCGCATCACTTCTCTTCTTTCATCTCGAACAGAGAAATGTCGGGTTTGTCCTGCTTGTAATTATCAATCTCAACACATGTGACGTCATCACGCGTCTTGCTGGTCGTTAAATCCACACCGAGCAGAGCACAGTTAAATCCACGCCACGTCTCTAATTAGAGCGAATAACAGCGCTCTGTTGCGACATAACTCGCGACAACTTCCGGAACAACAAGTTGGGAATATCGAGCAGCAAACGGACCGTCGAGTTGGTAGTTAGTTGGGACGCTCTGTGATGGTGTGGGATTCTAAAAGTATCAGGCGAACAGAAAAGAATCCCACTTGACTTATGAAAGAACTTCCATAATTACTATGTGTTTGGAGCGCTTCTTTTGTTTGTGCCTTTGTGTTGATTCGGAAATGTTATCTCATTTATTTCGAACAATGGTCAGTTATTCTCGACTACTAATCTGGGGATAAGTGTCCAACTCAGTGAACAATAACATTCGAGTTTAGGTTGATCAACTGATTTAATCGGAACGGCAAGTTTGACGAAATCGATCAACAGTCTTGAATATGCTGCTCATAGTCTGATAACATGGAGTTATATATGTGTTCAATATTGACTGTATATTGAATGATTATGAACGAGAAGTGTGAATCTTGAACTCTGTTGAAGATCTCTAGAACTTATCCATCATGAGAACATCTTCGAATTATCAACTTTTCAAGTGACTCTTCGGAGTCTTAATCAACTTAATCAAACTTTAAAAATAATATACTAGAATAAGATGTATGATTTTATGTGTATATTGATAACCGATTGCGTATTTGAGCTAACTATTCACATCCAACATTTCTTTCTGACTGAACTGATTTATCTCTTTGTCTTTTCTTTGCTACGCCCGCACACGGAGAACTTTCCTTATGCGGGTTTCACACATTTATTAATTTAATTAATAGTGCTTAAATGAAATGTAACTTATTGCTTGTCATATGTTATCTTTATTGATTATTGTTCAGTCAATATGTGTATATATGTGTGAATAAAAAGTATTGAAATTGGATTTACATTGAATTGAGTCGATTAGGACTTAAAGAACTTCTGTGAAACATTCTCCCACTGTGATGGGGTGATTTGATCGAAGAATAAACTTTATGAAACTACACAAATATTCACAAGTGACTACACGTGAATACATGTGAGTACACAACAACAACAACAACAACGTCCGCATGTGGTGACGTCGCATCAAGGTATGGTAGTCAGCTTGAAGATGGCTGAACGTTTTCAGCCGAAACGTTGAAACCCCAGGCTCTTTTCAGAGCCACCGGTTGTTTCAAGGTAGGGCAATTCTCCGAAAAGTGACATTACATCATTCATATATATATAATATATATATATATATATATATATATATATATATATATATATATATATATATATATATTACATATATATATATATATATATTCTCATATATATATATATATATATATATATATATATATATATATATATATATATATATATATATATCCATATATATATATATATATATATATATATATATATATATATATATATATATATATATATATATATATATATATATATATATATATATATACATATATATATATATATATATATATATATATATATATATATATATATATATATATATATATATATATATACATATATATATATATATATATATATATATATATATATATATATATATGTGTATATGTATATATATATATATATATATATATATATATATATATTTATATATATATATATATATATATATATATATATATATATATTTATATATCTATATATATATATATATATATATATATATATATATATATATATATATATATATATATATATATGTGTGTGTATATGTATATATATATATATATATATATATATATATATATATATATATATATATATATATATATATATATATACATAAACACAGAAAAACATATATGAGAGCACCAGCTTCCACCCATGAGAGAGAGTTTTCCACTTGATTGCTTCTGCAAAACATTGAAAGATAAACATATCTTCTCATATCTTATACGTTGGTGAATGCACACTTTTCTCTCCGTTCTGCTTCAATCTTTCAATTTACTCAATCTTTCGATATTCTTATTTTGACAATATATTCTGATTCCCAACAAAAAATTTCTCGTTTGACACTTTGTTGTTTCCGTTATGGAACGATATTCGATAAACCGAGTTCAAAGCCACAAATTGCACACAAATATTGAGTTAGAAAAGTAATAAAATGGCTAAACGTGATTTTGTTTTTGTCGAGACTAAATTCAATAAGGTCGGGGGCACGATTGAGGGGATTTCTTCTCAACCATGCTTCCTACGGCTGCTCGAGACTCGCAATAAAAACGACAAAGAGACGTTTTTATTTACTCTCCACTAGATCGACTAACCGTCAAAGTGAAATGTCGATAGCGGCGGAGAAAAATCGTACCTCACCGCCTCCTCCCCTCTCTCTCTCTCTCTCGGTCTACCATCAACCTCGTCCGTGGCTTTCATCTCTTCTCTCTCTCATCTCTGCCCGAACATCATTTCCAGACTGATTCTCCATTAATAGTCGAATAAAGAAGCGGAAACGAATCAAAACTCGAGTCTGTTTCGTGTTCTTCAAACGGTTTCTTCATCCGCACTCCTCGATATGCACGTCTGATTGACGGGTTACACAACAATGCTCTCCAGATCTGTGAGAACGCGGTTCACGACCTCTGACGGGAAGTCAGGAAGATGGCTGGTATTCCATGATGGCTGACATTCACTGTCAAGATATGAACCATCACCTCAGGATGGACATTTATTCGACCGGAAGTAGGTTTCAGATTGATTTTAGTCGGGATCAAACTATTCTCAAATGTTTGCTTGGTCAGCTTGAATGGTCCAAGTCCAATTTACTTCGGATATTCCAGTTTTATGGAATCGACAAGATGGGATCATATATATATATATATATATATATATATATATATATATATATATATATATATATATATATATATATATATATATGTATCTTCATTCAAGACACTGTCTCACATTATAAGATCGCTGAAACACAGAATGAAAATCAATTAATTAAAATATGAAAAAAACTATCGATAACAATTTTTTAGAGAATGCAAAAATAGATATAATTTGACTAGGTTTGAATGAGGAAATGTAGAAGGGAGAAATAATTGGATGATGATAACAAAATCATACAAAAATCAAGAAGAAAAGAATGAAAAATAGTATGCAATGAGAACAAAATTGGGAATCAAAGCTGAAGACTATGAAGATGATGTCGTATAATTTGTAGTGATCCTCGAAGGGCGAGTAGAACTATGCTATAAATGAATTTGTTGTTGAGTTTCTAGCATTGTGCCAATGACAACAACAACAATGAAGTCTGCATGTGGCGATAACCCAGAACAGATTGTTCCCGAATGAGGAGATAACAATAATACACACTATCACTAATTTGTTTGCGATTTGGATCAGCCGTTTCGAGTAAAATGATTCGATAGACAAATCACGTTCATCAAATAGACAGGAATGTGAGCATGATCATGTTGGCGAGATTCACGGCCTCTCAGATCCGATATCCACCGGATGGAGTTCATTTGGTATGAGTCAAGGTGTGTGAATTATCGGTTATATCAGAGTCTACAGAAGGTAGAACCACTTTATCGACTCTGAATCATTCAGAACACAACGCATATTCCACCTTCACCCAGTGATAACAGCTTGTCATGTTCATGCTGTATTATTGCAGGCCTGAAGCTCCACTTGGATATGTGTAGTTGATTCCTGGTGATTGGCCGTGCCCGATGCAAGGTCTGTGCACGCGCCTATACTTGTGTTAGTTCAGGTGCAAGAATCTTCCCTCGCCCGATTTAATCTCGAGCAGAGAATACTCCAACTTCCTCGTGTAACCCACTTCAAGTAGCGTTAATTGCATTTCCTAATGCCAACAGAATAAATCAATGGCTGCCTCACTTTCTTGCTAATTAAATTTGTTTCCGCAGGTTGGTACCGCGTCAGTGCTGTCACGCTCGTGTCGGCTGCGGTCTGCTATTTGCTCTCATCACGGCAGAAATGATCGATACGAATCTGTGAATGGAAACATTGCGATAAAACGTTGGGAAACAGTCGTTTCGAGCAACCCTGAACATGTTGCGACCGGGACCTTACCTGAGGGCTGAACCCGCAGTGACAGATATTCAATTCAAACATTATCAACTATTATTAACTGGTAATTGAATAGGCCCTGGAAAAATGGTGTATATACCATTATTTCCAGATCCCGAGATTTTGGTTGGGATAGGTTGTATATCCATTTCTCTGTTATGTAGTGGACTCTGGTATCGAATTTCGTAACTATTACATGTGAATGAATAAATCTGCGTGATCAATCGTACGTGGAAAAAGGTTGTTCAACCGATCAAGATGGCCTTGCAAAATGATCCTCACAATAATCGGAATCGTCTTTAAACCTTTCTTCCAGGGGCCTATTCGATTATCAATCGAAAAGTTATCAATCCACAATGATTGGTTGGATGAGCGGAGCAGATGAACAATTTTCCGTACCAGGAAAAATGAAAATATATTTTTTTGTTCGCTCTCCACATGTTAAACTATATTACAAATTCAGCTGGAATTTGGCATAGACAAGTGACCTCATCCGAATCGATACTGCATAGTTCTGAGGTGCAATCGGTTTCACCACTTCTGAGAGAATCGATTCTGAAATTTTTCAAAACCTCATAAGAATGGCGTGAGAAAAGAATCGAGTGAAAATGTAATGGATGAACTCGACTTTCTATTTTATTCATTCATCACTTATTTATATTGTTTTCTTAATTCGACGTGGCATGATAAGATCATGGATATCCCGAAACAAGAACTTGAACAAATTCCAGAATAAACAAATGGATGGAGATAAGTTCTCATCCTGATTGCGTATCTATCACTTGACGAGAGTTTCTGACAACAGTTGAAGTGTTTCGACTGCTGAAAGTCTTGTAGCAGGCAGTGAGTTCGTACTTGATGAGCTCGACTCGGTGTATCTAATGATGTATCATCCGAGCTCAAACCAAAGCTCTGATCTTCCAATGCACTCCAACATCCAGACCCAACTCGATTGTCCCCGTGACGTTAATTAGTTCCCAGTTCAACTCGGAGTCCGTCAACAGGAAACAAAGAAGAAGAAGATTCTGGGAGAGAAAAGTTGGTGAAATATATTCGAAAACTTTTCACTGAACAAGTTTTGTGATCTTCATAGAACATCATCCATTATGAATGGTATCTACTCTCTCCATTCTCGACTCCGATATCACAATTAGCTGGAATGGCAATTATCGCTTCGCCTGACAGCCGAGAGACGGGCTCATTAGATATTGCGATCTTTGAATCTTGTTCTGTGAAAGTTTGAGATAGCAGACGGTCGATGGAAGTGATGCATTGATTCAAGCCACGGCTTCCAATGTGACAATGGTATTGGAAGAAATAGAATATTAACAGTAGTCTCCATCTCATCCTAAAAACATGGTACAACTAGGCGAACATGCGTTGTGAGATGAGCGAGATATCTGAATATAAGGTTGGAATCAGTCGTCGAAGTGGTTTTATCATTGCTACTTCATCGACTCTGGTATATTAGAAAAATCTAGACACCTTGAAGTTTATAAAAAAACTTCATTGTTGAGCAAATATTGAATCTAGAAAGCGGTGAATCTTGACATCCTGGTTCTGCTATCATCTCCATCTATGTAATGAATGAAAAAAGTTCGTCAAATTGATTCATTCAAGACGGTCAGTCCAAATTGCACACAGAATTGTGATAGTGTGTATCATTCAGGTACACATTCGAACAATTTTTAGTTTCAGAGATTTCATTTGTCAAATATTTCCCGCTCGACCTAACCTCATGAAGTTTTTGAGAACTCTGAGCTGATATTTCGCAAAACTAGTTTGACCGATTCTCTCTGAAAACTGAATAGTTCCAAGTTGAATGAGTCTGCGTGTGCAGAAATTGTTTCATGACAATCAGTCGAACCGTGCGACCTGAGCAGTGCTCACAAATAAGCAAACAAACAAAAACAAGAAAACACAGGCAAAGCTTCATGAGAGTGTGACGGAGTCTCCACACACGCTCATCCAATGAGAAATGAAGATGGAAAAAAAAAACAGAACTGAATGACGTGAGAGCGTGATGACACACGATTGTCCACAGATTTCAATAAAGAGCAGTGAAATATCTTGCAACAGCTAGCTTTGATCCCTGTGCAGATATATTTTACAAAGATTCATTTAAACCACTTTTTAAAAAGTACAATATTTTAACTTTGCCATCTATTTATATATCAAGTACAATATTGTATGTAATGGACAACAAATACCTCAATCATGATTTTAACGAGGAACATAATTGTAACACCAGACAAAATAACATTAAAGTGATAACACTTGATTTTTTCATTTTGAAAGATGGCCCCATCTATTCAGGAATTAAATTCCACAATTCTTTACCCCTGACAATAAAACAAAAGGAAGGAAATTCTTTCAGAATCGGTCTTATGAACTTACTTTCAGATAAATGTTATAATAGTATAGAAGAGATTTTAGATGACACATGTGCTGTTTTTTAAACTATGTATTGATATAGATTTTAAACTTATATGTGTTTAAAAATATGTATATATTGTAATGTATTTGGTATCTTGTAATATGTGTGTATGTGCTTCTTGTATTGACGTGTTAAATATCATTCTATGATCAATAATGACAATAAATAATAATAATGATAGTAATAAAATAGACCGGACCGTTCTCAGCATAGGCCGTCAGCTGAAACATTTATTGGGTGAGAGATTTCCTTTAGAACAAGTTTCATTTATCCAGATTTACATCTAATTGAGAGAAAAGAAATACTCCATTTCATGAAATATTCAAATGTGACTCGTTGATAAACTACTCGAGACTTGAACTTTTCCAAGTCTAGGTACAATGTTTTTCTCCCCGGAGAGAGAGAGAGAGAAAGAGAGAGAGAGAGAGAGAGAGAGAGAGAGAGAGAGAGAGAGAGAGAGAGAAAAGAAACGGTCTAGACTATCTTCGTCCAGCAAGCTTATATCTGCAAGCCGATCATTTTCTCTTGAACATTTTATTAATGCTCGTTTCCCTGACAGCTTCAAGCGGAGGTAGAATCTTGTGGAATAATAATTATATTCTATAAACTCGTGTATTGAGGTTTCCGCCCTTCACGGCCTCCCCTAACCTCAAAAGGAAACGATAGCGAATTAAAATAAATGATTGCCTGCAGCTATGTTATTATATTTCCGTCTCAAGTACAGGCTTTATAATATAGTCGAGTGGGGGGTTGGTTTTCGTAGACTCGCGATACATTCGATCGAGTTCGCGAAACGATCTGCTGTTAAAACTCTAATGAGACAAGCTTATGCGCTTTTGTAGTCGGTATGACGTGGAATAGACCAGGCTTAAGAGGGCACGAGAGTCGGTTTGGAGAAATAACAGTTGGTTGGTGATGGTTTTTGAACGGTATGAGATATTAAGAATCTAAACACGGTTTGAGTTGCAACCATATAACTAATGTCACATATTGTGCTGCTGGAATATACAGCTGGAAAATGTTCTTTCGAGCTGTAAACGCTTGGCAACAATAATGCGATCCGAACTGAATAGTTATAACTTATTTCTTCTTGAGAATACTGCAAAAGTTCTGTGTTTTTTTTCTTCCAGGATTCCAATATTCATCCCTTACTGCACAGAAGTTATCCTAAGAAAACGATGCACCGCCGAATGGATTTGAAACAATAACAGTTTGTCGGTGATAACTCTCGAACAGTATCAGATATGAAAGTTCCAGAGCGGAAAAATAGATGTTCAATACACCTCGATATGGTGTGACTACAGAGCTCGTATGCTTGACCGGGCTGGGATGGATCTGAGCGATTCAAATTATTGAAGAGAAATACAACGAACTATTGAGTCACTTGAAGTATCCGACATATACCAGAGTGATTGTTCGACTGTTGATTGAGTGCACCTTGGAATGGCGAGATGAGGGAATATTGTATCAATCCGACGGTGTATATCAATGGTGATGATAACTGAAGGAAGCCATCTCCTCATAGAAGACAAGTGGGAATATTTTGATGATCTCATCTCTTAGATACTTTCCATCAAGCTTCTACGAACCCTGGAATAAATCTTGATTTACGAACAGAATATTCTGTGTTAGGATCGAATAGCTGGGAATTGGTTGGATACATTGGATGAAGTTATGACTCTCAAGTTAAAGCGCTATACATTCACCTGAGCATCTTCCACTGACTTTCAAACATCGTCGTCGCCAATACGTCCACCAACACGTGACATGTGCTGTCAAGGCCGTGTTGATCGACAGCCTGTCAGCCCCTCTTGACCCGCACCCCAATCAATCTCCCCCTCCCCCCGACACCCTGTTGCTTCCATCACTCACCGGCCTGCTCCGTGGGCCCAGCCTTGGGCGTGCTCGCGAGGAAATTAGGCGCCTTCCTTCCTGCCTGGTTCCTGTTGGGAGACGTCCCTCAGGATGTGACCAGCCAATCGCCGTCGGCTTCCAATCAGAGCGGTAATCAGGATGATCACCAGGGGGCGGTTACCCCGCAGGCGACTCCAGAACCTAATGGCTGGATTCGCTTCAATTATTGCGAATAAACAGAGGATATGACTTGTTGTTCGAAGCTTTTCCAACTGTACTCGAGTAACACTGATGGAAATGCGTTGAGAGGTACTTGAGCCCAACCCAACTATCCTAACCCCATGGCTTCTATGTGCCCCAACTAATCACTCGGAGAAGTAACTGTCGCAACTTCATCACTGTATATTTTGATCCAGTATCTCAGAAAACCAACGGAGACAAGGAAATATCAGAGAAACTCACCGTTCCATGAGAATGGAGAGATGTGATCACAGTGAGATTCGAACGGAAGACTTTCGAGTCTGGAATCGAGAGCGCAACGCGAGCAACATATTGCACTCGAACAAGTTGACAGAAAACAAACGAAATGATACTGGAAGAGAGAGATTATTCATTTTCCTCAATCAATTTATCACAGTTATTCAAGGGACAAATGAATGCCCTTCATGAATGAGAGGATGGATCGGGCATTTCAAATTTAGCTCATCATCCGTGAATATATAAATGAAGAAGAATGAAATATATGAATGATGTATATTCATGTATATATGCATATATATATATATATATATATATATATATATATATATATATATATATATATATATATATATATATATATATATATATATATATATATATAGAAACATATATATATATATATATATATATATATATATATATATATATATATATATATATATATATATATATATATATATATATATATATATATATATAAATGTCCATTTTATGAATTCACCTCACGAAAAAATCATATCATCAATAACACAAAAATATTATATTCATATTTGATAACATTCCGTTTCCTCAGTGTAGCCCCAGCATCCTCGTGTTGCACATGCCTGATGATCTGTCTGCTGGACCGCAGGCCGAGTGATGAGTGTTGCCATGGTAACTCGGATTGATTGTCGGACGCCAACAACCACGATCAGCTTGATGTTTATTGAATATATACCGTGTTCGTGTACGGGCAGAAAACATGCCCTAGCGGTGTGGCGGGCAATTAGCTGATATCGGTGATATCACTCATGTCATGCTCAAGTGCTTCACGGATTGATCGGAACTGCGAATATTTGACACACTGTGTCTCTCTTCGAGTTGTGACAAATTGAACTCGTATTGCCGTTTCCATTATCATCGCTGACGCTTCATGTACAAGGTGTATGACTCGGGTCGGAAGTAGAATATACGTGCACACACATGAATATATACATATATGAATATATATATATATATATATATACATATATATATATATATATATATATATATATATATATATATATATATATATATATATATATATATATATATATATATATATATATATATATATATATATATATATATATATATATATATATATATATATATATATATATATATATATATATATATATATATATATATATATATATATATATATATATATACATATATATATATATATATATAAACATATATATATATATATATATATATATATATATATATATATATATATATATATATTCAAATATATATATATATATATATATATATATATATAGCATATATATATATAATTATATATATATATATATATATATATATATATATATATATATATATATATATATATATAATCACTCATATTTATATACATTCATACTGCGTTCATTCATATTGGGGTTATTTAATACCCTGTACTTTTGATTCCATATGGGCCGTATCAGAATCAATCAACCTTCGATCTCATGAGATGGATTCCGTGCGTTTCGATATCGTTCAGATATTTGTCCTGATCACACTAAGTTCCCACGACTCAAAGCACCTCACTGCTCTGATGAATGAGAACCATTGGCGTCGGTGAATGATACATGAGATGATATTGCGATCATGAGATATGCATCATCCTAATAACCTTTCTTTGTCGATAGTGGAAGAAGTTGGTCGTGGACTCTTCTTGTTAACAAGACTGTCGGACTGTTTTAATGTCCGAAATTAATAAGACAAGTCAAAATCGGACTGAACTCCAGAGAGAAACCAGGTTGCCCCAACGTCCAGCTCTGGGCTCCTCAATGATGATCTGGTATGCAAGCCACTGGTTCACTCACTCCTGTGTTCTCTAAGATTGTTGGAAGAGTGATCTGATTGTCTAACATTCCTCTACTCAGATCGTATCCTCGAAGCTGGGGTCGCCTCTGATTGGCTGGTCTCGAGCCACGATCTCACCGCGTTATCCTGCCTTTAAGTCGGGAAACATCGATTGACACGTTGAGTTTCTAGATCAGTCAGGTGAAATAAGTTTGTTCGTCAGGTTTTTCATCCAATTAAAAGAAGGAAAATGACACGAAAATCAATTGAGAATCTATTGAATATGAATGAATACATTCTTCTTAGGAATATTCCGGATGTGCATGGAGGTTGGGAAGTTCGTTGTCATTTTGGGAAAACCATTGCATGCCGAGATCCAGAGCAACACAACGTATCATTCTCATTCCTCACCACACACTTCCATTTCAATTCATCTCTCCCACACAAGCTAAGAGACGAGTTAAAAAATAAACTAATTACACTCTTTTTAATTAAAAGCTAGTGCACTCCTTTGTACCGCGTCTGTCGGCCGAGTCGTATTAGCATTTTATGTGCCGCTTCCTCGTACAATAGCTCCGACTTGGAGCCGTGCAATCGCATTAGCGAGGCTCGGTCGTGCGAGACCGGGACACCCGCTCGACGCCTCGAGTCCTCTCTTGGGCCGCGAACACCCGCTCGACGCCTCGAGCCTCTCTTGGGCCCTGAACACCCGCTCGATGCCTCGAGTCCTCTCTCAGGCCCTGAACACCCGCTCGACACCTCGAGTCCTCTCTTGGGCCGCGGACACCCGCTTGCATGGTCGTGCAAGACCGGGACACCCGCTCGACGCCTCGAGTCCTCTCTTGAGCCCTGAACACCCGATCGACGCCTCGAGTCCTCTCTTGGGCCGCGGACACCCGCTTGCATGGTCGTGCGAGACCGGGACACCCGCTCGGCGCCTCGAGTCCTCTCTTGAGCCCTGAACACCCGATCGACGCCTCGAGTCCTCTCAGGCCCCGAACACCCGCTCGACGCCTCGAGTCCTCTCAGGCCCCGAACACCCGCTCGACGCCTCGAATCCTCTCGGGCCCCGAACACCCGCTCGGCCCAGGTTCTCCAATGAGCACATAGGTAATGTGGACGGTTGCTTTATCGGCTCACAGAAGATGTGTTGACCAATAGATTATCTGCACGTCGATCACGGCCCTTCCACCAACAATAAATCCACTGAAAATGATGTAATACACGGAGATAACGACGATAGGAGGAACATATGGATGATGACCTCATCAAATCATCTGACGTCATGAGTTCATGACGGAATGAGTGGAGTTGTGGATGAAAGAATAATATTGTTGATTCCACAAGGTGGTATCACCTGTTGAACTTGTCCGTTGGATCAACCTGCTAGAGCTCTGCGCATGATACTGGAGCAAGTCGGACTTGGGTTCGAGTCCCGCGTGAGACATGATGTGTCTCACTCGAACCCCCGTATGATCGAGCTGATGGTGGGGTCGTTCATCACGCAAATAATAACCGGGCTATGAAATTATCAAATACAGCTTGTTAACGGAAACTGGAAATAAAATCCAAGAATCTCTTATTGGATGATAACTCAAGTAGTGACTTTTCAATGCCGAGTTATAGTCTCTCTCTTTCTCCAATAGCAATCGTACAGACTTGCAAGCTTTGCCCAATACACGATTATACATTATCGTCAAAATGACAAAGTCTTATTTTTCATCACAATGAATTACTTGATATAAAATCATTCCTCCTTGATTCAGATTGATGGAATTGAATGTGAGGGTGGAAAGTAGAATCGCCTGGACTGAGTATACCACAAGGGCAATCTCAACACTTTGAATCATCATAGATAACATGTTCACTGGATAATGAAACTCCAGGTTATGATCGAAGGCGTGGTTAACATTTCAAATATTCACATTGCGGAGAAAACATTCGATCATTTCAATCAATCCAATTCATTTCTGAACCATTTCATGCCTGTTTCCTCATAAATAGTGTTGCAATACTGATGACCAATACGTGAGTGAGTAGGTATTTATCGTCTTCAGAATCAATTCGATGTACAAGACGTGGTTCAACATAGGAATATATATAAACAAACTTTGAAAATTCAGTATAAAATACAAACATTGTATATTACTGCAGTCATCACATTGATTCCACGACATAGAATGAGATCACAGATGATAACTCAGATACAATACTGAAAATTACCTGAATAATAACTAAAAACAAGTATAAAGTGTAAGTAATTCAATCATTGGATCATAAAATACCATGGTGTGATTCAAATTATTGAATGATAGAAATGATAATGATAATATACGGTGATGTATAATTCATATGATAGTATAATAATTCTTATATGTTTGTCACTCCAGTGTATTCTGCAATTTTATTCCAAATATTCCTAATTGAGTTCTGACATCGATTGTATATAATATTCAGTATCCTAGTTCGTTTTTTGATCACCTCGATCTACTCCTGATAGTGACTCTATAGGAGTGTAATAGAATCTTCGCTACGCTCATCTCATAATAACTGGATTTCCACGTTTCTGCGCACCGCTCAAAGTCCCGACAGAAGTTGAAAGAGTGTATTAATGTTGGTAAGGACGCGCTAATTGCGAGGGGTGTGGATACAGTCGGCCGGAGGCTGCTCCAGATGTGAGGAATACAAGAGGGGGCGCACCCCCCCCCCCCACTGGAGGACGTGAGGAGAATGGAAGACTCTGCTCCCTTCACTCATTATCCTCCACTTTACATACATCAGTCGGCCATGAATCTGCTGGTGATGATTGGCTGCACCACAAGACGTACTGTAGCCAGCTTGTTCGGTCTGATGACTTGTATTGTTATTGCTAGAATATCGGGGAGATACTCCGAAGCAGTGGTAATTCTCAGAGTGAACTACCCACAGCATCACATCTTCAGTGTCAGTGATACATATCAACGATCGCAGGTATCATTTCATATCAGCTTCAACTACGCACTATAATGATACAAAATATCTATTGGCGTCGGATTAGAAAATAATCATATCACAGGATGATGAGATGAGGGAATCTTTTTTTTTTTTTTAAGAATGGTCGGAAGGAATCGGTCGTGGCCTATATTGTGGGAACCATCCTGGCATGATCCTGCACTACAGAGGTGAATCACGAGAACAGCCTGTGAATATGGATGGTGGCGGGAATCAAACCAAGTCCAATATATCCCCAACCTCTCAGATCACATGAAGCGAGTGCGTTTACCCCTGCGCCGAATGTTCCGGTCTCAGTGACTGTGCGAATGAACAGTTTCAATTTCAATTTCCAAATCATTTTATTATTGATTCTCATAAATAATTTGATATGAATAGGCCTACATCGTGGAGAAACTGCCTCACACTATTCGGGCAAATATATCGGTGAATACTGTTGATTCACAATGAACATCCCCATTATGCGTGTCACGTGTCATTTGTATGTCGCGTTGCGCGGTGAGGTGGAAGTCGTGTGCTGGCCCAACACACACAAGTGATCTTTCCACTTTCATTATCATAACTACCCAGTCATCAGTATTTCCAACAAACACTGTTTGCATCTGATGACCTTGATCGATGCATTCATCTTGGATTGTATTCATCTTCATCAGTCAAATAGGCATTGAGTGGATCAACAATACAACCTGACATCTTCCTTGGTTACTCAAGCCGTATCTGATATATGACGAATCAAACACAAATCAATGTTCAATTGAGAGTTGGTACAACTGGCACTCATATCATATATTCTGAATATTATTATAGAAACTTGTTTCAGAGTCATTGTTATCCAGTTGGGGCTGTGGATGAGAGGTAGGATCGTTAGGATGGGGCACCACGAGGAAGATCTCACCTCCCCGAAGTGAACATGAAATCAGCCCCCGTTTAACAAACAGGAAATCCTCGAGAAACAAAACCAGGTAGCATCAACATCTCAAACATTGAATTTGAGAGGAGAGAATTTTCAATTTTCAACCACGTATCGGATATATAATTCAATCACAATATGTGTATGACATATAGTTCCATTCTATCGTTATATTCTATTGATAATTGTATCATTGATCCATGCAGAACTTTGGTGGACAAGAACCCTTGAAACCTCACCCTCACTCCACTCCAGGGGTGGGATTGACTAGCAATTGCCTCCCCAAACCTTCGAACATCGCGTCCCGCTCGGTCACCCCTCGTTCTCCTGTTTGCCGCTTTAGTTACCATATTTGTCGGTAGGCGCGTGTCACTCGTGACTTGTTTCCAAAGTGAACGAATTCGAGGACGTGTCTGATTAGACACAATGGCGGGTAATTGTCCTCGAACAACTAGCGCTCACTGCAATCAGCGGCCGGATTGTTCAACTCGCGACAATGGAACCTATAATTGAGCAACAATAGAGTATCGGGCAGAAAAATCAATGTACCACTCAGCGTGATAGGGGTACACGTGTATTCAGGGGTCAGAATTATATATTGACTAGATAGACAAATCAGCATGATTGTATTGATGAGGGTTGACCACGGAAAGTTGTGTATTACATCAACATTGGTGGATGATGAACATGGCGTCACTCTATTCGTGAAGAGCGTCTCAAAATACTTCTAGAAGAAGAGTTTGGCGGAGTCTGAAAGGAAATGGAATATATGAAGACCTGATTGGCTGAGTGAAAAGATTGTACCGTGATTGAGAGTAACCAATGAGCGGGGAGAGATTTGAATGGTTCAATGTGAGAAGCGAAGTGGGGCAAGGAAGTGTTCTGTCACCAGTTTTCTTCATATTGATCAGAGATGCCGTGATCAAGGGAGTTGATACAGAAACAGAAGGTATAATTATCACCATTATTATTGTCAGAGGATCTTTTTTCTTGTGAAATTCGGTGGAGCTGTTCTCATATTGCACCAGTTCAAAACATAATTCACATGAATTTCCGACACAAGATTAAATACACAACAACATGAGGATGGATACATGAATACATATAATTGTCGTTCACACAGAGATTTGACCAATAATGTTATAAACACACAACCGATATTCTGTTGACATATTGATGTACTGGGATTATTGAGAAGAGCTGCTAGAAGAGGTTGTACAGATAAGAAGGATACTAAAGGACTTTCCTCGTGACGTCATGGCCGATCGACCTCACTCTGTCATCTCTGGAGTTCTTCAGGTACTTCATGACATTAACACGAATTTCCGAGAGTAAAATACTTTACTAGAGTTTTGAATGTGAGAAGAAAATTGACACTGAACCTCACATTCGACGAATTCGTATGAGCAAATGTCATTCAGTATAAATGAATGATAGGAATGATATGAATGATATGCTGATAATATTGAATGAATGATTGACTATGCATTGCATGACTCTTTGTGTTCATGAAACCATCACCTTGATGTTGCGTTAGGTAAACATTCCTCCCATTATCACCCATACACCTCGACCATTGGTTTCTGTATCAACAGTCCCGCACGGGTGAGCAGGAAGTGATGAATAAGGCATCATTTGATTGTGAGGTTTTCAATATTATCATAATATATTTATCATTCACTTACACTGTTCAACTCCACCCTGTTCACTTTCTAACATATTCATCCAGTTTGTGATTCAATTTTCAATTCAATTCTTCCAATTTCAACATGTTTTTTACTCTCATTTAACAATCACATGACAAATATGAAATAGAATACCAAACACATGGGGATAATAACAAGTAAATTCAATACGAATATAACGGTGAAATGAGAAAAATAAAGAAGAACTGCCATTAGTGCGAAATAAATTGATTGATAAATAAGACTACATGATATAAGATATACAATAAGACAACTCAACCCTGTTCACTTTCCAACATATTCATTCAGTTTGTAATTTATTCGACATTATTACGTATACTTCTGTTTCAATCATCGCATCAAACAATATTCTCTCCATTATTCTCATATATTCAATCCGCAGTCAAGTTCTTCAGGGCTTTGTGTACATCACGTGACCGTTCATCCATGCATATGTATGTCTATGTTCTTCTGTGCGATAAAATGTGATAAAATGAAATGCAAGACTGAATATATTTAAGATATTTGACTGGAATGCAACGATTTGTTGACACCTGTGGCGCTATCTAGCGGAGATTCACTCGCACCACGAGTGTTCCTGTTATCGATTCGACGTTCCTGCTTTGCACGTTCTCTCCTGGAGGAGCTGCGGTCGGTGACCGAGTAACACTGCGTTCTCAACCTGGCGGCTAGATGTCAGTGAATCAATGTTTCGTTCTCGCTCTCTCTCATAGATACCACTAGCTGCATACTTAACGGCACTGGGCGTATCGGCCACAGGAAAACGCCTCGATTGGTATGTTCTACGTGTCATTCTATTCCGCTCACGCTATCTTGTCCAGGAATAAGATAATTCTACAATGACACACTTTCATTAAGAGTCTACGGTGATCGATTAGGCAGAATATCAGATTTTTGGTGATAACTTTTGAACGGTATGAGTTATCGAAATTCTAACACTCGAGGAACACAGATGATAACAATGGCTCCGAGATGATATCAGTTGAAACTATTCAGGTATTGTCGCATAACTTCCAAGCGTCGACAGCTAAAAAATGTGTTCTTTCAGCTGTCGACGTTCGCGACTAGTCATAACTCATATCGTCTTGAATCTATTCTAATTATCTGCGTTTCTCGCGTATCAGAATTTTGATATCTCATACTGTTCAAAATTAATCACAAGTAACTGATCTGCCGGCATGGGTAGCTGAGTGGTTAACGCACTTGCTCCATGTGACCCGGGAGGTGGTGGGCATATCGGACCCGGTTCGATCTCCACCACCGTCCATCTCTACAGGGGTTTATCGTGGTTTCCCTCTGTAGTCTATAGGCTAATGCCGGGATGGTTCCCACAATATAGGCCACGTGACCACTTCGTTACCACTATCCTTCCCATTACTCATCAAACCTCCATCTCACCATCCCATCATCTCATTAATCATTCATCCGACGCCAATATATCTTAGTAATCATTACAGTGCGTCGTTAAAACCCAATATAGTAACTGATCTTCCGGTGAACCGACTATCGTGGACTCTCAACCATCTGCTCCGCCGATCTGATCATTCAAACCAACTGGAGAAACAGAAATTGGAAATATCGATTAATTCTGGAAATATTCAATGGTACAGTATGAACTTTTCACAGCTCGACTATTTTCAGTGGAATTGACATAAGTCATAATATATTACTATAATATATAATACTGAAGTGTCTAGGTCTCAAAATTACATACCTTAGCACTGAAATAGAAATGCTGTTACCTAGATATCGGCACAGATAAAGATCATACATTATCAGATGAGCGTAGCGAAGATTCCATTCCACTCTTATAGGGCTTTGTCTGTGTGTGATTTTTTTTTGTGGGCACTGCACAAGTCGCAAGGTTTGACTGATCGACATTAAACTTCTTTGTACACGCAAACTTATCCAACGTGAACTATATAGTTTTTGGTATGAATCGGTCGAACCGATTTTGAGAAATATCATCTCAAAGTTTCTAAAAACCCCATGAGATATTTAGGCTGGGCATGAAAATCTGAAAATAAAATCTCTCCAAATGGAATGACATTTTCTGTAGATGTGTGAACATGATTGATACACATCATCACAATTCGGTATGCAATTCGGATCAGTCATTCTTGAGAAAATAATAATTAAATTATCTGTTCTTATTCATCTAATATTATCATTGAAATCAAAGCAGATTCAGGTTGTCGAGATTCACTGCTTCCTAGATTCAATATTTGCCCAACAATGAAGTCTTCTTTATATAAGTCAAGGTGTGAAGAATACCAGAGACGATAAAGTAGCGAGGGTAAAACTACTTCAACGACTATTATACCTGATCGTATATCTCGCTCATCTTACAACGCTTATGTTGCGTTTGGCTAGTAATTACCTAATTACTGAATCCTTGAACCATTATCTTGTGTAATAATACCAGAATAGCAGGACATTTGGTAATATGGAAATCACTGGCTCAGAAGAGGACTTTTTGCCATTCATTTTTCATATCCACTGCAAAGTTGTTTTATTTTCACTTATTTACATTCAAACAAACAAAAACTTGACCAACATTTTGCTAGTGAACAAAATTACAATCCTGTTATCGATGTTTCACATCTGAAATCGACAGCGTTTTTCCGTGGAATTCTCTCTCTCAATATTCCACATACAATTTATTCAACAATTCACAATGGAAAATGTTGACTTATTTATATCTATGGTAATTTTCCACTTCCTCGGCAAGAACGATCGCCTGCTATTAAAAGTTGTATCGCGGATCGAGGTGTTGATCGGCTTGTTTATCACGTGATGTGAAGTCATCAGATTTCCCTGGAGTCGAACCACGCACTGTTGGAATACTGATTCTCTCCGCACGCTCGGATAGAGCCAGACTAGCTGTGTCTCACTTCTGATAATTAGCATGATATATTTCATGCATCAGAACTGTGGAATGAGCTTTTACTGAGACCACTCATGAGAAAATTCATTCCAAAGTTTTCCAGAATCTCATAGGAATAACCCAGAGGAAAATATACGTGAAACATATTTCTTTCAAGAGAATTCAAATTCTCAGAAAACTTAATTACAATAATCATACACATTATTCCGATATTTCTGCCGTCTCGATGTGAAAAATATGGTATGTGATTTTCTCAAACCACTCAAAGCTGTTAAGATACCAATCAAATCCAAGCAACAGGTGTCACCATTCAATTGAGAACGATTAAAACAGAGCCTTGTTTATCATCGTAGAAATCGATTGGAAAGTAGGAGGGCAGTCATGTAATTGTTCGGATCTCAAGGTGATCTCAAGGATATATATATATATATATATATATATATATATATATATATATATATATATATATATTTATATATATATATATATATATATATATATATATATATATATATATATATATATATATATATATATATATATATAATCAATTCAAAGATATGTTGAAATATTGTTTCAGCTCATCCATCTACGCGGATACACATAACGCGTTTTCCTAGTAATCTCTTCACTGGATTCAGACACGCATTGTGGTTCTTCTATTATTCCATTGGATGTTAATGATTGATATAAACCAATTCTTCACAGACAAAATGATGACGGTGATGATGATGATTTAATTATGATAAAGGTCCATTGGCATCGGATAATGATCAATGAGATGATGAGATGGTGAGATGATGAGATGATGAGATGATGAGATGATGAGATGATGAGATGATGAAATGATGAGATGATGAGATGGTGAGATAGACGTTTTCTGACACTCAATGGAAAGTATGGTGTGAATTAGGCGGTCGTGGCCCATATTGTAGGACCATCCAAGCATCAGCCTTGACTACAAAATGAACCCACATAGACTCAAATAAAGATGGACGATGATGAAGATCGAACCGCGTCCCGATATTTCCCTCATTTCCCGGATCACATGTAGCGAGTGCTCTAGCATCTGAGCTGTATATGCCAGTCGTCTCTATTCACTCTGCTGATGAAAGTATATACGAATCTATTTGATAATTATAATTGAATCTCGTATTGAGAGTGGAGCTGAAGCAAGATTCACCGCTAGTTATCTCAGCGAGTACCTCTGTGCGCTAACCGAGCCTGCAGGAATAAGCCGGCCGTAAGAACAATAAACAGAGCCGGTGTACAGGCCTGGAGTATATGCTGTTCGTAGGGCGGCTGTTGATTCTAAATTACCATCCCGACAAGGATAATCCGAGCATGCGATATGCCGGCTCGTGTGAGAGAGAGAGAGAGAGAGAGAGAGAGGGAGAGAGAGAGAGAGGGTATTGTTGCCAAACATGGTTCTGCGGGAAAAACAAATGCAAATAGATTTCAGTTTTTACATCTGACGAGATGTGTATTTACAATTTCCGCGGGAATAATTAACTAACGAATTGTGACCGCCAAGTTAGGAGAAGGTTTAATAGAATATACATACATCAAATGTGTACAGAGGCAATGTAAAGATTTCAACAGGATTAATTCTCGGATTGTTTGAATACATTGAGATGAATTTCACATCCATTTGATGATTATATTCTCTTATGAAATAGGCTCTCCAGAAAAACGCACTTCATGGAGGATTGAAACCCACATCACTATGAAGGAATGAACGTTCAATGTATTGTACTGATGAGTTATTGCGTACAGGAAAAGCTGGAGTCTTGGAAGTGTATTACCTCTTGTCTGCCGCTGAGGTGGAACCACCGAGATCATCGGTATACCTGTCTCAATTCAATTTCAATTTTTCAATTTTTAAATCTTTTTATTCATGTTTTGTACCTCTGAATTTGTAACACTTTCACACTTTCAAATTTTCATATAATGAACCAAATCAAGAAGCCCGCGTAAGACAAAGTCTTGTGTGCGGGCTGTCCTATAAAAATAAAATAAGAGTAAGTCGGTACAAAAACTATATAACTTAAATATGATTCAACCTGAAAAAAAAAAAAACGAATGCAAAAATAATGTATCGGCCACTATTACAATATTGGACATAAAACAAACTCTTTCGGGGAAAATCCCAATCGAAGCGTATAAACCTTTCGACACACCTACACACCTACAGCAAAAAAAAAACAAAAAAAAACATAGCTATTAAAGTTCTAAAAATCCATCAGTTTCAATATATAGGAATTTTCAGTGATTTCTAGCCACCTGCTGAGTGCCTTTTTAAACGAGTATAGTGTACCACATTATTTTTCTAATATCTAATGGTGATTGATTGTATACATATGGACCCAGGTAGTCTGCCTGTTTCTGACATAAGAGTTTATTCATTTTAGGTATACTCACAGTATACTCCACATCATGCCAGCTCCAGCCAATCACAACACTCGATTCTCGTTGTGTGAGAAACAATTCTCCGTTAATAATAAGGATACGGTCCGTTTCGTCATTTCGATCAATGATTATTTCATCGAGATGAAGAGACATGTTTTCTCCAATATAATCGATTCAAATTTTTGGTTTCATGATAATAATCGAATCGATATTTTTTTTCCTTCTTTTCATATTGGGTTTCAACGACGCGCTATACTGATGGCTACGATCTATTGGCGTCGGTGAATGATGAATGAGATGATGGGATGATGATGAGCACACCACAGGTCGCAGGATTCGACTGATCGACATGAAACTTTTTTGTGCACGCAAACTCATCTAACTTGAAACTGTATAGTTTTTGGAATGAATCGGTTGAACCAATTTTGAGAAATATCATCTCAAAGTTTCTAAAAATCCCGTAAGATTTGGCCGGGCGGAAAATGTTGAAAAATAAAATCTCTCCGAATGGGATGAAATTCTCTTCAAATGTGTATACATAGATTTTACACATTATCACGATTTTGTATGCAATTCCAATCAGCTGTTTCGAGGAAAACAAATTCAACCGATAATATTCATCGAATATACATCATACAAATTGTGACAGAATTAAGTTGTCGAGATTCACTGCTTTCCAGATTCAAGAGTTGGCCAGCAATTAAGTATTTTTCATATGCGTCAAGGTGTGTAGAATACCAGACTCATTTAAGTAGCAAGGGAAGAACTACTTCAAGGACTTGTATACCTTATTCAGATATATAGCTCATCTTACAACGCATATTTTGCGTTTGACTAGTATTAACAACAATTAATTTCAGTGTCAATTTGTAGAGTTCAGATTGTCATATGTCCGGAGCATCGTGTCCGGGAGTATCCAGCTTGAGCTCTTTCTTTTAAAGTTCGATTCCACATAGACCCGAATCCTCAAATCTCTTTTTCCTGAATGACTCTATTCCGCAAATCTCTCTTTCCTAAATGATTCGATTCCGCAGATCCCTCTCTCCTAAATGACTCGATTCCGCAAATCTCTCATTCGAAATGGCTCCTTACGCTGCTTGTCTTGATTGATCTCTTTCCGAACTGACCTCTTTCCTCAAATATCCTATTCCGTATATATACTTTCCTGTTTGAACTCATTTTCGAACCCAGAGTCCAAATTCGTCCCGTTTGACTCGATTCTTATTTGACTCGATTCCCAGTAGACCTCTTGCCCAGCTGAACACATTTTCAGCTTTTAACTGCTTTCTATGGATGAGTTCTATTGAGAATCTGATCAAATAGTACGTAGCCATCGTGTTCCACTCCTACCGAAATCACTATCAAAGAATAACGAATACAGAAGGAAAAAACTAAAAGAACTTGAAGGAATGAGCCCACTTCACAGTTTCTCATACCATGGGTATAAGTCCGAGAGGAAAAAAGGTTGATTCCAAATGTACATAATTTCGATAAGAAAACCATCAGGTGAGGCATTTATTTCTTGTTCCGATACATCGATATGAACAAGTAAATCAGGATCTGAGTCGCACATTTTGCAACGAGGGTTTCAGAGCGGAGTAGGCCTATTTGTCGAATTTCTGTATTCGTTCAGTATTAGTATAAGATTAAGTCCCAACTACGTACACTCGTACATGTCAATGGAAAAAATTCATCATTAATAAAACTACTTTTATTATAAGCTGTCTGATTAAATGTATCCATTCTCACTAATCGAAATGTCTTGTTCATGTAACAAACATGCAATTTACTGGTATCAATGGATTCCCCTTCACCCCCTCGTATGCGCAGATATGATGCTTTCTTCTATTTATCAATTCTGTTCAATACAAAGATAAGCCTTCGTCCAGCTTTAATGAAAATAAAGTAAACTTCAATTTGTATCATGTATTACTAGCAAAGGAAAACTAGATGGGAAATCATTATTATCAATATTATTATAATCCTCGTCAAACAGCAGTGTTCTTGCCTCTGAACGCCAACAGCCTCCCCTCGCAAGTTATCCCACAGTGAGTCTGTTACTCATGATCCAGCGCATCTCATATCGAGAATATATTCCATATTTCATTCCAGCATACGTCACGACTCGTCATCGCAGCGGCAAACTTTTCCTAATCAACCAACTTTGATTGGTTTTTGTCTACTTTTGATCCACGTATACATAATACACGTCCGATGAAAGAGGAGACAGAAAAAAAACGCGATAGAAATGACAAATCACGTCTGTTGAAAAATGACGAGCAAATTATGTTGATGTCGCAGTAAATCCATTGGTGTGGCCGTTCATGCGTCGTTATTGGCACGGTGTCGAATTACTACATCCACACTGCGAGATATGAATAATACATGCGAGCGAGAGAGAGAGAAAGCACAGGCTCATATGAGATGCAAATGCTGAATGTTGTCGCGAGAAATGGACGCTTCGGTTTGCACACTCAATCCACACTTTCCACTTCCATAACTTTGCCGAAACCCTTAAGGCGTCTGCAGTCTGCGTGGGGACAGAAGTTGCCGATAGGGGGATGGCACGGATATGAGTGATCATGAAACTTGATCTGTGCAAGATACAGGTTGGAAAAATACGTCATGAGAAAGTTGTCGTGTTGAGTCAAATCTTTGGATAAGGGAGGGGAGAGGTCATTTGTGTGTAACAGTAACACTCGATATTTTTCCCATCGATTTTCACCTCACAGCGTACCGTTACATACAAATGACACGTGACATATTCAGTGAATGTTGAGAAGCAGTTGCTATATACAACTAGGAAAACGTCATATATGCGTTGTTGGACGAGTAGATATTATTGGTATGTCGATTTTTTCGCCGAACTTTTGCCTACATTCGCCAATTGGGTGACATTCAAGTAAGAAATTGGTGAAAACTGCTTCGAGTGGTACAAATTTAGCACATTTCATGTTTTTTCTTTGAAATGACTGACACGATCAAGCTGAGAATTTTCAGAAATGTGTATCATAATGTAATTCAACTCCACACAAAATTTCATTCTTTGGAAAGTTTTTCTTTCTGCTGTGTCATTCCAATGGGTATTTTTGAAATTTCTTAAATTCATCAAAGAAAAAGTCATCACCCGATAATGCCACACAACTATACAGATCCAAGTTAGATGAGGAGCCCTGATGGAAAAGTTTGGAAATGATAGCTGTAGCCGTTTGACCTGTGGAGAAACGTCAAAAAAAATATACAATAAAAGGGAAAATCATAGAAGGAACACCATTTTTTCAGTATGTCAAATCAAATCCTCGCCAAAGCTCGTTTAATAATTCCAATTTGAAAGTAATGACGATCGTTCATATGTCATGCCGAAACTGAAAACATCACGTCATGTGTAGGTTCCCCTTAATAACACACTCTTGACGACAGCACATTTCTTCTTCCCACATTTTCGTTCATCTTTTGGTATTCGTTTCCACCGTGTTGGCGCCACCGTCGCGCGGAGCCAGACATCTTCCCGAGCCATTGACACGTTCACAGTCGTAATCTCGCCGAATTCTCTCGTTCGAAAATAGAAAAGAGTGTAAAGAAATCACGGAAACCTCCTCCACTCGAAGAGGAGCGTGAAATGGGAAGGGATGGGTGAAGTCGAGTCTGGCATGGCAGGTGTGAGAACGTAAACTGACATGTGTTTTATAACAATTGCTCTCTGGAAGGCATTGTTTGTCTGACGTCATTTGACGGGCCGTCTTCGTCTTCAAGTAGATATCTCTCATTGTTGTCTGATGATAGGGGGAAGAGGGGCATAAGTCACTCGCTGGAAGCAAGGTGGAAATAATTGTTGTTGTCGGTACAAAAAACAATACAGCTTTCATATATGTATATTGTCTACCTTGATCCGATGTGAGAAACTTTCCTGGCGACGATGAAAACCATCAGCTCTATTCTGATTCATCTAAATAGATATATATATATATATATATATATATATATATATATATATATATATATATATATATATATATATATATATATATAAATATATATATGAATATATATATATATATATATAAATATATATATATAAATATATATATATATATATAAATATATAAATATATATATATATATAGATATATATATATGAATATATATATATATATATATATATATATATATATATATATATATATATATATATATATATATGAATATATATATATATATATATATGAATATAGATATATATATATATAAATATATATATATATATATAGATAAATATATATATATATATATATTTATATATATATATATATATATATATATATATATTATATATTCATATATATATATATATATATATATATATATATATATATATATATATATATATATATATGATATATATGAACATATATCAATTTTCTTGTTCTTTCTGCAGGTGAAAACTTCCTGATTCTTCAAAAAATCTTATTCTATCATTTTTTTGTGTGTATAACATCGAAACTTGATACAAAATCATTGTTTACCAATTGGGGCTAAGGATGAAAGATGGGATCATTTGAACAGGGCACCACAAGGGTGATCTTACCACCCAATTTCGATTATTCAAAACTAATGATCTTCAACACCAGGACTACGCTGTCTGTGACCATAATTTTTCGCCGTAGATAAAAGTCTTCCAGTATAAACACACGCACGTTGATATCTTCCACTTCTAATAAGTCTCTTGGGCAATGATCACTCCTTTTCCTTGACAGCAGATGTGAAATTGATCATCATACAAAATGCACAAATTAATTTTTTTCCAAATTTCTAATTTCAATTTTGACATTCTATCGTGAGCTCACACGGAGTGGTTCGAACAGAATATTTTCTGCCACAGAGTGTGATTTGACTTATTGTGATGTCTCACACAAATGTTGGAAATACATACACTCTCGACTCTCCTCCTTGCTCATGTATTCCTGATACTTTCTTCACAGTTTCAACTGAAATTTGTCTTTTCCAACGATTCGAACTTCAAAAATGAAACATTTACATCCAACTTTCCATTAATTATCAATAAACTACCCGGTTTAGAACCAACTCAAGCCAGTCTGGTCTTGTTCACCTGTTAAAGTCTACAACAATGGATCTGAAGTCGTGTCAGGATGCAATCAGAGGTGAAACAATGATACGACCTGCTGGCTGAACAATCAGAGAAAACAAAAGAAACGCAAGATAAATAGAAAGTTTGTAGCTGTTATCGAAGAAAACGGTCGAGCTGAAAGTTGGGCGAGGAAACGAGTCGAGCTCGAGGCGTTAAGTAATCAGACAGCAGCTACAGTCAGACAAGCGTTTTTAATAAAACAACTGTTGTAAGTTTTATGAGAACAACTTCAATACATGACGCTCGTGAGGAAATGCGCCTTCGGAACTGAGTTGCTACGACGGTGATGTCGTCACATGAACCGGCGACCGATCGTGGCTTGACAGCTTCTCGGGCTGATCATCGTATAGCGAGATCGTATGTGAATATTGAATATCATGTCTTTTCTCCCAGAGGCTATTCAATGGATAACAGAATCGAATTGACACTGTTCATGAATCCTCAAACCCTTATATATATATATATATATATATATATATATATATATATATATATATATATATATTGGATGGGGATGTTTACACACTGAATTGTAGAACAGGGATTTGTTTCTCCAGCCGTACTCATACAAGAATCAATGGTCATTATAGTAGAGATGAGCCACTCTTCAACACATCTCTCAACATAATCATATGAGAACAATATGTGTCTTGACATTGTTTTGTGCTGCCAACAATCTTAGGCTATTCCGCATTCACTGTGATTCCTTTCTCATGCATTGATGATGATTGCATCGTCCACCAGTTGGATATGACCAATCAGAATGTTTGGTAGTCCACCAGTTCGCTGTGTTGCTATGGTAACGATTGTTTGTCGTTTGTTACGTGACAGAAGCCTATAGGTTCTGGTTCGCAACCAGAACCAGAGTGATGTGGAAGTAAAAAGAAAAAAGTACGTGTCTGATCTACTTTTGCGTTCCAATCTCAAGTCCTCATTCGTTCTTTGTTCTTCTCTCTTCTTGGTTCTTGTTATATTGCATCGTTGATTTCAGTACCAATTGTTCGTTCTTCTTTTCATTCCATTCTTATACATCTTCTTCATACGTTACTTCCATCATGCCTGAATATTTTCTTCTCTATCCAATGCCCATTGTATCTATTGTAGTCTTGTATTCATATCTCAGTCGATTATGAATTGTTTGTATTCGTTTCTTCAACATTGCGTGGCACTGCATGAGTACGCCCATGTTACATATTGGACTTGGACGAAACACAATCTTCATCTCACAACTCCATTGAAAGCCGGTGTTTTCCAATCAGTTGTATCGCCACGCAACACTATTCGTCTAGTCTTCACTGAATCTCTACCACGGTGTAATGTGACCAACATACATCACCACAGCATGAGGGAGGCGTACCGACTCGCCTCTTCAGAGTGGAACATTTCCGGGGTCAGTTCTCGAGTCCGCAGTACCGATTGCCTGTAGCGCAACTATCGCTTTTATATCGAACTATATGAATCAACAATGCTCTACAATACACGGCTCAATGAAATTAGGATATCAGCAGTTGCATTTGTTTGCATGAGAATGATAGATTTTATACCTATTCGCTACCAACAACTGTCATAGTCTTCTTTCAACCCCCAGCTACAACACCAGAAGTGAGAATCATTTTTATCAACCCAAACATAACTTGAAGCTATATGAAAGAAGCCCAATCAACTCGAGAACAATTTTATATGATAATTTGCCACCAGCAATGAAATCTAAACCTGGAACCAATTGTTTTGAAGATGAACTCAAGAAATACCGTGTTAAATTATGTCTTTATACAGTGGGAGAGTACCTATCGATCAATAACACACTTTAATTCGTTGCCATCGTGATTGAATGTAATTCTAGTTTGTGATTTTGAATATGAAATTTCATATATGTGATATATTGACTCAATTATTCCATAGCACGTACTTTTAATACTGAGTGTGGAATGTCACTGCTCAAGAAATTAATGAATGGATTCAATTGAATTGAATTATGTGATTTCAACAATGCCCCCGATACACGGTATAGCCACTTGTATCTACATCTAGTTCACGAGGGAATCCGCTGAATCGTGACCGGCAATCAGGACATTTGGTTATGAACTGACCGCAAGAAACCACAAATACAAATGTTATAAGTAAGAGAGTTGGAGCACCTTGTTCATATCATGATGGAGTATGTTAGTATCATCGCATAGCGGCATGAGTGGATGAACCGAGTAGGCTGAGATCCAATTTGTTGAAGAGTGCTCGCGGGTTGTCCTGGCAACGGCTCCTCGAGTGGAGGCTGGCGTGCGGACGGCAATGCCACAATGGACAGCGCAGATCTCGAGATGCTCGTTAATCTCGTCCATGCAAGCGAGCACGAGATGCACCGGAGTGCTGACGATCACGACGACTCACTGCGGCGAGACTAGGAACTGTTGTGATCACGGGGAAGTGTTGTGTCTCAGTGTCTGGCTGCGATACACAACTTATCCATTCATTACATTATATTCGGTTGGATTGGATTCGACGACGTACGCACTGACATGATGGCTGACAACTAATGGCGTTTGAAGGGTGATTGATGAGCTAGTGAGATGATTAGATGGGGATTTATATGCATATGTAAGTGATCAGGTCGAAGAGGCGGTCAGGAACCATATTGTGGGTAGAATCCCAGGATCAGCTCAGACCACAGGACGGATACACGGGAGAAACGCACCAACGCAATGCAAGATGATATTTATCATCCTCGAATATATATACACATATATATATATATATATATATATATATATATATATATATATATATATATATATATATATATATATATATGAATATATATATATATATGAATATATATATATATATATATATATATAAATATATATATATATATATATATATATAAATATATATATATATATATATATATATATATATATATATATATATATTCATATATATATATATATATATATATATATATATATATATATATATATATATATATTTATATATATATATATATACATATATATTTATATATATGAATATATATATATATATATATATATATATATATATATATATATATATATATATATATATGTATATATATATATATATATATATATATATATATATATATATATATATATATATATATATATATATATAAATGGGAGAAATAATGAACATATATATATATATATATATATATATATATATATATATATTTATATATATATATATATATATATATATATATATATATATATATATATATATATATGTTCATTATTTCTCCCATTTATATATATATATATATATATATATATATATATATATATATATATATATATATATATATATATATATATATTTATATATATATATATATATATATATATATATATATATATATTGATATGTATATATATATATATATATATATATATATATATATATATATATATATATATATATATTGATATGTATATATATATATATATATATATATATATATATATATATATATATATATATATATATATATATTCATATATATAAATTGAACGGTATAATATCACATATCGTATCATATATATTGGCTTGAACATTACCCACGCCGAATGTCATGACAGACAGGAATCTCTGACATGAGGACCGCGGCGTCTCTGTGTGCGGGCTCAGAACAAGTATGGGGAGGGTGGAGAGGAAGGGGGGGGGGGAGGAGGGGTAGACAACAAGAACAACATTATTACGAGAGATTGAATGTGACGTCTGGAATCATATTCAACAGATCTAGATGGATGGAGACGCGAGCTTGGTTGCCATGAGAGACGGATTGACTTGCTACACAGAGCCGAAGCAACAAGGATCAGGACCTGGCTCGTGCAGCGGGCTTCAGACTCGAGGAAACTCAAATAATGAACCGATATGTCACTCTGATTTATATATATATATATATATATATATATATATATATATATATATATATATATATATATATATATATATATATACATACATTCAATATATATATATATATATATTTATATATATATATATATATATATATATATGTATATATATATATATATATATATACATACATTCAATATATATATATATATATATTTATATATATATATATATATATATATGTATATATATATATATATATATATATATATATATATATATATATATATATATATATTGATATATATATATATATTCATATATATATATATATATATATATATATATATATATATATATATATATATATATATATATATATATGATTTCAATAGCTTCCTGGTTGACCACCAGTAGGTTATTAAAATTAATGACTGTACGAAAGATACCAACAAATAAAACTGTTCAAGAAGATCTTCCTCTCTGGCGTAATGGGTAGCGCGTCAGACCGGCAATCTGGAGATCCGGGTTCAAGTCCCGGGGGAGGTCGCAATTTTTAAACAGTTTTAAAAATCATATATATATATATATATATATATATATATATATATATATATATATATATATATATATATATATATATATATATATATATATTTGGATATATATTTAATCACATCAAATGAATGGTTACTGTGATAACATGGTTATCGTCTCCCAATTATGGTTGAAGATATTTGACGGATGGATGAGCGAAAAGTTGACCTAACTCCACACCATGGATTCATGAAGAGCGGAACGACTTGATGAACGACTAATATAGATACAGAATGAATAATGCCTGGGTCTGAAACCAAAATTCAGACATTAATAATGATGAGAAAATCTTGATCCTCTCTCCATCTTGATCTTCTTCCTCCACTTCTTCTTCCTCTCCTACTTCGACTCCATCTTGAAAACTCTCACCCCCTCTCTCTGTATCAGTATTCATCGCAATATTGTTCATAACTCACAATTTTGTTTCACTTCTAATTGTACGTGCATATACTAAGACCTGAAATTGAGAAGTTGACACGGAGGTCATTGTTTTCCAATGAAGGTCCAACTTGAATCTTCCGGACGAGGTCCACGATGGCGATCTCTCCTCCCCGGATAATGATCTGCATGAGAAAACTCATTCAACAAGCAATCAGTCTGTGAGTGATAATTCCAGGAATCACGAGCAATAAGAGAGATCTGAGGACCTTGATGAATTATGGCATCAAAAGAAGCTCATCAGGTGAATATCGTCTTCTCATTGGTGAATGCAATCGACCGGACAATGCAGTGATCTTGATGACTTGTGCAGGAACATGTTCTCATGGATGTGGTTCACTTTCAATCGGACAAGATTCGATTCCAGTTCAACAACAATAATAGGGTACTGTATTTGTGAACGACATAGACATATTATACCAAGATGATGAAGAAATGGTTATCTTGTATTCATTTCCCATATATCAACATCAACATCTCGTGAGAAAATCATGATTCCCGAATTGAAGTCTCCGATGAAAGGTAGTTTCGTCCGGACGGGGCACCACGGAGGTCTTATCATCACGCCGAGAAACCATCTGAATATCAAGTTGTATAGTTAAGTTAACCAACTATTAATATTGGCCGGGTTAAGATTTCAGGGAAAGTTATGATATATATTCATTCAATTGTCACCACTTCATCACATACAAAATGAACACACTGAAAAGTCAAATAAAATCCACAGAGTCTCCAAGGGAGACTTGACAGTTAGAGAGAAAAAAGAATATTAAATTCTGTATCCTATTCAGTTCTGGATTTTATATGTTGGTTCACTTGAGGCGGTTAAAAGAATATGAACGTAATTGACAAATTGAGTGGCATTTGATTATGAATGAAAGAGAAAAGAAATGTTATCTTCACGATTGACTATTATTCACTATAAAATGACTTGGAATTCTACTGATTGTGATATCGAATATATTATCACAGAAGAAACAAATAACAAAAATACCAATGAAAAATAAATATGTTATGTTCCGGTGATATTATATTGTGTACGTGAATATTCACATTGTGGTGGGGGGAGGGGGAGAGAAATGTATCAATCTTCCCATCATCCTCATCTTCTTCTCATTCTTGATTTCTTTTCTATCTTCTCTTCTTTTTTCCCACCCTCCAATTCTTCTGTTTCCTATTTTCTCCTCTGTTCTCGTATCTAGAACAATAATGGTGATAATTATTCTCCTCATCATGTTGATGACATGGCAATGTATGCGGCAGTGAAACACGAGGATTGTACAGAAGCTGTGTTGTTAGATTTGAGCGCGTGCCCTCGACCCTGCACGGCGATACGCGAGTGGGAGACCTCGCGAGATGCGAGCGTGTTTAACAATTCACGACACACACTCGTGTCAATAAACATAAGGGCACGCGGATCGACGTACCGTCTTCTTTAAAACGAAATAAAAAATACAGAGAGGAATGAGATGAAGAGTCGGATGAAAAATGAAACAAATAAAATAAAAATGGTAAGAAAAGACGATCTTTCCATATCAACTACGGGGACGTGACGATATTCTGCTATAGGCGAGTCGCGGCCAACTGGATGGCGGGATTCCGGTGGCATCAACATTGCAACTGAATCCAGACTCGAATCCGGAACACATTTCATCCTATGCATAAGAAACTACAGTTTTGAGAGATGACAGTTCTCATTTCTTCGACTTGGTCACACTTGGGTACATAGCTTAAACTTATTAGACACACCTTTGGTGAAAAAAAATGAGTTGAATGAAGATATTGTATTTTCGAAAGTATGGTGAGATGTACAATTTGATGAATTATAATAATGATGATGATAACTAGGAAAACGCTATATACGCGTTGTTGGACGAGCGGAAAGTAATAGTATGTCGACTTCTCCGCCAAACTTTTGCCTAAATTCGCCAATTGGGTGGCATTTAAGTTATAATTGGGTAAATACTGATTCGAGTGGTACCAATTTATCGCACTTCATGTTTTTTCTTCAAAATGGTCGACCCGATCAAGGTGAGAAATTCCAGTAATGTGTATGAAGATGGAATTCAACTTCACACAAAATTTGATTTTCTTGGAGAATAAAAATATTTTTTTTTTTCCGCCGTGTTATTCTAATGTGTATTTTTGAAATTTCTAAAATTCATAAAATAAAAGTTATGATCCAATGATGGCCCAAAACTCTACAGATCTGAGTTGGATGAGGAACAAAGATGAGAAAAAGTTTGAAGTTGATAGTTGACAAAAAAAAAGTGAAGACCAATTTTTTTCAGTATGTCAAATTGAATCCTCGCCAAAGCTCGTCCAATTGGATGAGCGAAGCGGTGACTAAATTTCATCATACCCGAAAAAAAGGACTTCTTTTTGCGCTCCACAGGTCAGCCGAAAATTCAGAATGGAGTCTTCGCTACGCTCATCTAATTACTTCTCATTCACTCAGGCATTTGCTTCGGGGACTGTGAGCATTCAGGTCAGGCCAAGTCAGGATGGATAGAAGGAAGTGTTTTTGTTTCCTGAGATACCTCAATTTAATCTATCGGATGTCACTGAACGTCCAATTGTTGGTGACGATCATGGCTTTCCTAACGACCCCACCAGCAGACAGGTAATACAAGGTACGAATCAGAGCAGGTAACAATTAAACCATGGAGTCATGAGGAGTGAAGAGACGTTCACGAAAACGCATTCCCTATGCGGGACTCGAACCCACGCCCAGAGGTGACATCAGTTTTCCAAGCGGTGCCTCAGCTGACTGAGTTATCGAGGACGGCTTGGTAACGGTCAATTTTCGAATGATCGAAAGTTAATTCTTGATCGAGAGATCATGCCTAGAGATCGACCCACCCATCAAGATCTGCCATCTTCAGCAGTTAGAGTGCAATAATATACTTCCAATCGGATGAAAATATTCCATACTTTTCGACCGAATGCCCGTTTACGTATGAATATATGTATATATATATATATATATATATATATATATATATATATATATATATATATATATATATATATATATATATATAAATATATATATATATATATATATATATATATATATATATAAATATATATATATATATATATATATATATATATATATATGTTGTACCGTGCTCTCGGGTTGACCGCGTATGCTCTTCAGAAGAGAACTGCTGGATCTTAAAAGATCCATTGTCTCTCCAACGTTTCGGCAAGATGTGACTTGCCATCTTCAGGGGATCCATAGTCTTCGGCGTGCGTAGATCGAATGACTCGAAGCTCATCGGCCGGTGTTTGAAAGAGTTTGAAAGGTTTGAAGAGCATACGCGGTCAACCCGAGAGCACGGTACAACATTCTACTCAATCCGCGAGAACATCCGTCACAACATATATATATATATATATATATATATATATATATATATATATATATATATATATATATATATATATATATATATATATATATATATATATATATGTATATATATATATATATATATATATATATATATATATATATATATATATATATATATATATATTGATAGTTGAGAAACAATAGGGGGAACGACAACGGAATTGCTAGTGATGCGCTGAGTGACAACATCACCAGGATTGCCCCCAACTTCACCCTATTGCCACGTCTAGCAGTCGACTCGGCTTGTTGTTCTCGAAAAGAAAGAAAAATTTTTCAATTTCTAAAAGAAAAAGTCAAATTAAATGACATCTCGCAATCATGATGATTGGGAGCCGAATAAAGCGTATGATTGAATTTCCCGCCAGACTCGCTCGATTCGGTTGAAGGCGCTGCGAAACAGAAGATGTTTGTTCGGGAGGTGGGCTAGGTGGGGCGGACTGTCGAGCGCTGGGGGTGGGCGGGGGGGGGGGGGGGCGAGATGGCCGACAACATATTTATATGGTTTAACGTATCTCCCTTTGTCTGTACGTGTCCCTGTCCATTCTTGTGATTCATTTTCCTATATTACCCTCTGGCATTTCCACATCGCGATTGCAACCGATAGAGCAGATCGGTTCAAGACCGCACCGACAAAATAGAGAAGAAAATACAGTTCGGGTTCAAACATATTCCAAGTTTTTTGTTTGTGAAAGATTTGAAGCAATTCATATAAGTTCGGAGTACAGCTATCTAATGATACGCAACTCTATATATATGAACAACCCTTATTGTTCCCTGGCTTATAAAAAGTTTACAGGATAACAATCAGTATAAAATACAATTTTGATATGAATATATATAGAAATGAAATATAGTTGAATAATTGAAGAAAGTGAAAAATTGAAAATTGTAATAAGTAATAATAACATTATGATTGCAAAATTGAACTGATAATACAAATTGAGAATATAACTGAAGAAAATTATTGAAAGTAAAAATATTTGAGGTTCTTGGAGGAAATAAAAAAAAATTGAAAAAAGAATTGAACATTGTAGAGATGATTACTCAAAAAATTAATTGAACCTCTCAAAGCTGAAATAACAATATCAAAAACAAGTTCTTTCTTCAGCTTGAACCCTAATCTGAATACTTCTGACGCAGACTCTCCAGAGCTATAAGAAACCTGAGGGTAGAGTGTTGGATCTTCACGTCTTGTATGGTGAGTGAATCTCATATTATATCGTGATGCATATTATTAATGAACCCGACATGTTTCTTGATTGCGTAGTGAACTGGACCCTTACCTAATAAATGTCGTGCTAGTGCCAGCTAGCTCCGAGAGGCTAGGACTTTGATTGGTCAATCTTCACTAGTAGAGCTAGTTGTCATGGCAACGTGTCTGGTCTCTGTGTATTTCCATTGTTGTTAGCACAAAATCCTAGCCCTGCTTGTGAGGTGGGCTTCCAAATGTGATGGAATTATTCAGTCCAAGAGACCGTGAATTTGTTTCCATCATATTTTGTCATTGTTGGTAGCTTTTTTCAGTGAGCATCAACCAATCAAAGTCCTAGCATCTTGAAGCTAGCTCAAGCACAAAATTTCGAGTGGTTCATCAGGTAAGGGTCCTGATTTATCACGATTTGTGCGACATTTTTTCCACAGATAACACTCCAATGTGGACAGTTCAAAATATGAAAAGTGATGAGTAAACATTTTGTTTCCCTTTTTTCATTCATCATCTTGAGTCATTTGAATGCACCGCTCGATGATCGCACCATCAATGTTGTTGTTTGCATCTATCCATGTTATTTCCATCATTCTGATGATTCATTTACGTAGGTTTTCCTCTCTTGGACACTTTCATACCGGTCAATTCATTTTCCTCTTTTCTCACACACAAACTTCGGCTGATGTGATTCTTTTTCTATTGATTGAAGTATATATATTCATTGTCAAGTTTCAAACCACTGGGTATATATCTTGTTATCGTCTCAGAAATTGTTGTCATTCACGATTATATTATGTAGGCCCACCAAATAACAAAACCAATCATATTATTGATATCAACATTTTTCTCAAGTGACTCATTTAATTGTATGTCTGGAAAAAATTGATCCATATCGAACGATGAAATCGTATAAATGAGATGAAATGTTGAATGAATGAATGCATGGAATGATAATGAAGTGTATGATTGAAATTGAACGCTGGATGCGTGATGCGTGGGAAGTGGTGTGATTCAGTCTCTGGTATCTACGTAGTGATTACACAGCTCTGTGACGTTGTTGCTCATCCATCAGTGAGTCAGCTGAGACTCAGTGGTACGATGTCTTCAATCCACTTCAGTCTCGTCGCATGTTCCGATCCTCTCATCCGCATGGCCTGGACGCTAAACTACACAATGGAACTGAGTCTTAGAGAATAATGACTCCATGCTCGCCGGTGATTTCAAAGAAAACTAGAACTTGACTCTGTTTCAGAGATCCTGATTATTGGATGAGCGAAGCGAAGACTCAATTTCACCCTACCCGAAAAAAAGTGCCTGTTTTTCTGTTTTTTTAAAATTTTTTTTTGTTCGCGCTCCACAGGTCAGACGAGAATTTGAAATCAGTTGACACTTGACATACACGGGTGTCCTAATTCAACCCTTCACTGTATGGTTTTGAGGCGCAATCGGTTCATTCACTTCTGAGAAAATATATTTCAAAATTTTCTAAAATCTCGAAGGAATAACCCGGAGGAAAAATTTCGTCGAAAATATTTCCTTCGAAAGAATTCAAATTTCCAGTGAATTTTGATATGATAATTATACACATCATTTCGAACTTTCAGTTTAATCAGATCAGCCGTTATGATGTAAAGAAATATATATAATCCAATTTTTTTAAATCACTCAAAGCTATTAAGAAACCATTTAAATCTAAGCAAAAGGTGTGGGAACGATTGAAACAAAACCTTCTTTACAATCATAGAAATTGATTGTGAAATAAGATGGCAGTGACATAATTATTTGGATCTCAAGGTGTATATATATAATAACCAATCCAAAGATATAAGTTGATATAAGTAGCTCATTCATCAACGCGCATAACGCGTTTGCCTAGTTATATTTCTCCGGCAGAGACTCTAAGTGATGACGTGAGCATAACTCAACTCCCTATTGAGTTCTCATTGGGCCAACAGAGACATGCTATGTTCGAGTCAAGGTCATGATAACAGGTTGATCCTGGAGGACAAATAAATTGATAAAGATTCCTGAGATTTGAATGATCATGTTTAGTTCTCACTGAGATTGTATTTTTTGTATAACATCTAAATGTGATTGGAACATCGTCAATGTGTCTCTATTGTGGCTGTGAATGAGAGAGAGAATCACAGGGGCGATGTCACCACCCCAAAGAACAATTGACAAATTACAACTCATCCAACAAACAATAAATCCTGAGGTAATAATATGTCAGGGTCAGAAAACCATTCAAACCTTCACAGTGTAGGGATAGATCTTGAATCCTTGTATCATTTCGATCTTCTTCCTCTCCTCTTCTTCCCCTTCTTTCTCTTCTTCTCACTCTTTTATTCATTCTCAATATAATCCTTGATTTTTTCTCTCTGCTTCTCTCTGTACTTGTATTCATTGAAGAATTGAATTCCTGTTGTTGTTTTTGAATAATTACATTTATTATTTCTTGAATGAGAAGAATGAGAGGAAATACTTGAAATATTGGTGGCATCATTCATTCAAAGTAATGCTCAGTGTTGTGATGGATTTCAATTGTTAATGAATGACATCGTGGCTAGTTCAGGGCGAGTATCGTGTTATCCGCCATGTTTTGTCAGCGACATCTTGTCCGGGTCCCGTCCCCGACGGCAGCCTCATAGCCATTTATGGCCTTATTCCTTTTCTATCTATTAAAAGCGTTCTGCTCACATTGTATTATTGCTCCGAGTTTTATCTCCGCTGCGAACAACTCGCGAAACTCTTCTTGGCAACCGAAGACCAGATTCTCCGAATTGCCTCCGCGCCACGATGAAGATTTTCCAAACTTCGAACGAAACTTTTCCCTAGAAGGAATCAGCAGTAACTTGTGTCGCCAATTAAAGTAGCAATTTTTTCTTTCCCTTTGGGCTATAGAGCAATTTGAAGATGGGTGGACGAGAGAGAGGGAGGATGGATAGAGAGGGGGAGGGGAATGAGGGAGTGGAGTGAGGGGGGGAGAGAGAGATAGAAGTTTCTTTCTGTAACCCATCTTGAGACTTTAACTATATTAAGAACTTGGAGCTGCTCTCTTATCGTGGACGATAATTTTGCTGATTCAGTTAACAACGTATGAAATATAAATATGTTTTGTGTAGTCATGGCAACTGATCGAGATGGCTCTGTGTTGCCATGGCGACTGATGTTCGGTCAATGAAAGCTCTGTGTTGCCATGGCAACTGATCGAGATGGCTCTGTGTTGCCATGGCAACTGATGGTCGGTCAATGAGAGCTCTGTGTTGCCATGGCAACCGATCGAGATGGCTCTGTGTTGCCATGGCAACCGATCGAGATGGCTCTGTGTTGCCATGGCAACTGATGGTCGGTCAATGAAAGCTCTGTGTTGCCATGGCAACCGATCGAGATGGCTCTGTGTTGCCATGGCAACTGATGGTCGGTCAATGAGAGCTCTGTGTTGCCATGGTAACTGATCGAGAGAGCTAGCTGTGTAGCCATGACAACAGATCGAGATGGCTCTGTGTTGCCATGGCAACTGATGGTCGGCCAATGAGAGCTCTGTGTTACCATGGTAACTGATCAAGAGAGCTAGCTGTGTAGCCATGACAACAGATCGAGATGGCTCTGTGTTGCCATGGCAACTGATGGTCGGCCAATGAGAGCTCTGTGTTACCATGGTAACTGATCAAGAGAGCTAGCTGTGTAGTCATGGCAACCGCTCGAGATGGCTCTGTGTTGCCATGGCGACTGATGGTCGGTCAATGAAAGCTCTGTGTTGCAATGACAACTGATGGTCGGTCAATGAGAGCTCTGTGTTGCCATGGTAACTGATCAAGAGAGCTAGCTGTGTAGTCATGGCAACCGCTCGAGATGGCTCTGTGTTGCCATGGCGACTGATGGTCGGTCAATGAAAGCTCTGTGTTGCAATGGCAACTGATGGTCGGTCAATGAGAGCTCTGTGTTGCCATGGTAACTGATCGAGAGAGCTAGCTGTGTAGCCATGGCAACCGGTCGAGTCGGTTGATTGAACAACCATCGGGACGAGGTGCTTGAATAAATTCATCTGTAAGATCCATGCAATTCGAATGTGACTCCCGAGTCACATTCCCTATTTCATAGGCTGAGATGAGGTGGTAAGGTATTATTAGTAGTGTTTTTTCCTCCAATCCTCTTCCGAGGTATTCCATTCAAAGAATGCTAACCAGTTACACACATTTCTCTCATTCGTTGTATGAGCGTGAACGAAGACTCCCATCAAGTTTGAATCATATGTTACCATGGTTCCGCTGAAAATTCATTGGTTGAATGGAACAACAGATATTGAGGTGAGTTGACATCCACTACTGTCAGTATTGTATTCAATATTGTGAAGTCTTGAGCGAAGACAGTTTCAACAATGCTGAGAGAGACTATGAACAAATCAGGCGAAATATCTCGAACGAGAACTATTCACCATAATGTGTATATTTTCTCTCAGATATTTGGAGTCCTTCATCGAATCTGAACATGCCGGTGGAGTGTGATCATCGGTCAATATCTCTCGGTCAAATATCAAGAGGGATTAGAATGAGAATATTCTCGAGGAATTTGAGTTGTTATGGATGAATGATGAATGATTGAATCCTCCCCTCCCCCCCTCCTCTCCTCTACCCACCCCCCCCCCCACACACATGAGGGTGCTTCATAGGGTCACTCCAGTCGGTCATTGAAGAAAACAAACTTCTCTAAAAAAAGTAAATATGAGAAAATATATTTTCTTGACCCATTTTCGGTGATAAAACTCGTTGCCAATATGAGATTACGTTCAAGAAATTGTTCAACTCTTGATATTGGTTAGTATTTCTCTCTCTCTCTCTCTCTCTCTCTCTCTCTCTTTCACATTCCCCCTTCCTCTCTGCTTCGTGAGGTCGTATAGGTCTTAATTAGCTTTTACTTGCCGTGTTCCAATAGTTCGAGAATAAGTCTGACAGAGCAAGCGATTAGCCGCAATCTGACGGCGAAGTTTGCAACTACTTTCCCACCTGGCGGCCGGGTGTGAAAACTCGCTCGCTTCATAACCTTTTGTGTGCTCCACAATCTTGGCCGTATTCCATCGACATTTCCAGAAACATTCTGTTTTTAATTTCAACTCTGACAATTTAGTTTCCCAATTACAATTTCATTTGGAGTTTGCCTCGCAGAAGTTGAAACTTTTGTTACTATCTCATATAATAGTTTTCTCTGGCCATTGTTCGTTAGTTGAAACTCAGTGAATCACAGAAAGCTATCGGATTGGTGCAGCTGAATGTTGTACGAGATCATAATGGCTTCCGTTTGTAAAGAAAATATTATTCCTCCAATCTTGAATTGAACTCTCAGCTGTTAAAGTTGCTCCTGGCGTGGATTCAGGTCTGATTATGCGATCTTGACGTCGGATCTTGTAGTCATGACGACGGTGTCGGCTCGTCTGATCTACCAGGTAGTGACACCGACCCGGTTTATCACAGTATAAAGAAGGTTCACCGACTCACATACTGATATCATAAGAGGTATTTGTGGTTTCTTGCGGTCAGTTCAGAGTAGAAGGTCCCGATTGCCTGTCACGATTCAGCAGATTCTCTAGTGAACTGAATGTAGATAAGAGTGACCACAGTACCGGAGGCATTGGTTAAGTCACAAACTACATAGTTTCTGTAAAAAAACAAATGCAACTATATCTGACAACGAAATTTTACTGAGCCGTGTATAGCATTGTTGAGTATTGTTGTTCATTACAGCTCTCTCTCTCTCTCACTCTTTCCCTCTCTCCCTCTCTCTTCTTCTCTCTTCCTTCCTTTAATCTCTCTTTATTTACTTCATCTCTCTTTCTCTCTCTCTCTCTCTCTCTCTCTCTCTCTCTCTTTCTCTCTCTCTCTTTCTCTCTCTCTCTCTCTCTCTCTCTCTCTCTCTCTCTCTCCCTCACCTGTCTTGAAAGAGCTCGCTCTCGGAGGCAACACGTGGTGACGTCACGACCTCAGAGAAAATGCTCGAGAAGGAATAAAGGCCCATTCACAATGCAACGCTAACACTAACATTAACATGAACACCAACATTAACAAGAACATGAAACAAATGTCTGTTCACAATGAGAAAGAACATCAACGTAAACAATAACCAACAGCCAATCAGAAGTCCAGATTTTTCGCGCCGATTCCACTGCCATCTCACACGACTACCTGCTATCGCGTCTGTGTACTACGTCTGACATTTGACTCGATTTGACAGATGGGCCTATTCGAAAATAGATTTAGATGATTCTGCTTTTCAGTATTGTATGTTTGGAGTTTTGATGGGCTATACCTACATTTTACACCATTGTCCTGGACCGAGAAGTCGAAGATCTGGGGTCAATCATTGCATGTTTGAAAAAGAAAGGGGAAACATAACCTGAAATTAAAATAGGCTAGGGACTCTTGCCAAAGTCGAAACAAGATGGAGGGACAAGTTCCGAACAACATCGTGATGGCTTCGTTGTACTTCGCCACTTGGCCTTTTTCATTCGGAAATTGGAGGATTCTGATTGGCCAATTCTTACGTTTCGACACTAACGTCAACATGAAAGCTTGGAGCTTGCAAGGTTTCATGTTCATGTTCATCTTAGCGTGGTGGTTGTGAACGGACCAACGACATCCCATAAGGCAAACATTTTTCGCGTTAATGTTAGTGTTACATGTTAGTGTTAGCGTTGCATTGTGAATGGGCCTTAACATGTTCCTCTCTGATTGACACACAATGTGTTCATAACATATGTTATAACATATTATAATGGAATATAACATACGTTATTCTTGATGTTCACTGAGAGGTGAACAAGATGTGATATAATGTGGAACAAGCTTCCTGCTTCTGAAAGTCCTGAGCACATTACAGCCCGAGTGAGAGAATATCTGGTGATATATCCGGTCATCAGGGTTCCGGAAGTGTTCCTGAAGCAGGATCGGCTGATACGTCACCTGGAACAGATATTGTTGTAGAGGGCTCAGGTTCAAGGACGCATTAGTATCACGGTGAGGAGCATTAGGCTGGAGGTGGCTTGTTGAGTGGTCCCATGTGCTCGGAACATCTTGTAATTCCACCCCCGACCGCCCCCACGCCGCCCCCAGCGCCCAGGTCCCTCGCACGCTATGCCTGGCCGGCTCTATGAGACAAGATATTCGATTAGATCATTCTCACTATAGAAACCAACTTGTCCAGCTTTTGCACGATGTAGTGATGATAACATCCTTTATTTTCTTCCCCTCTCTCCCTCTCTCTCTTTATTGGCATATCATATATGAACAAACATGAATTCCACACTATGACCCACAAAGCCGTAAAATATGATATGACGAAATTGTCCATTTCACCGCCATGCCACCGGTACCATAGCCACTGTTATCTACATCTAGCTCACGAGGAAATCCGCTGAATCGTGACAAACAGTAAGGACCTTCGGCTTTAAACTGACCGCATGAAACCGAGAATACCGTCCATGTCATCAGTATAGGAGTTGGAGCACCTGCGTTCTATCATGATTGAATATAGGTTGGTATCATTACACAGTGCTTGTAGTGCATCAGGTACGGCCTGGGCCATCTCTGCGTACCCTGATGTGCGCAGTACCTTGTCCGCAGTACCTTGTGCGCAGTACCTTGTGCGCAGTACCTTGTGCGCAGTACCTTGTGCGCAGTACCCTGTGCGCAGTACCCTGTGCGCAGTACCTTGTGCGCAGTACCCTGTGCGCAGTACCTTGTGCGCAGTACCTTGTGCGCAGTACCCTGTGCGCAGTACCCTGTGCGCAGTACCTTGTCCGCAGTACCTTGTCCGCAGTACCATGTGCGCAGTACCCTGTGCGCAGTACCTTGTGCGCAGTACCTTGTCCGCAGTACCTTGTGCGCAGTACCTTGTGCGCAGTACCTTGTGCGCAGTACCTTGTGCGCAGTACCTTGTGCGCAGTACCCTGTGCGCAGTACCCTGTGCGCAGTACCTTGTGCGCAGTACCCTGTGCGCAGTACCCTGTGCGCAGTACCTTGTGCGCAGTACCTTGTGCGCAGTACCCTGTGCGCAGTACCCTGTGCGCAGTACCTTGTGCGCAGTACCCTGTGCGCAGTACCCTGTGCGCGTGCACATGCTAGACATGTTGTTGCGTGAACCGATGTATGAATTATTCATCATTATACCAAGCTGTGATCCGGCCTTGTTCCTCTGGTCGGGTGATGCGAGCTCGCCGCAACGTCGTACGAAACTTCCCGCGTCCGTCTTTCTCGCCTCCAATAGCCTGACGCCAGCTGTCGCCAGAAGTAATCACCCCTCCCTCTCTCCTCCCTTCCCCCTCCGACGCCGCGAGACGCTAAACGCTGACCCGACATGCACTCTTGTTCCTATAGCAACATCATTCAGACTAATGAAATATTAACAAGTAATTGTACGCTCAAACTTTCGCCGGATAGAAAATTAGATTTCATTTCAATTTTGTTCCCGTGATGGGAACGATGTGAGTGCGTCTTCAAGAGTGGAATCGTTGTTAATTCCCTAATTACACTAATTCTTGACTTGTTGGTTAACTTAATAAACTTGTAGCTGCTAGTTTTTCGTAAGAATGTTACTCGACTTTCCGACTTTTTGATAAAGAAACACAATTAAAAATTTGAACTCGCATGAATAAATTTGTTTTTTCTCGTGTTTGATATGTTAATTTTGGGCTGGAAGCGGTAAAGATTGCGAATCTAAATGTTTTAATTTTTCGCTTAGTTAACCCACGTAATGGAATGGCTAACTTCTGTTTCCCAGAGGAACAGAACGTCTCGGCGGAAAGAACGTCACGATTTTAATTGTTTCTTCAAAGCATTGCCTTGAGGCGGCCTCATCCTCTGTAGGGCAGAAAGTTACCGCCAGGGAGTGCTCACAGATGTGAATCAGCATGGAAGTTAAACAATGCGAGTTACAGAATCATCAGATATAATATTAGATGCAAAAAAAAATGTGTTGAAAACTCTAATGACTCAAATTTTATGATAACATAGTTGGAAAGAATAGTTGTATGTGGCAATAACACTCCATATTCCCGCCATCGATGTTCACCTCAACGCGTCCTTTTTTTTCCATCAAAACTTGAAACAAAATCATTGTTCTTCGATCAAGGCTATGGATGAAAGATGAGATCGTCTGGACGGGGCAACACAGGGGCAATCTCACACATAACAACATAACAGTTTTAGTTTATATTATGTTAGTTTTTAACATATTTCTGACGTGCCTTATATTTTAACAAGAACTATTTTAGAATCTGAAAATCGAGTAGGCAAATGAAGTATTGAAATTGAAATTGAAAACATAACACATAACATAACGTGAATGTTTATTATGGATAAGAAAGATGTGATGAAACTTCTCTGAATGGTGTGAAGCAGTTTCACTACAATATGATAAGATATATATGAAGACACTGCGATCGTTTATATGTTACGTTGACACGGACTACGCTGTTAGTAGTCTCTGATTGAGAGAGTTCTGTTGTGGCTTGTCGAGATTCGAGCGACCAACTTGACATCATTTCATATTTGTTCACCTTTGAGACACTTTTCACCAAAGTGTCAAGACATGAGATATTATAAAATTGAATTCAAATTCGTTTGATCATTTGTTTGAGCCACGAACATCACGACACTGATAGCTGAGATGTTGTTTTTCCGTCACAACAAAAAGCGGGAGATGATATGAAATATTAAAAACAATGAAATTTCATCAAATACCAATTAGAAACTGAAACGAGACTAGCTCGATGAATAATTAGATTAAAACTCTGCTTCTCTAGTGTCAGAGTTATGTTTTAATCAGATGTGTCAACTTGGAGTAAAAAGAGGACCTCATCCACATTAATCAGGTCATCTTTGATCTGGAAACATAAAGTTCCAGGGAATGTAATAACTCATTCATACATACAAAAAAGATTTATCGTTCGTATAAACCTCCCTAAGTGATATATTCCAATAATTGGAATTATATTGATCTATGTGGAAAGATCACCCTCGTGGTGTTCTGTCCAAACGATCCTACCATATGGCCCACACGGTGATAACTGATAACCAACTGAGACGTGTGGTCGAGTGGTTAATACACTGAACCGTCTCTCATGATACCAGGTTTCGATTCTCGCCATGGTCGACCATCCCGACAGAAGTCTCTCGTGGTTTCCCTCTGTCGTTCAGGTTGATACTGGGATGGTTCCTTAGTAACAGGCCACGACCGACTCCTTCCCTCTGTCGTTCAGGTTGATACTGGGATAGTTCCTTAGTAACAGGCCACGACCGACTCCTTCCCACTGTCCGAAAGCACATGATGAGATGAACATTCATCTCATCATCCCGTCATCTCATATATCATCCACCGACGCCAATAGATCGTAGCCGTCAGTAGAGTGCGTCGTTGAACCTGACATGAATGAAATCAAAAGAACTGGGAACAGCACTTGAAACAACTGACTCGAAGCAAGCAATACAATCTCGATCTTTTCTTCTGTTTCCACTCTTCACTTCAATTGTGTTATCTGAAGGAGTGATTAAAACCCGGCTGCTTTGCTTCACAGGATTATTAAAACATCACGGGCCGTGATTCCCGATCGTCAAACCACGTGACTGGCTCCCGTGCGTTCTGATTCCTGGACCTTTGTGTTTCAAGTCCCGACCTTTCAACTGTCGATACCGCCTCATTATAGCATTCTTCCCGTCTTCCCGTCTTCCCGCTACCTGTCACGGGCACAGGGGTGGGCAATACCGCCTCATTATAGCATTCTTCCCTTCTTCCCGTCTTCTCGCTACCTGTCACAGGCACAGGGGTGGACAATACCGCCTCATTATGGCATTCTTCCCGTCTTCCCGTCTTCCCGCTACCTGTCACGGGCACAGGGGTGGGCAATACCGCCTCATTATAGCATTCTTCCCTTCTTCCCGTCTTCTCGCTACCTGTCACAGGCACAGGGGTGGACAATACCGCCTCATTATAGCATTCTTCCAGTCTTCCCGCTACCTGTCACGGGCACAGGGGTGAACAATACCGCCTCATTATAGCATTCTTCCCGTCTTCCCGTTTTCCCGCTACCTGTCACGGGCACAGGGGTGGGCAATACCGCCTCATTATAGCATTCTTCCCGTCTTCCCGTCTTCCCGCTACCTGTCACGGGCACAGGGGTGGGCAATACCGCCTCATTATAGCATTCTTCCCTTCTTCCCGTCTTCTCGCTACCTGTCACAGGCACAGGGGTGGACAATACCGCCTCATTATAGCATTCTTCCCGTCTTCCCTTCTTCCCGCTACCTGTCACGGGCACAGGGGTGGGCAATACCGCCTCATTATAGCATTCTTCCTGTCTTTCCGTCTTTCCGCTACCTGTCACGGGCACAGGGGTGGGCAATACCGCCTCATTAAAGCATTCTTCCCGTCTTCCCGTCTTCCCGCTACCTGTCACGGGCACAGGGGTGGGCAATACCGCCTCATTATAGCATTCTTCCTGTCTTCCCGTCTTCCCGCTACCTGTCACGGGCACAGGGGTGGGCAATACCGCCTCATTATAGCATTCTTCCTGTCTTCCCGTCTTCCCGCTACCTGTCACGGGCACAGGGGTGGGCAATACCGCCTCATTATAGCATTCTTCCTGTCTTCCCGTCTTCCCGCTACCTGTCACGGGCACAGGGGTGGGCAATACCGCCTCATTATAGCATTCTTCCTGTCTTCCCGTCTTCCCGCTACCTGTCACGGGCACAGGGGTGGGCAATACCGCCTCATTATAGCATTATTCCCGTCTTTCCGTCTTCCCGCTACCTGTCACGGGCACAGGGGTGGGCAATACCGCCTCATTATAGCATTCTTCCTGTCTTCCCGTGTTCCCGCTACCTGTCACGGGCACAGGGGTGGGCAATACCGCCTCATTATAGCATTCTTCCCGTCTTTCCGTCTTCCCGCTACCTGTCACAGGCACAGGGGTGGGCAATACCGCCTCATTATAGCATTCTTCCCGTCTTCCCGTCTTCCCGCTACCTGTCACGGGCACAGGGGTGGGCAATACCGCCTCATTATAGCATTCTTCCCGTCTTCCCGTCTTCCCGCCACCTGTCACGGGCACAGGGGTGGGCAATACCGCCCCATTATAGCATTCTTCCCTTCTTCCCTTCTTCCCGCTACCTGTCACAGGCACAGGGGTGGACAATACCGCCTCATTATAGCATTTTTCCCGTCTTCCCGTCTTCCCGTCTTCCCGTCTTCCCGCTACCTGTGACGTTTCAATCACCGAACATGAACTCAACGAACAGCAATCACGTCTCGGATTACGTCGTGATTCCAGACTATTGATGTAAGGTGTTGGTGGATACAGATCTCCATGATGATGTGTTCGGAAATGAGGAATTCGTCGAATGTGAACATAATATTGTTCCCTCTTCTAAATGCAATCAATAGACTCTGTATTAGGAAACCAGCATTCGGAGCTGTATGTTCCAGTTGACCTTCCGATTGCAATCTTTGTATTTATCATCATCTCGTATCTCACATATCTCACATATCTCACATATCTCACATATCTCACATATCTCACATATCTCACATATCTCACGTATCTCACATATCTCACGTATCTCACATATCTCACGTATCTCACATATCTCACATATCTCACATATCTCACATATCTCAGAGGTCGGGGTCCACGGAGTGATATCTTCAGAGAGCCCATCATAAAAACCCCATCCAAATATCAGAACTCTTCATCATCAGAGACGTTCGTACATGGAGAAGTGCACATCCGAAGATGTTTCGTGACCCGGCACCTCCACCCATGCTAACTGTTCGTATTAGTATTTGTATTTATCAGCATCTGATAGTATATATATACATCATTCAACTGGTGAGACAGAATCACATTGTACCTACAGAGGTCATGAGATTATGACACATCCTGTTTGACGCGGGAACAACGCTATGTTACCATGACAACAGGGTGATGAAGCGCGACTGAACCCAAGTGGTGTTTCAGGAGCCAATTCACTCAAATTTCAGGTTTTCACAACTCTAAGATGGTGGGCCCATATTTCAAAAAGAGATATATAGGAAGAAATTTCAATTTTTGTCCTCACTGTGAACTTTTTGATTGTTTTCCAGGCCTGGCATTATAACCCCTAGATTCATTATTTGTTTATTGGGGTGACTTTATTTTTAATCATTTTTGGGGGTGGTAAGATCGCCCTTGTAGTGCCCTGTTTGTCCGGCCCCATCTCTCATCCATTCACTCAATCGAGGAACAATGATCCCGTAACAAGTTCGATGTTGGCTGAATAAAATTGATGATACATAAAAAACACATCACTCAATACGGTCCAAGACATGACACTATTCAACCCATATCGCAGGATCCTCTATCGTATCCAGCCAGATTCCCATATGTTCGGATTGTTTGACCATGGAAATGTCGCAATATTGATTCAATAGTCTCAACTTATAACCATATCACGAATGTGTTTTCCCTCCCTGGATTATTAGTAATGAATAACCGTTTCCCTTGCCCTTGAATCGACACCAACTATATTGTATATTATTATTTGTTTCATTTATATCTGGATGACCTCACGGATGTTTTCCTCCGCATTACGGACCTCACAGAACACATCAGCATAACATTTATCAGTAGCTTGTCAATTATTGCACACAACGCCAACATTTGCCAGGGAACTTTCCAACAACGTTCGACATGTATTTATAACTCAATCGTGTGAGAGCTTGCCCAGGAGAGAAATTATGAAGTGAAATGAGCCAAAGTATCTATCAGAATTACGTACTTTCATATCCACCAATCGTGAACTTCCTGGCTTATTCGATGAGCGTTCTCTTTCTATTGGCATTCGACATTCTGTCTCCTTTGCTTTATTTCTAGTCATTGGTTCCTCGTGGATCCGTTGCACAAATCCTGTAGGTCCATCAGGGCAACAGGAACAAGAAGCGTATCAGTGTGAGGAACCAAACAGGAAGTGTGGAAATGTAGCGAAGGATGTAGAGAGAAAAACAACTTTATTGTCGGCTGTTGACAATGCGTGATTGACCACGGGGATCCAGCTTGATAATCCATATAAAATACAATTTGGTTACAAAAATCACTTATAGAAAATGATCAACTTATATCTGGATAGAAAATTCAATTATATGAAAAAGCGTTATCAGAAAACAAATACAAATAATGACCAATTCAAAGGTAGGTCATTGTTGAGTTATTATTATGAAGATGATTTTGAAGAATGAAGGATGAGTCTTTCAAAATTGACGTCACTATGTAATCTGAATTGATGGTTGAAATGGCAGGTTTTTGAAACATTTGTAAAAAGAGACGGGATTACACCTCTTGCTCCTGGAAAGAGTCCCATGATCAGTTATGATATTCCTGAATGCCATTCACATAATGAAAGTAACATATGTCACGAGGGAAGTCACAAACATCACAAAGAACAGAGAAAGGACAGTCACAGAGGAAAGAAAAAGAAGAGGAAGAAGAAGAGGAAGAAGGAGAAGAAGAAGAAGAAGAAGAAGAAGAAGAAGGAGAAGAAGATGAAGAAGAAGAAGAAGAAGAAGAAGAAGAAGAAGAAGAAGAAGAAGAAGAAGAAGAAGAAGAAGAAGAAGAAGAAGGAGAAGAAGAAGAAGAAGAAGAAGAAGAGGAAGAAGAAGAAGAAGAAGAAGAAGAAAAATAAGAAGAAGAAGAAGAAGAAGAAGGAAAAGAAGTAAAAAGATGGTGAGAAGACTCAAGCTTTCTTTCCCACTGTGGATATTTCAATTGTTTTCTGACCCTGGCATCATTACCTTGGGATTCATTTCATTGTTTGTGGAACTATTCCTCTTATTTTTGATACTTTTTGGGGTGGTAAGATCATCCTTGTGGTGCCCCGTACAAACGATCCTATCTCTTATCAATTGCCGCAATTGAGAAACAATCATTTTGTATCAAGTTCGAATGTTACACACAAAAAATCGTATATTTCATGTTGACTGAAAATGGGCCGCGGTAGGTGAGTAATTCTTGGTGAATGAATTCTCTCTGAGAGTCTTTCTGAGATAATAAGTGGGAACAGGGTCTTTTGTTCCCAATGGGTGTATCACGGTGTCGAAGGCCGATTGACACGTGATCTGTATCGCGCGATATGATTGGTCCTGGCCGCTCGAAATGACAAACGATCGGGCGAGTGAAACGCGTGACAGACTCCAGGCCTCGCATTGTCTTCGAGCGAACATCCGTCATGCGGTAATTGCCCAGTCAAAACGCTCGCGTCGCGGCTGAGCGGCAAGAAAAATGGTTAAGCGATGAGAAAAGCTCTTTTTATTTTATGAAAGTGGTATCGAGAAAAAAAATCTCATTCTTCTCCGGATCCTTCTAATAACTGGGAAATCCCGCCAAAATCTTTTCTTGAAGATATCTCCATAATCTATATCGTATATTCTGAAAACATTATCAGTTCACAGCAGAACATTTCAATAAGTACGTGACAGTATGATTCATTGAAAAAACATCTTCTAGCGGAGCTGTTTTCATTCAATATGTATATATATATATATATATATATATATATATATATATATATATATATATATATATATATATATATATATATATATATATATATATATATATATATATATGTATATATATATATTTATATATATATATATATATATATATATATATATATATATATATACATATATATATATATATATATATATATATATATATATATATATATATATATATATATATATATATATATATATATATATATATACATATATATATATATAAATATATATATATATATATATATATATATATATATATATATATATATATATATATATATATATATATGTATATATATATATATATATGTATATATATATATATATATATATATATATATATATATATATATATATATATATATATATGTATATATAGATATGGATATATATATAGATAGATAGATATATATATATATACATATATATATATATATATATATATATATATATATATATATATATATGTTGTGACGGATGTTCTCGCGGATTGAGTAGAATGTTGTACCGTGCTCTCGGGTTGACCGCGTATGCTCTTTAGAAGAGAACTGCTGGATCTTAAAAGATCCTTTGTCTCTTTAAGATCCAGCAGTTCTCTTCTAAAGAGCATACGCGGTCAACCCGAGAGCACGGTACAACATATATATATATATATATATATAAATATATATATACATATATATACATATATATATATATATATATATATATATATATATATATATATATATATATATATATATATATATATATATATATGTATATATATATATATATATATATATATATATATATATATATATATATATATATATATATATATATATATTCATAATCATTGAGTTTTAACGACGCACTGTATTGATTGCTACGATCTATTGGCGTTGGTGAATGATGAATGAGATGATGGGATGATGAGATGAAAGGTTATTTCATCAGGTGGTTCTGGATGGTTGGAAGGAGTCGGTCGTGGCCTATTGTTAAGGAACCATCTCAATATCAACCTGAACGACAGAGGGAAACCACGAACAACCACTTTTCTCCCAATACCAACGCTGGTGATGTCCGGATATACCGCAGGAACGGTTTTTACTTGAATTGTGTTTCGGACTTTCGTGAACTGAAATACTTTCATCTTCTGTGAGAGGATATGGTCACAGACAGCGCAGTCCTGATGTTGAAGTTATTGCTGTCGGATATTCCTGATGGAATGGTAAGATCGTGCTCGTGCTGTATCGTCCGAAAGATCCTAACTTCCATCCATAACCCAATCGGGGAACAATGATTCCATATCGAGCTCCGATGTTATTCATGAATGAAGTTCGTCAGAAGTCGTATCGAGTAATGGTGATTATATCGATGATACTGTCATGAAACGCATTGCGCTCAAGGTCACTCTTCACACCCTGACGACATAAGTGTTCTCTGATTGGTCTAGAATAGATTCATTGAATGAAGCCATCGCACGTTGATGACTGTTGCTATTCAATAGTTTGAAACTCCCTCACAGATGATGCCATCTGATTACATCTGCCATTTCTCATCAGGGTGTATCAAAACTCTTCCAATGGGTCCCTGGAAAATCGACTTCAACCATATCATTCCGACAAAAAATTCCATGAATAATATTGTTAAAAAAAATGAAAAGTCCTCACAAATGGAACTGGTCGCGATACGCCATTTGACAATATCATATCTTGGTGTATTTTGTCATGATTATCCACAGGTGAATCTTGTCACAGTGATTGTCTCCGATGACGTCAGAGGATGATGATGTAGGATCGTTTGGCCGAGACACGACAAGGGCAGCCTCACGTGACACAACCTCACGAGGTCGACCAGGATGTGAACAGAGTAACCGTTTCTCAGTGGTTATCAGCCCCTTCCCCTCGTCTTCGTCTTCCTGTATCATCGTTATCTCAGTCACGACTCGAGGACGGGGGAGGGGGGGGGGAGGGGGGGGTCCTGGGGGGGCTGATGGGGGGCTACAATCTTCATGCTTGTCATGCGTCCTCGGAGCTTCCTCCTTGTTCACATTCACAACTCATTCCAGCTCATTCCATCTTTGCGCCGTGATTTGAGTTCCGAGATGTGGGCAACATCACTCATTGGTTCCCTGTTCCATATAATTCAACCCAATCGGCTGATCATCTCACCATGGATCAAGCCATGTCCGTGGTATTGGTAGTCAGCTGAAGTCAATGGCAGTAGTCAGTAGTCGATAGAATTCAATAGCATGGTAATCGATAGCAGTAGATAGTAGTCAATAGCAGTGGGCAGTAGTGGCAGTATTCAATAGCAGTAGTCAATGGCAGTAGTCAGTAGTAGCAATAGCCAAGCTGTCGAATGAATGAATCAATGGAGATATATTATGACGACAATATCTGTTCAGAAACCTATTGTCTTGTCATTTCACTGGAGAGGATCATGAGTCTCGTTATGTTGCTCTATTTCAACTCTGTTTATCTCTTCTTCATATTCTTGTATTCGTATTCTTATTATTCTTACTATTCATATTCTCATACTCTTATCATTATTATTATTATTCTCCTCCCTTCTTCTACCAACACCCTCCCCCCCCTGAAACGGGTCAGGACCACCTTGTCCTGAAACCTGCCCTAGAAGACACCTCAGCATGGAGATGCTCGCTGCTTAGAACAATAATAATAATCATAATGATAAAAATAAATCAATTATGGATCAATAATGGATCAATAACCAATGATTGGACATATTACTTGCCCTCTATAACCTATAAACCCTCTATAATAACCGATGAACTGTGACAGCACGAAACAGATCGTTCTTCAGCACAGAACGAGAACATGCCAATGCACTCGAGAAGAATGCGAATGTCAAGTATGGGAGAGCCAAGTTGACGCACGCGTCATACATGGACATCAGTGTCGGAGAAATGTCACTGTGATTGTGATAGTATCATGAAATCTCAAGATTCAGCTCATATCACCAATTTTTCACATAATTATGTGTAATTATAAAAATGATTCATTTTACCTTCAATTTTCGAGGTATTTGAAATATCAAATATATTTAATTCATACATTTTTCAATATTAGGTTTAATATATTTTTTTATATAATTTTCGAAATGATATTTCGATAACATTCGGTCCAATTCACCACATATTAATAGAACAGAGACTTGTATCGTAATTTTAGTCTGTATAATCTGAGTGCAAAGACAAGATCTCTTATTTCTTGCACTCAGTAATATATTTTCCTTTTCACCATATGTTGTTGTTAATTGTATTATTATTGTTGTAATCTGTTGTGTCATCTGTTCCATGTAATTTTTGTGTGTGTTGTGACATGTTAATTGAAAGTAGAGGAAAATAAATGAAATAAATGAATGAATAGATTGAAATATCATTTTGAAGCATTGATCTGATCACATGAACATTCACGAAACCTCAGTTATTGAAATATTGCCACAATAAATCCATCGAAATCCATAAATCCATGAATCAATGAGACATCTTCGATCACTGAGATGTGAGATTCTCTCTCATCCCCCCCATGAGGTATTATATGAGGTTCTCATATAATACCTCGTGATTGAACCTCGGAATTCTCCTCCACATTGAATTATGTATACACAGAGTCAATAGATAATTGTCTGAGACTTTTATTCGCCTGGGTGGTAGGCAAACTTGCTGGTCTCCTGGTGGAGACTGGGAGCAGCGTGATTGAACCCCCTCTCCTCCCCCCCCTCCCCCCCTGAAGGCTTCAAAGTCTCGAAAAATGAGAGGTAATTATCACGCACAATTGAATCTCATTAAAGAGACTCGATTGCTCTTCTTTCAACAGTAGCTGTACGCGGGAGGGGGGGAGGGGGGGAAAAGGGAGGAAGGGAGGGGGGAGTCGACTTCAATTTACCAGCAATAATAGACGTGAGGTTTACAATAATCAGTGGTATTGTCACCAAGACAACAACGAGCCAACTTCGATCACTTGTTCAAATAATCGAATAGAACCATCTGAAAGTTTGTTCAGCTTTCAATTAATTAATTCAGTTCTTTGGAACAGATTCTCTAGTGAGGCTCGGATGCACGAATACAATTATAACCAATCTTGACTCATTCAGTTCGTTTCAAAAGAAGTTTGAAAGTATTTCACTCGAATGGAACTGGATTATTCCGTGTAACAATTATCAGATATATTTGTCACTACTATTGCATTGGGATAACAGAACTCCGATATCAAGTCAAGGATTTGTACCACATCATTAGAGCTAAAGGCTCTAGATGAAGTCATCTAATGACTTGAATCGATTTTCAAATTATGATTCTGTTACTAGAACTTGACACGATGTACTTTCTCTCAAATATGACTGAGAAAGACAGGTCCCCTTCTTCACATGTCTTCACTCGCTGTGCCCATTGGTGATTCTTTTTTTTTTCTTTAATAACATCAAAACTTGATACAAAAGCATTGTTTCCCAATTAGGGCTAAGGTGATTCCACATCTTTCTAACATATTTCCACATATTTCCAACATTGGTGATTCTACTTGAACAAGTCTATAATTGTTCAGGAGGCCGGGGCTCGATTCCCGCCAAGGTCGAACAATCTGCCGGAAGAGCTCTTCGACGTCGAGTCATGATCACTGAAATGTTTTTTTCACCACGAGCCACAAACAATGCCCTTCCATCATTCAGAACTCGTACTGAAATCATATACCTATATCACAGAGATACGTTACTCAATGATAACAAAGCTTCACACCGCTTTGCAGACCAAGAAGTTGAACACATATCAGACATATATTAGTGATGATATAGAATGGCTTGCTTGGATTCTATTTGTAAATGTCCAATATGGCCGGTGAGATTGGAACGAGCACATGTCGCTATCGGCTGCAGGAGTAACGTATCTCGGTGAGGTGACATAGAATGCCTTGCTCAGATTCTATTTGTAAATGTCCAATATGGCCGGTGAGATTGGAACGAGCACATGTCGCTATCGGCTAATAAGAGTAACGTATCTCGGTGAGGTGATATAGAATGCCTTGCTTGGATTCTATTTGTAAATGTCCAATATAGCCGGCGAGATTGGAACGAGCATATGTCGCTATCGGCTGCAGGAGTAACGTGTCTCGGTGAGGTTATCACGGTACAGCGTGAGTCCAGTGCATCGTTGAACAGTGTCAATAAATACACTATAATGTGGATAAATGAACTGTTATTAGTTAACTCATGGATTCAGGAATCAGATGTCGAAGGAATCCACAACTTTAGGAATAGATTTTGACTCTCTTCTGTTTCTCATATACAAGGAAAACATAAAATCAACATCCTAATATCAAAAATCGTGATCAACTTATCCATCTTTCAGGACTCGACCTTTTTCTTGATCAGGACGAGAGCATCACCTGATCTTGTTTGTTTCGACACAAGTTTGGGTGATGCCCATAAGTAACAAGTTGGAGTACGAATAAACTGATCATGTAGTCTAAATCGAGTTGACGATTTCTCGTTATCTGTGGGATGAGGTAGGAGGGGAGAATTACCTCAATGTGCATTCAAATCCAGTCTCCAATGAATCGATGAAATGGACATTTCATCCAAGAACAATGTCAACTCGGACTGGAATATATTCTCCGACGAAACATGTATAATATGTGTTATCGAATAGAGTGACTCACAACGCACTGTTTCAACAACTCTCTCGGATAGCCGACAGATTCTCTCCGACAAGATCTGATTAATAACAACATCGTCTCCTGTCGAGGGAGAATGTTTGTCCGAGAAAACCCAACTTTTCCCAAAAGTAGATTACTCCAAATAGAATCGGCAATAAGCGATTTCTCGAAGACTAATCACAGTGCGTGGAAACGATGACAAGGGCATCTAATGAAACTGACAGAGCTGATGTATGAAGAAGAAGGTGAATGAGATGAGGGAGGGGGAGGGGGGGGGGGGTAATTCCACGACGACGGCATGCCAATCGAGGGGGACGACAGGGAATAACGGGGAATTGATCAGGAGGAGGGGAGCACGGAGGGAAGTCGATGTAGTTGGGGTTGGTTAGGGTGGAGGGAAAAAGATGATCTTTATGAAGAAACAAATTAATCCAATGTCGAATGTCTTCTATTTTTATTGAGACAGAAAATATTGACTTATGGAAGGAAATGAATCAGATATCTCGATGTGAATGTTGAATGGTTTATTGCACAGCTTCGATGAAACGCTTGATGGCTCTGTTTGTGGTGAGATTGCACTTGTGGTGCCCATACCCAACGATCCTACCTTTCATCCTCAGCCTTATGAGGGGAACAATCACTCTCCGACGTCTCTTGTTTCAAATATTGTCGGATCACAATTATCATATTTCATACTTCCTCTGGAAAGATTCTCAAGCAGTCGATTTATTGAGAACTTGACTTTTGTTGAGTTGAATTGAGTTGAGTTATGGGACCGAAATGAAAGCATATTTTGTTCAATATTTGGAAAACAAATATAACTAAGAGAACGCTATAAACGCGTTGTTAGACGAGCGGAAAGTAATGGTATGTCGACTTCTTTGCCCGACTCCTGCCTAAATTCGCCAATTGGGTGACATTTAAGTTATAAATCGGTGAAAACGGCTTCGAATGGTGCCAATTTAGCACATTCCATGTTTTTTTTTCGAAATGGCTCACCCGATCAAGCTGAGAATTTCCAGAAATGTGTATCAGAATATAGTTCAACTTCACACAAAATTCCTTTTTTTTAAAATAGGAAGATTTTCATTTTTTCCCACCGTGGTATTCTAATGTGTTTTTTGAAATTTCTGAAATTCATAAAAATGAAATTTACCACCCGATAATTTCACAAAACTATACAGATCTGAGTTAGATGAGGAACCGAAACGAAACAAGTTTCAAGTTGATAGCTGTAGCCGTTTGACCTGTGGAGAACTGACAAAAAAACATGAAAAAAAAATAAAATAAGAACGAACACCAACTTTTTTCAGTATGTCAGATTGAATCCTCGCCGAAGCTCGTCTAATTGAAGGGTCAACTTGACCCGAGTATGTCCCACTCAAAAATGTGTTCTCCATGTTTCTTCCTCAATTATGTATGTATTAAATATGTATTATCCGATTTTTATTCATTACCTAATATTCATCACTTACTAATAACCTTGCTCCTTCTGCAATTGGATTCACATTCAATTTTTTTTTGTATGAATATGACCGATGAAATAAAATTTGTTCAATTCACAAATGAACTACACTTTTTAATATTGTGGGATACTGAGGATGTAGTGCTTGTTCTATTCGCCGTGGTTTTTCAGTGACCGATATTGCCAACATAGCGAGCTCTGATATTATTGACGTTGCTTGATTCTCCACTCTTACTCATTTCACGCACTCTATTGACGACAGATCTATTGGCGTCGGAGAATGATAGTGGAGATGGTAGGATGCTGAGATGAGAGGTTATTTCATCAGGTGATTCTGGATGGTGGGTGGAGTCAGTCGTGGCCCGTTGTTGAGGGACCATCCCAATATATTCAGTTGGTCACTTTTTGTTTTGGTTTGTCGACCATGGTGGGAATCAAACCCCGGTTCCCTGGATGACATTCCAGTGTTATAACCACTTGACCACTTGTTTAGATATGCTGCTCGAAATTATAACATGATCATACATATAATGGAGGGAAAAGTGGAGTTGATTCAAATTCAATTAAATTGGAATATAATATCCAGTTGTGATCTGTGGTCATCTCTATGTTAATGATGTTCTGTTTTGATGGTGAATTGATTGAACTGATATACACTGAATACACGGAATATTCAACAACAGTCAAGTGTGATTCTGATGTATATATCTCGAGGTAACTGGGCGATACCACGATTAGCGTCGGAAGACGACAAACAACCCGGCACCTCCACCCACGTGTAAGAATGCGCACCATCGATCTCTAACCTGGAATGACCGTGACCCAAGAAACTGAGCAGATATTCAATGGAATATTCACACGCTGAGTTATCTCACTTTGACTCAAAGGTATATTTCGAATACATTCGATTTATTGCAGAACCATCAATTCAATTCATGTCCATCTCCATGGAAACTTGATACAGACTCATTGTTGCCCAATCGGGGTTTCGGGAGGAAGACAGGATCGTTCGGACGGTTCACCACGAGGGCGTTCTGACGAGTGAAATAAGATTACTCATCAGAGGAACACTTGATCATTCTCCAGAGTAATGTTACAACGGTGATAGTTGACAATTCGA
>OZ023326.1:938675-941175 GCA_964007535.1 Brachyptera risi
AATGCGTCTCGCCTGAGTCTAGAGACATAAGAGTCTACTGTTGGAACTTTCAGTTTTGCTTGATGTTTGAATTCAGAGTCATATTGTGGATCTCATCATCGTGATCCTGGACGCTCACTTGATCGAGAGATATCATGTTCGTATCGGATTCAACGAGACATGTACACACAATTAATACTTGTATATAGATGGGAGAAATACCGAGAGTTGAAATCACCTACACACGTATAAAAACTGAAAACCTGAAAAATACACAAAAACATGGACATACATACTGAGGGGAGAATTCCTCTCAGTGTCCATGTGAGTATTCATTGAGAAGTATATGATTTCGACTATATTTTATATATAGGCCTATCACTCATTTTTCTCCCATTTTGTTCAATGACAAACTTCACATCTGCTGTTAATGGAAATAAGTGATCATTGCTCAAGAGACTTGGTTCAAAGTGGAAGATATCAACATTCGTGTGTTCTGTTCACTCTTGATACTAATGCTGATAATGTCCGGATATATATCACAGAAATCGTATTCACTTATAATGTGTTCCGGACTTTCAGAAACTGGAAAACTTTTATCTGCGGCTTAAAATGATGGTCTCAGACAGCGCAGTTCTGGTGTTGAAGATCATTAGTTTCAAATAATCAAAATGGGTTGGTAAGATAGCCCTTGTGGTGCTCCGTCCAAACGATCCCATCTTTCATCCATAGCCCTAATCGGGTAACAATGATTTTATATCAAGTTCCGGTGTTATTAGAAAAACATGAAATACATGAAGAGGCAACACAGATTGCGTATCAGTTTCCCGCGTCAGATTAGAATCACACATGGCGTCGATTATCGACGTACTCAGCCCGTAGTTAATAATTCACACCTGAAATTCACCGATGATTTTTCATGCATTATTCGTGTGTCGCTGGAAATATTGTGATTTCGCATTGCGAGCACGTGCATTACGTTTACTCTAATTGAATTCGATCGATTGAAGTCAATTATTTCACGGTCCCGCTGATCGTGCACTTTACTGATAAAAAGTGAGGCATTCGAAGCGAATTGGTTTGAAAATTGAATTATATCACATGATAATATGATTGGAAATGGAATATTATTTATTTTTTCAAGAATTCAGAAAGAGAAATTTCGCGTCATAGTATGATTTCAATTCGAATATCCCACAGATTATTTTCCTTCAATTGACATCGTGAAAATCAATATTAAGCATCATTGAGAAAACACAAGATCATTTATCAACATAAAATCATTATTTGATCATCATTCGATTAAATCATTATCAACTCGAGATGTGATATTTATGAAAAGATGTTGTCCCATTGATACTATCAGAGGTGATAAGATTGCCCTCATGATTCTCCGTTCGAACGATCCTACCCTCATCCCCAGCCTCGATCTATGTTGATAATTGAAGAGAAAACACTGTCTCTCTGAATGTGTTTCCACGAAATGAGATGATCTGCCGCTTCAATCATTCCAGAAACATCACTTTGTACATATCCACTTGCAGACGTAGATGAGTTGACGCTTCTGAAAGATGAAGATGCGTATCTCATCGTAAACCTCGTCGTGGAAAATCAAGGCAGCCCAGGACCATCACAGTGATGAGGATAAATATGATAATATATGTGCTCGTGATGTAGGTATATCTTCTAATTCCTCTATACGTCCTCATATCAAACTTTTTCCATATTATTTCTCTCATATACCTCCTTCGTTCTTGGTAATTTTGACTCCATAATTTCAAAAACATGGGTAATACAGAATCCGGTTGCAGCTCCGAAGATTCAACGATCTATCAAATAAGCAGATTATTACATTATTGCCTCTCGCCCTGGGAAACTCATGAATACTCGGAATACTCCACTGTTTTACCGATGAAATGATGATATTTGTGTTTGTAAGGTTGGTGGACGACATTCTCGGTCCGTGCACACAGGTGCGTGGAGTTGAACTATCAACATGACAACCAGTTGGGAAGCAGACAGTGTAACCGAGTGAGTCTGTATTATCGGCCGCGTCGGAATATCAGCAGGCCAGTCAGCACGTCACAGTGGAAGTGCCCTGATGATCACTACAGAGAGATCATTGGGTGACATGCCATCGGGTCGGTGATGCTAATTGATTCAGTGCTGCGAATATGCGCTGTTAATTACGCAGTGGTTGGACGCGGCCCGGAGCGAACATTTTAATCACATCAACATTCATTTCTTCTGTTTCAGGTTTCATATCATTTATCATTATCATCACCATTGGGAGTATTTCTGTATCCATCATGAGGAACATCGAACATACGTCATGGCGGCTTGGTACGAGGAGAAGACCCAACCAGAAACTACTTATTGCTCATTTCGATATCGGAACAGACAGACCCGATAATTGGATTTAGGAAATATAAATATATATATATTGATATATATATATATATATATATATATATATATATATATTTATATATATATATATATATATATATATATATATATA
>OZ023326.1:943675-948675 GCA_964007535.1 Brachyptera risi
ATCACATACTGTTATCTGTTGTCTCGTCTCGCGATCCATTAATACGAATTACCCCCGTCAGGTGACGACAGCAGCTATCAGGTTGCAGGTAGCTAACAATACAACCCCTGTGCCTGCCATGGCAACCACACGGAGCAATATATCGTCAATTCAAATTTGTGAGGCAGATCTGTCATGGTTATTCCGAGGTTCATCAAATTTCTCATCATCTTCACCTTCTTTGAATGATTATTGTGAGCTATATTCTATCTCCAGATATTTCCACTTCTTCTGATGCATCAGGAATGATTTGTGATCCCAGTTATTCTGTTCTGAAGTGAGTTCGGTCAATGAGTTAATGTGTCTCCAGTCTCTATAGGGCGAAAAGTCTCCGCCAGGGTGATTCATTCATTCATCTCTCCATCTATGTTCTCTGTCACATAATAGAAAATAGAGATAAACATTCCCACTAGGATATTAAACTAGTCAAAATGACTGAGAGAGGGAATTATTGGAATGGATAAGAACTCACAATGCATCAAATGTTACACATATGAGTGATAATTGAACTTGGGCCGTACAAGATACGAAAACAACAAACATATCACAAGACGGAAACAATATTTTTGTGGATTCTTATGAGTTAAATTCTCTAATAATCAGGTCAGGAATAACACTTGCATGTGTTAGAACTTAGAAGTACTCGATATCCTTGTCATCGATGTCTACCTGTCACATACAAATAACACGTGACTTGTCGTGGATATTCATTGTGAATCGACAATATTTTATGAGATCTCTGAATGGTGTGGAGCAGTTTCACTACAATATGTTGATACGGAAAGTCACTGTAATCGTTTATGTGTTATGTTGAGACTGATAATGTGACGCTACAGGTGAGGTTCAACTGTTCAATCCGATTTAATTCAATATGACATTTATTCACACATAACCACATAGAACCTGATAAAAAAATATGAAAAATTTTGAATGAAAAAAAAGGGTGAGACAGAAGATAGAATGCACACCGGGTGCGAGTGAGACAGAAGATAGAATGCACACCGGGTGCGAGTGAGATAGAAGATAGAATGCAATTTCTTGCAGCATCGAACAAATTGATAGAACTACCAGAACAGAAACCAGACGGATTTTTGTGTGAAGTTGATAATAGTGTTTGAGAATCAGTCGGAAAGAAACTTTGCTAATGAATCGTGTTCTAAAGTTCACGAGCCGGCTGAAACTTGAGTACAGATGAGATAAAAGTTCGAGATGTTCGCTAGAAGAAAACGGTACGCATTCAATGTGATGATTTGGATTATAAGATTCGCTAAGTGGTTCATGTATCGTTATAACCGACAAGAATCACTCTTTTTAATATTCGAAAAGTTTTATAATATATCATTTGATTGATGTTTCTACTCTTTCTTCGAGTTACTCTCGAGGATTCACAAATTGGGAAAAGTTTTGCTCGTCTCGAGTTTCATTAAAAATATCGTTAACATTTCGTTGAGGGCTTCAATGTTGTTTAATCTGTTTGACTCGTGTTTTAGCTGAAAGTTTTTATCGCCGAGTCGCTCCTGAGCTACCAAGCTGCCGAGCTCCTGAGCTACCAAGCTGCCGAGCTCCTGAGCTCCTGAGCTACCGAGCTACCGAGCGACTGAGCTACTGAGCTACCGAGCTCGAGCAAGTCACGTGCCATGCACAGACACAGCCGTCTCGGACATCAGCCCAATGGTCTCAGGAACCTCTGAGAAGACTCACTTTGGAGTAATTAGACGAGCTTTAGCGAGGATTCAATTTGACATACTGAAAAAAATTGGTGTTCGTTTTTATGTTTTTTTTTTTTTTTTTTATGTTTTTTTGTCGGTTCTCCACAGGTCAAACGGCTACAGCTATCAACTTCAAACTTTTTTTCGTCATGGTTCCTCATCTAACTTAGATCTGTATAGTTTTGTGGCATCATCGGGTGGTAACTTTTTTTTTTGAATTTTAGAAATTTCAAAAATCCCCATTAGAATAACCCGGAGGAAAATACTTGAAAAATCAAAATTTTTCAAGACCTCTCAAATTTTCGCCGAATATGAAGGAAACTATTAAGCACATTTTGAGAGATTTTTCGCATCAATCGGATGAGAAATAACGAAGAAAACGCATTTATAAAGCATTTTCCCATCAATTTAGGCTATTACGGGAACCAATTAAATCTATAGCAACAAGTGTCACCAATTAATTCAAAACGATTGAAATGAATGGAGAGGAAGGCCGTGACATAACTGATTCTCGTAAGGTTTTTGAACGTATGGAGTGATCCAAGGTCTGTAGATGTAGATTGGGTTGACAAATTATTTTTCATTCTAGATTTCTATACCCCTAAGCTCGTCTAACAACGCGCATCCCGCGTTTTCCTAGTATGAAACATGGAGCAATATCTCTCTATTGAATCATCAATCCATGTATGAGTTTCTGTCATAACTTTGCCAATGGTATAATTGTCACAGTATTCAGTTCAAAAAGTAGTCCAAAAAATTCAGACTCAACAACAAATTCATTTATAGCATAGTTTTACTCGCCCTTCGAGGATCACTACAAATTATACGACATCATCCTCATAGTCTTCAGCTTTGATTCCCAATTCTTTTTTCATTGCATACTATTTTTTATATTTTCCCCCTTTCAATTTTTGTATGATTTCGTTATCATCATTCAATTATCCCTGTTTCCTAAATTTTCTCATTCAAACCTAGTCGAATTATTTTCATTTTGTTATTCTCTAAAATGTTGTTATCGATGATTCTTCCGTATTTTAATTAATTGATTTATATTCTGTGTTTTTGCAATCTTATCAAGTAAAACAGAATCTTGAAATGAAGATACATAATATATATATGGTGAAATTGTGATGGTTTCATCACAGAGCTTATACGGACATGTAAACAAAAAAAACTTACTCATAACAATAGATGGACAAATTAAAAGAGTTCTGAAGGTTGATTAACAGTCAATAGTATGAATAGTTAATGGAATATAATTGAAGTCAGAGTATGAGATGGCCAAAATGGACATTTGAGATAGTGATATTCATTGAGTTATCCCTAGTCAATATACAACATATACCGTGTGGTTACACAGTCGATAACCAATCAGAGACCGAATAAAAACATTCGTCTTGGAGAAACTTTCCGAATCCAGATTTAGATTTGACGTTTGCGAAATTTCTCAAGGGGTAGCCCCAGCATGAATTTTTTGGGGGGCAAAAAAAAATTATTTCCATTTTTATTGAAGTAGGCCTATTTGTTAACAATAATTCGGAAAATTCGTGATCGCAGCTCACGTATTTTTTTTTTAAATTTCATCTCAAGATTTGAATGCAACACAGATGGTAATGCATACTATGCCTATTCGTAATAAGTAATGCAACTTCAGGTACGTTTTCCCAAGAATCAAGTTTTTTTCTGACCTGTAACAACATAACTGAAAAACTATCGGTCTGATTTGAAAAAAATTTGTTTCAAAATGTGTATTTTTATTGTCATTATCGTGTGAAGTAAAACTATGAAAATAATCAGTAGCTATGAATATTCAGGTGTGAGTGTGTGGCCTCAAAATCACATATAATCTGTATTAGATATGAAATGATTGATTATATAACTAAAAATCGCAATAGATTTTTTCTGGAGGTTCACACGATAACAGTGTGTATGACGAACAATGTCCACTAAAATTCAACAAGATGGATGCATTTTCGAAATTTAAACCCTGTGATTTGTGGCTGCATGTTTTGTATTTTTGAAAAAACATAACATTAATCAAATTATATTAAAATTATTATTTTGATTTTTTTCCAATTTTTTTTCTGATCATGTGTGAGCAATGGAATGATGGATATAGTGTGCAAGTTTCAATGATTTATGGTGGTTGATTGAGTGGAAAAAGATTCCTACATTTAGTCTTAATTATCCTATTCCATGCTGTGGCTACTCCCTTAATTCTGTGATTCTATCAGGTGGAACATTGGATAGTTCACATCCCGTGAACTCTGAACCCATCTCAGACATGACTTATCTATGGTTTGGGTTGTTAAAACATTTCTTCCTCTTGTGCAGTGTTCTTGAACTCTCTCATCTTCTATTGAAACAAGTTGTCTGCTATTTACTACACATAATAACATATATAAACATGATGGAGAAAGAATGTTCAACCTTTTGCAGAGATTCACACATGCGTCCATATGAGCAAAACACACGATGTTGTATGGGGCTGAAACTTGCAATTGCAATACATCTAACTGCCCTTTTCTGTTGAACGAAATCATTGCAAAGATATAAAATAATCAATTTTCTTTTCTCCAAATGATTTATTAAAATGTTATATGAGTTGTAACCGAGTTATGGTAATGCAATTAGCCGCTGCTCGTGTAACGGGTCCTGTGACAGATGTAAGAGGTGTGATGCGGAGGAGCTGATTCGATTACACGTCCCTCGTTCTCCCGCTCTGTCCTGTCTTTTCTCGCTGCCTTCCAGCGCAATTCCCTGTTCCCGGTCTTCCCGTCGAACTGCGATCGTCCCACGTCGATTCCAGGCACGTCACATGACGCGATATATGCATTGTTTACGCTCTCAAAGTTGATATATTGTCGAAAACAAGGTCTGCGGTGACAATTTCGAGGAGAATTATCGTGATGCTTTTCAATACCTGACACATTTGTTAAGTGAGAATTGGATGTATTTTTATTTTATTCTGGTAATTTGAGGAAAAACGTGTAACATGATCTTTCGAGACTGTTCACAAAATTAATGTTCGGATGAAACTCTCAGAAATATTTGAACACTCATAAGTGCGAATAAAAAACATGTTGAAATTGAAATTGAAATTATGATGTTCTCACTTCTCCGAGATGGATGATGATGATGATATCATTATAATTATTATCTCCATTGAATCAACACACAGTAACCACGTGAAACTTTCCGATTCAATTACATTTGATATGCATTTTATTCCCAAATAGTCAATGGAAAACG
>OZ023326.1:953675-958675 GCA_964007535.1 Brachyptera risi
GCGCTCACTCCTCACCACTCGAGAGCGCTCACTCCTCACCACTCGAGAGCGCTCACTCCTCACCACTCGAGAGCGCTCACTCCTCACCACTCGAGAGCGCTCACTCCTCACCACTCGAGAGCGCTCAGGACCCTCACTCAATAATCCACTCGCGGTAACGTGCCAGAACTAGCTAGCTCTAAATGGCCTTGTCTTAGATTGGTAGATGTTCACTAGAAAACCTACCAACAATGACAATATATTAGAGTAACAAATTCACGGTCATCTAAACTGAATAATTCATCCCATTTTGTGACCCACCTTATAAGCAGAGCTACAAAATTGTCCTTACAACAGTGAAAATACACAGAGACTGCAGGACACATTGCCATGATATGTAGTTCTGACAGTAAACATTGACCAATCGAAGTCCCAGCCTCTTGGAGCTAGATAGCACCAGCATGGGATGTATTAGGTGAGGTTCCTGAGCTCTGGTGCCTACTTCTCACTGGTCAGGAGCTTTAATAAGCCGAGTGTTTCATCACAGATTATTGCCAGAACTAGCTATAGCTCCAAGTGGCCTTGTCCTAGATTGGTAATGTTCACTAGAAAACCTACCAACAATGACAATATATTAGAGTAACAAATTCACGGTCATCTAAACTGAATAATTCATCCCATTTTGTGACCCACCTTATAAGCAGAGCTACAAAATTGTCCTTACAACAGTGAAAATACACAGAGACTGCAGGACACATTGCCATGATAGGTAGTTCTGACAGTAAACATTGACCAATCGAAGTCCTAGCCTTTTGGATTCAGCTAGCACCAGCATGGGATGTATTAGGTGAGGTTCCTGAGCTCTGGTGCCTACTTCTCACTGGTCAGGAGCTTTAATAAGCCAAGTGTTTCATCACAGACTATATCGGTGTCAAATTTTCCAATCTTCTATCACCTGATATCCGATCAATATCAAACTTGTACTCTTTTAAATCACATGTGAAAAGATTTCTGAGAGAGAAATAATTTTATCTCATTGACGACTATTATTGGATGAGTGTAGCGAAGTCTCCATCTCACTCTCACGGAGCTTTGTCTGAGTGTTTTTTTTTGTGAGCATTGCACAGGTCACATGGTTTGACTGATCAACATACAACTTTTTTGTACGAGCACACTTTCAAAATCCAGAACTGTACGATTTTTGGAATGAATCGGTTCGACCGATTTTGAGAAATATCATATCAACATTTTTAAAAACCTCATAAGATAGGCTGGGCAAGAAAATGTGTAGAATAAAATCTCTTCAAATGGCATACCATTTTCTGTACATTGAATTCTGAACACATGAATGACACACATTATTATCATTCTGTAAGCAATTCGAACCAGGTGTTTCGAAGAAGAAAAAAATTAGCTATTTTATTCATCAATTAATGTGTTATGGAAGTGGAAGCAGAAATGAGTTGAAAAAAAATTCACTGCTTTCCAGATTCAAGAGTGGACCAACAATAAAGTATTTTGTATTGTATCTATATACATGTATATATGTTGATATGTAATATATGTGGATATTTTATGGATCTTTCGAATTCAACAATGCCACCGATACAGTAGCCACTCATATCTACATCTAGTTCACAAGGGAATCCGCTGAATCGTGACGGGCAATCGTGACTTTTGGCTCTGAACTGACCGCAAGAAACCAAGAATACCGTTTAATGTTACCAGCATGTCAGTTGTGCCACCTTCTTTTTGATATGATGATGAAATCAGTTGATGTCACCACGCTTTGGATGGCGAGCAATTCAACAATCTGTCTCGTAGTGAAAAGTAGCAATAATATAACGATCATCCCTCCTGAATATACTCAACTCCCCAACATGGATAAAACAGCCACTCTGAATCTATCGTTTTATTACCAATCACTCGCGTACTCAACGCTCATCTGTTGGCCATTTCCCGGCTTATGTTTCCTTCCCAAGTCGAGCACATGTCGGGCAAACAACCCCCCGGTAGTCATGACAACGGGTCGAGGTTTGCTCGCGAACAAGATATGGCAATCATCGTATGCAAATCAGGCCCGAGGGCAAGATGTCCCTGAGCTTCCTACTCGGTACAGCGTGTTGCTCTACTCGTCACACTGCATGGATACACTACAGTGTTCTCGCCAGTCTGTAGCAAGTGTGCATAGCTTCTTGTTTGGCCCCACCAATGATCAAAAACAAAAACAATAATGGGAATAATCTTATTGGATATGTTGAGGGTATGGATACATTCACATTTCTAATACTATCACTTTTTGTTCATTCCTCAGAAATTTTCTGAACCAATTGAGATCTTCAATGTTCAATTGTATAGCTCAGTTCAGACATCACCTGTGAACAAATCCTGAACTTACGAGCCCGCATCTTATAGCTGAACATGTTTCTCTTCGAAATGCTCCACCCAAGATCGATGTGCGTTTAAAAGTTTGGTTGTGGGTTGAAAAGTGAAAAAAGGATGATATTGGAAGAGTTTCAGTAACCACCGCTAGATGGAGGAGTTTTGCTTCTCATCATCTGGACAGAATTAAGTTACATTACACATTTTGGCCAAGGAAATTGAAAAAACTGTAGAATAAAAGGCAAATCAGAATTTTAAATATTGATAAGCAAAGTTGAACTCAAGGATGTACGTTTGTAATTCATTTCTACTATTATTCGGTGACCGGGAATTAGGCGATGGAAACCATCAAATTAGGCACATTCTGATTCAATTATTGCTCCATAATGAAATCATTCTCCAATTTTTGACTAGGCATATCTAATTGTGAGGGTATTTTTCACATATTGCATTTTACCGCAAGTCCGCAGTATTTTTAGTTCTTGCTACATATGCGGCGGAAGTGCACCCTGTGAATCTGTCTAAGATGTGGGCTCTTAAAAGCTCGTTATTTGTGAATATCATTCTTCTGACAGATCGTTACAAATATCTCAGAATCTATTGAAGAGGTGTCCAGGAAACTTCACCACATCTTCATTTATCTCGTATCCATTCAATTCTCTGGTATTCTATATGGTCATGGTGATGAGTATCTTATGTTCATAACAGTACTCGAAAATACAGTTGGGATGAACGTCAAAATTCATTCACAGTGACAAAATTATCATCCACTGAATATGGACACAATAAAAATCCTCCTGAGGGAGCATGGATAACACTGTGAGGTATAACATACAGAACATTCATCCAGGAAAATCATCAGGATCAGCACGGGATGTTCCTCAAGTCGGTCAAGGTCACTTGTTGAATCTCCATGCACTGCCGAGCATCTGGATCATAATATTAATGATAATAATAATAATTCATTTATTCCGTGAAACATTTCTGCATACATGAGATATACATGTTTATAGATTAAGTCAATCTATGCTATAGAATTGAATTAGAATAGTTCGTAATATAAATATAAAATACTCTTTGTCAGTACAGTTTAAAAAGTTTTTTTGAATGATTTAAATTCCTGAATACTGTAGAACACATTGTCAATTAGGAATGATTTTAAAATCTGCTTGAAGCGTACAATATCCTTTTCTTTCTTAATCCAGGAGGGCAGGCAGTTGAACAAGTATGGTCCGTTAAAGTTGGGATTGTTATTCGACATAACTTCAACAGTGGCAAAGAAACTCTCCTGTTCTGCATTCTGAGGACAAGCTTGTGTTCAGGCGAGGGTTGTTTTGCGATGTTGCTTAATCGCCTCGGAAATATATCGAGTCAATCTCACAGTCACTTATTGACGTCACAGTCACATTCACATCATCATTGAAGACGATAGTGAGTATTTTTGAACGTTGCTCTCATCCGTGAAGGTTCGTTTACTAATCCAGCGTTGAGCCACTCGCCACCCGCAACATGCAACTTGCGCAACCCACGTTTTACGCTCAAAGCTGTTTACTGATCAGCGTTATGCAAGTCTGGGCCTAGGCCAGTGTCAGCCACACATGTGTGATGAGAAATTAATTTGAGATTCGATTATTGTATTACCTTCGAACGATTTCACAGCTTTTGCCTAAACAAGATTCTTCAACCCTCTGTTCGAATGTGAGGGATCGTTCAGATTCCACAGAGATGGTTCGTTTTCAATTGATTCAATCAATTAAAAGTCGTATGAAGTTTCAAGAGTATCCATTTTGATTTCTGATGATGTATGAATATTTCACTGCACACCGTTAACAAACCTGCCGTTCAGCGAACAAAATCAACCTGGCCGTGAGAAAGTCGGAAGCTATTTTGGTATCAACATGGCGTTGAGACTGGAAAACATGAATCAAGTTCATCTTTCAATGACACAACACAACGCCACGCCGTGTTGTACTCGCTCTCTGATTGGTCAACGCGTGTTGCAAGTTGCATGTTGTCAGTTCTCAACGCTGAAGAGTAAACGTACCTTAATTTCAACTTTTGTAGATTATTTCCACTCTTAAAGTTCGTGGATTGTCTCAGATTTCAGTCGAGTTGATATGATATGTTCCGAATGAGATACAACAGTGTGTGTCCAATGAGGTCTGTATGGATGACTGACATATTTGTGAACCTATCTTCTTGTCAAACATCAGATGAGCGAACTACAATGATCTCCAACACTTGCTACCGATTGACGAGACAGACTGTACCAGGTTGAAGAACAGCATATCATGTGGCTGATATTGTTGCCCAGAGTGTCCGGGTATTGTTTGAGTCACACAACATTCTTCTCGGGAATATGTTTCCAGATGTGAACGTGGACCAGAAACATGCCTCGTGATTGATATTGTTGATGGCATTCATGACTTCTTCTCGTTGTGACGATATGGCAGCGAACTCTATCGATCATCGCACTGAATAACTCTCCACTGTTCGTTTCGAATCGATTACTTCTTTGCTGAGAACCAATCATGACTCTCAATTGTAGGCCTACTAGCATAATTCATTAATGTTCACTATAGCAATTATGTGTCACCCAATTAAAATTCTATTTTTTTTCATATTGTTTATACATCATC
>OZ023326.1:963675-1017791 GCA_964007535.1 Brachyptera risi
ATGTGTGGATTTCATGTGTGGATTTCTTGTGTGGATTTCATGTGAGGATTTCTTGTGTGGATTTCTTGTGTGGTAGAATTGGATCCTAGTACGGCTACTCGGCTTTTAGGGAAGTCGATCGAGAGTAAAGGTTATTTAATATTCGTCGTGATTCCTGCTTGGAATATTGTTTGCTTAACGACCCCAACAAGAGCTGGGTTATACGGGGATATACGAATGAGCAGGTGTTGATGATACAATGATGTTATGATAAGTGAAAGACCTTCACTAAAACTCATTCATTAGTCGAGACTCGAACCCGAGCCCAACGGTGACTTTAGTTTCTGCAGTGATTCTACATCTGATTTATGACTATCAATAACGTAACGGGATAAGCAACATGGCGGTTTCCTTTCGCACCATGCGTATATCAAAGGGATGCCGCCTCACAAATGTTATGATGATTTACTGGTATTGTTGTATGTTGATCTATACAAGTAATAGATGTAATGCAATCTGTGAATCCAGTTCTTTCCAACTGCAATGAGCTATATCGGAATACATTTCATTCGAATTGGCCAATCTGAATTTAAAATACGTCTGTAAAAGCATTTAGACCCCTAGACAAAAGTCCCACTGATATATTTCCAATTTGATAAAAGTTACTGGATAATTACTCATCATCTACGAGAAAGATCAGAAACAATGCAAGTATACAACAATGTACTATACATTGAAATACGAGCCTAATACGTACGATATGATTTGAAATTGCGAATCTCAGAAATGTACACGAAAGCGCTTATTACATCATGGTGAAAACGGTCCAATGTTAAAAGGATAGGACTTACGCCATGCTGCTCATCCCGTTACGTTATTGCTAGTCATAGATCCAACCGAGCTACCAAGGGTGACTTTTCATTGGATCAGGCTCCGCCAAACATAACTTGATTACATCTCTCTTCATCAACATGATAATATATTTCCATCTCCTTCCTCGAACTTGAAGAAAACAGCGTGAAATTCTTGTCTGGTATCTCGTTAGCCGTGATGTCGGCGACTCTGTATCCAGGAGGCCACGCGCCAAGGTGAGGCGAGCCGCACGTGAGTGTCGGGGTGCGCATGCGCGCGGCTCGGAGCACGTCTTGGTCACCGCACTGCGGCTAGTGGGCCTCACGTTGGGCGCCAGATGAGCTTTATGAGAGATAGTTCGTGGTGTCGGCGCGCTGGTGGGCTTGCGGTTAATGCGCGACTCGTCTGCACACAGCTTGGTGACAATCACTTTCATTCTATCGCCTCATTATAAACATCAGAAGATTCGATTTCTTCTCATCAACATCAGAAACTCACAAAACAAACAGTGCTCGTGAATTGACGCTGAGGATGAGTTAGAGAGACTTATCAGGATGAGAGGAAGAGACCGTGCAGAAATAATATTCTCCTGGTTGTTACCAGACTTGAAGCACCGATGAAAATCATCATCTCCGGACCATTTTCAAAACTGAAAATTGTAATTATTCCACAAACAAAATTACAATTTTATCTTTCATATACATGGAACATACTTATACATACATATAACACACATACATACACATATGCTGGAAGAGAAGGAAGAAGAGCAGAATCGCTCAGGAGAGGAGACGTCAAAGAAGAAGTGGACTTGAGACTGGCAGAATCAAGTTGACATGTTGTGCTCCAGTATAATACTTACCTAACTTTGTTGGAATAGTAGTTGAAAATGAAAAAATAAACATTGTAATTTCCATTCACAATGATGTTTATCAATCAAGGCTGGTGTTGTTAGAGTGCGACTGTTCAGATGGAGCACCTGTCGGTAGTTTCAAGACTTATGGGCGGTTTTACACGAATAAATTATTCAATATGTGTTGCGAGTAATGATATGACCTTTATGTGTTTATATTGAGAATCAATTGAATCAATTTCAACATTTAAATTCAACCAATCACAAAATCAAACATTACCCAATTTCTGAGAACGGTTCGAAGTATTTGGAATCTTATTTTCCTCGACTTGTTGGAACAAACACCCGCAATGTCAACACTACTGATCCATAATATATATATATATATATATATATATATATATATATATATATATATATATATATATATATATTTTTTTTTTTTTTTTTCTAATAACATCGGAACTTGATACAAAATCATTGTTCCCCAATCAACGATATGGATGAAAGATGGGATCGTTTGGACGAGGCACCACAAGGGCGATCTCACCACCCCATTATAATTATTCAAAACCAAAGAACTTCAACACCAGGACTGCGCTGTTGGTGATCATAACTTTCCGCCGCAGATGAATGTATTTCAGTTTCCGAAATGATATCTGATGAGTTCTGAGTATTGAATGATCGATGAGTCATGACTTGTATGATTCAGAAGGCGCTACAGAATATCTTCATCTTTGTCAATATTCTGAACGACTCTCATGTGATGTCAAGTCCAACATCCAGGTAACATCCAGAGGATATTTGATCATCATCACATTCATTCAATTACACTAAAACCCTAGTTTCTTCTTGTGTCGTCATGTGTCGAGACGGCCGCTCGTCTCGTGCTGTGACGAGCCGAGACGGCCGCTCGTCGGTCGTGCTCCGGGCGGAACGGGACGGGCAATCAGCGTAATGACCGCCACGCTAATCAACATAATGGGTCGTGTCCGAGCCGTGCTAATAACCTCCTTCTGTTCGATGAGCCACGGGTCTCGTGACGACAACACGTGTGTGTATCCACCATATAGGTGGCAGACGTGGCGTATGTCTTGTGAGATGAGCGGGGTATCTGTGCGAACTATGATCGGAGACTTCTACACACCTTGACGCATACTGCGTTCGATGAGCCACGGGTCTCGTGACGACAACACGTGTGTGTATCCACTATATAGGTGGCAGACGTTGCATGTCTTGTGAGATGAGCGGGGTATCTGTGCGAACTATGTTCGGAGACTTCTACACACCTTGACGCATACTTCGTTCGATGAGCCACGGGTCTCGTGACGACAACACGTGTGTGTATCCACCATATAGGTGGCAGACGTGGCGTATGTCTTGTGAGATGAGCGGGGTATCTGTGCGAACTATGATCGGAGACTTCTACACACCTTGACGCATACTGCGTTCGATGAGCCACGGGTCTCGTGACGACAACACGTGTGTGTATCCACTATATAGGTGGCAGACGTTGCATGTCTTGTGAGATGAGCGGGGTATCTGTGCGAACTATGATTGGAGACTTCCACACACCTTGACGCATACTTCGTTCGATAAATATCAAATCTAGAAAGCCGTGAATCTCAGCAATATGGTTACACGTTGTGGTGACACCAACCCATTCTAATATAATATATAGAAGGTGAACTCTGTCTCGAAAATGAAATATTTCCGGGTCAATTCTCGAGTCCAGGGTCCCGATTGCCTGTGGTGCAACTATCGCTTTTATATCGAACCAAGTGAAATAACAATACGCAACAATGCAATACACGGCTCAGTGGAACTATAATTCCAGTAGTAGCATTTGTTCTTTCAAGAGAATGATAGCTTCCATGAGTTGAACAATGGCACTGGTACCGTAGCCACTCTTATCTACATCTAGTTCGCAAGGAAATCCTCTGAATCGCGACATACAATTCGGACATTTGGCTCTGAATTGAAGGCAAGAAGCCACAATCACCGTCCATGTTATTGGTATGGGAGTTGAAGTACTTTCTTCAAGTTATGATAACACAGGTTGGTGTCACTTCATCGTGACATGGTTATGTTATTGACGACTCGCAATGGGCGTGGCTTCACCAATTGGCATTCTGGATCTAAATCACTTGATGTCATTCAGAGACATCCTGATTGAATATTCTGATTTCACCTCACTTCCATCAGCCCTGTTGATTGGATGGCATGATTTGTGACGTCAATGAGGGGGAGAACGTGAATCGTCAATATTTTCATCAATTTGATGAATGATAAATAAGTATTGAATAATCAGCTTCAGAACAGCTGATCTGATTTGATTACCAATTCATGATATGTATGTCTCTCGTGTGTTCAGTGAACATTTGATTTTTTTCGAGAGATCTTATTTCTGAAATGTCCCCACCCCGCGTGTGACCAGCCGGCAGAGGGATGAGCTTCAGATGCGGTGATGATACACATCCAATTCCATTGTCGAAGTTATATTAAGGGACGCATCAACCTTGGAGCTGGCTGAGCAAGAATAATCACTCAACTTTCCCCCTCAATTCCTGAGAAAACTGATAACCATCTTCTCAGTGTCAGGAATTATGTATCAATCATCTCGAACCCGCCTCCTTCTTAGATCGTGACGTACCACCCGATTCTGTCCGTGTTTCTATACAGAATCAGGTGATGGCCACGTCGTGACTTGGAGTCTCAGGAATGCGTTCTAATTATCCATGACCTCTGGAATGCGTTGTGGACTTCCAGTTCATTCTGCAATCAAGGTAAGAATCGGTGTGATTATTATTGATTGATTTCCAGTTCTGAATTTGTGATGATTTTCACTTTTGTTTCAGCTCCTTGTATCAATCAAATATGACATCAGGGGTAGATATAACAATGGAAGTATCGGCAACGAAACCCAGTTCATTCATTGGATGATAGAAATAACAGGTAATTGAATACTAAAATCGAGAACACCTTCCCAATATTCGAAAAAACATGATAACATAACTTATTATTTCACAATATCATCCTCTCATCTCCACCCGACGCCAATAGATCGTAGTCATCAGTACAGTACGTAGGTAAACTCAATATGAATGAGAACAAAATATATCAATTTTGATGACATCTCAGAATATAAACGCTCAACAGTCCTATGTGAGTACATATGCCATCCTGAGGGTCAGACATTTGATATATAATACCTTCTGGAAGCCATCATGGGAGAACTAATATTCCAAAGAATCCTGTCTCACGCTCAATTAAGATCTGGAAGACACGGAAAGGACATTCTCATTGTTGGTATGATTCACATCATTCATATTAGACACTATTCTATCAAATCTTTGAAGCTACGTTCATAAATGACACTTCGCCCTGCACGTTTTGTTTCACTCATTTTCATTCTATTCTAAATTGGAAATAGAAATTATTGAAATGAGGACTAGTATGTGGAATCAACTGCCACCGGACCGATGGTTCAAAGCTGATGTATGAATGATAAATAATAATATTTTAGTTCAAAGTGGAAGATATCAACATTCGTGTGTTTTGTTTACTCTTAATACCAATGCTGGTAATGTACGGATTTATATCACAGAAACGGTTTTTACTTATAATGTGTTCCGGACTTTCGGAAACTGAAAGATTTTTATCTGCGGCGGAAAGTTATGGTCATCGACAGCGCAGTCCAGGTGTTGAAGTTCATTGGTTTTATCTAATCAAAATGGGGTGGTAAGATCGCCCTTGTGGTGCCCCGTCCAAACGATCCTACTTTTCATCCTTAGCCTTAATTGGGAAACAATGATTCTGTATCAAGTTTCGATGTTATTAAAAAAATAATGATAATAATAATAATATGGTATTCTATTCATGATTCTTGTGTTTATTTGGGAATGATCTTCTCGGTGAATGTTCGGCATGAGCAGGGTGTGCTGTGAGACATGCTCTTGACCGAACAGAAAATAGAAACTGAAAACTCCAGCATCTGTTAATCTCTCTCATTCCTCCTTCTGTTCCCCGAAAGTAATCAGTATTCAGGGCCGGTTTCCAGGATGGAGGGGGTTGCGATCGCAGCGCCAGCTATTCGACGGTAACTCTATTATCTCGTCCGTGTCCCCCTCTCCCCCTGCTCCAGGACGGGGCAACTCCTCCAGCCGGACATGTATCAAACACGGCCACTCTTATCCCGACTGCTCCAGACTCGTCTCCCAGGGATACGGTCAACATGTCGGCGGGCCGCCAACCTTCTCCACATCTCAAATACTGAGTCGGAACAAAAAATTTGAAAAAAAAAATCAAATAATGTTACGTAACATAGAAATATGATCACGTCTGATCGGCATGACCGAATACAATCTGTGCATTACGATCCTTCATGCCCATTCCGCATGCCCATTCCTCATGCCCATCCCTCATGCCCATTCCTTATGCCCATCCCTCATGTCCATTCCTCATGCCCATCCCTCATGCCCATTCCTCATGCCCATTCCTCATGTCCATTCCTCATGCCCATCCCTCATGCCCATCCTTCATGCCCATTCCTCATGCCCATTCCTCATGCCCATTCCTCATGCCCATCCTTCATGCTCATTCCTCATGCCCATTCCTCATGCCCATTCCTAATGCCCATCCCTCATGCCCATTCCTTATGTCCATTCCTCATGCCCATCCCTCATGCCCATTCCTAATGCCCATCCTTCATGCCCATTCCTCATGCCCATTCCTCATGCCCATCCCTCATGTCCATCCTTCATTCCCATTCATCATGCTCATTCCTCATGCCCATTCCTCATGCCCATCCCTCATGCCCATTCCTCATGCCCATTCCTTATGCTCATTCCTCATGCCCATCCTTCATGCCCATTCCTCATGCCCATTCCTCATGCCCATCCCTCATGTCCATTCCTCATGCCCATTCCTCATGCCCATCCTTCATGCCCATTCCTCATGCCCATTCCTCGTGCCCATTCCTCATGCCCATCCCTCATGCCCATTCCTTATGCCCATTCCTCATGCCCATCCCTCATGCCCATTCCTAATGCCCATCCTTCATGCCCATTCCTCATGCCCATCCTTCATGCCCATTCCTCATGCCCATTCCTCATGCCCATTCCTCATGCCCATCCTTCATGCCCATTCCTCATGCCCATTCCTCATGCCCATTCCTCATGCCCATCCCTCATGCCCATCCCTCATGCCCATCCCTCATGCCCATTCCTTATGTCCATCCCTCATGTCCATTCGTCATGCCCATTCCTCATGCCCATTCCTTATGCCCATTCCTTATGCCCATTCCTCATGCCCATCCCTCATGCCCATCCCTCATGCCCATTCCTTATGCCCATTCCTCATGCCCATTCGATCAATGAAATCATGATGATATCTCTCGCATCGAATTCTAGTCCACACCAAGTAAGTTCAAAGATGAAGAGGGTTGGGTTCGTTCATCGAGGTTAGTCCAGATGAGTAATGTTTATTGAACTGGTTGGCTCGGGTTTTTATATTGGTCAAGGCTGCACGCAACAACAACAACAACAACAACAACGACGACGACGACGACGACGACGACAACAACAACAACGACGACGACGACGACAACAACAACAACAACAACAACAACAACAACAACAACAGCAGCAGCAACAACAACAACAACAACAACCCTAGCCTATGGTGATGTGGACCAATATCAGCCGCCGTAGAGAGCTCCTCTAGCTATTCCAGCTCGGGCATGTTGTGTAATATGTAGATCGGAACATAAGTCGCTAACAGTCAAGATATTGCCGGTTCGTGGCTTTCAAGACCTCCAAGAATATGTGCAGGTCTTATATCAAGATAAAAGTATGATATTCAACTTCGACCTTTTATTATTTGATAGCCAAGCAAGGGATGTCGTATACTTTACAGTGCATAGCCGTTCAGTCGACTCCGAGTCCGTGATATAGAAGCCGAGTTATATTTGAAAATAAAGTTAGAGAACTTTTATTCGAATTTGAATTCGGGTAACATTCATAAGTTGATTCTTGCAAAATAGAACCCTTCATTGTTTGTTTTATACACAATAAAAAAGTCTTATTAGAAACTTTTCCGAAAGTTTATAATAATATGTTGATATTGAAATTGATCAGAATCCCGGAGCAGAAAGGAAAAAGCCGTTACTTGTGAAGTATGAATAAACCTTCCCCACGAAACTTCCAGACCACTCCGGTAACAGGAATATTCGGGATGTTTATGTTTGTCCTGGAACAGAATTATTTGAATACTTCGGAGTTCTAACTTGTTGAAACTAGCACAGTAATGATGAACCTCCTCAGTTGTACAGACAGACTTTCATCTCGGTTCGGTTAGAATACTGGTTCTGCTTCTTTGACTTATTCGTTGATTTTTCTCATAAATAAAGAGAAGAATCACAAACAACGCAGTCCTAGTGTCACAATAATTCCCTGTTGATAATTATTTCCATCTATTGCTTAAATAACTACACATAAATTACAAATTCAACATTCACTCGTCAACTCCCACGAGGCCCCATGAGGGCTTAGCTGTGGCGTTTCAACTGATATAATCGAAATAAGAAACTGTCTTTCTTCGTACATATGGAATGAAAAGTCGTTACTTGACGTATTTGAGATATGAAATAAAAAACAATAAAATATATGTGGTGAATAGATCATATGGCTATATAATATGTAGGTGATATTGGATGAGTATTACCAATGATCATTTTCTCCATCAACTCTTATTTTTCATTCAATGAAAGTACATTAAAACAAAAAAAAATTTCACTCTTGAGTTTCCGAAAAACCCATTGAGAGATCACTTGTGAAATACAGTGACAATACTCTCTTAAAAAATGATACTCATCGTATTCTACAGGAATCAATGATATATGCACGTTTAATCAACGAACTCTCATCAAATAGCTGCGATGACAAATAAATGTGGATGTAACAACAATGAATGATTACCCAAACGAATTGCAAGCGAGCCTCAGCTCTGACTTTGACATAATAATTCAATCCCTGATTTATTCTCCTAATTTATTAATTTTATGATTTCATATTTCATCATTTTTGTTAGTATGGTGCTAATTATTCATATCGATGTCGATTCAATCACAAGTTGTGATTCATTGAGATGATGGAAATATCTGAAAGTCATGAGTGAATATGAATATGAGTGTGTTGGTTCGGTGAACTTGTTGTATGTCACGTGTTGCTCTGAAAGATGACGTGGATGAGAGTATATCTACAACAGCCGCATGTGTTCACGGAACTCTGTCGTTGTGTTCTGTCTATGACTATCAATAACGTAACGGGATAAGCAACATGGCGCTTCCCTTTCGCACCATGCGTATATCAGAGGGATGCCGCCTCACAAATGTTATGATGATTTGCTGGTATTGTTGTATGTTGATCTATACAAGTAATAGATGTAATGCAATCTGTGAATCCAGCTCTTTCCAACTGCATCAAACAATATTGGGATAAATTTAATTTGCATTAGCCAATCTAAATTTAAAATACGTCTGTGAAAGCATTTAGTCCCCTAGTCAATAGCCCCACTGCTATATTTACCATTTGATAACTGGATGATTACTCATCATCTACCAGAAAGATTAAAATCAATGCAATTGTGCAACTATGTACTATACAATTAAATACGAGCCTAATACGTACGATTTGATTTGAAATTGCGAATCTCAGAAATGTACACGAAAGCGCGCTGATTCCATCATGGTGAAAACGGCCTAATGTTAGAAGGATAGGACTTATGCCGTGTTGCTTATCCCGTTACGTTTTGATAGTCATAGATTCTGTTGACTTGCATGCAAGAACGGCTCCAATGGGTCTCGTCACGGGCACACTCTGGAAATGATCATGTGAGAGTTTGGTGGAGGTGCCGGGTCAGATGATATACACGTCTCGACGAAATGCGAGCTTGCTTCAGTTCCACGACGCGGTATCATGACGTCACAGGGCATGAAGTGTGTGTACGTATAAATATTCTTATGTATATTTATATATATATATATATATATATATATATATATATATATATATATATATATATATATATATATTATTATATATATATATATATATATATATATATATATATATATATATATATATATATATATTAATATATATATGTTTATACATATATATTCATATTCATATATATATATATATATATATATATATATATATATATATATATATATATATATATATATAAATATATATATATATATATATATATATATATATATATATATATATATATATATATATATATATATATATATATATATATATGCATATATATGGCGACATGTACTCGTTCCAATCTCGGCGGCCATATTGAACATTCACAAATAGAATCCGAGCAAGGCATTCTGTATTACCACTGACATGTATGATGCGTGGGAAACTTCCTGGTCTGCAAAGCGGTGTGAAGCTACTGCCGAAACACAGATGTGTTCGCCTTATTAACTTGGAGTAACGTATCTTGATCATTGATATCTATGATTTAACTACTCAGGATGATGATAATGAAGAGATCATCAATCCAAGAAACACTACTAACTGAGATAATAATTACATGAATAGAAAAAAGCTCCAACTTTCATATTGGGGAAAATCATATCTCAGCCTGGATTATTCTCAAGCAAATGATCGCTTGGCTTGACTTGCTGGTCTGTGGCACATCGAGCAACACCGCCAGTGTGCTTGTGACGGCTCCGAACCCATTTCCCGTCGCATTCTCCTCGACTTGACGCCGTGTCCTGCTCATTTCCTGACGTCACTCCGGCTGATCCGCGCACGCGCACTCGCCCACCTCTGTCGCATCACTCACATCACGAGCCCTCGTGTCCACATACCGGCCCTCAGGTCCATCCCGGCCCCTAGGGTCATACCGGCCCCTAGGGTCATACCGGCCCCTAGGGTCATACCGGCCCCTAGGGTAATACCGGCCCGTAGGGTCATACCGGCGTGCGTCGACATCACTCTCTGGTTGCCCTGTATTCGGTCCAGTCATCTTTTGTTCAACACTCATTGGTACCCTCGATCATGTCAATCGATTCAATCGCCAATGATAATATATTACACCGATAATGATATATTGATCACTATAGTCACCTCTGGGCGTAGTTCGAGTCCCGCGTGAGGCATGATATCTTGTGAACGTCCTTCCACTCATCATAACTCTATGGTTCCATAATCACCTGCTCATTCGTACCCCCTCATGATCTAGCTGTTGGTGGGGTCGTTATACAAACAATAAGTGAACAATGATTTATCATTTTCATTCAACCCAATAATTTTTCATCTGCATATGTAAAAAAACGTGGACATTTAACCAACTCCGGATTCTTCTTCCAAAGAGTACTGCAGACTCGAAACTTGCACTCCTCATTGATATCATCCTGTCTCTGAATAGAAGCAATATTCACGGTGGATGAGAAAAGTCAGCTGAAACTGCAAACCGCATCACATTCCATAATTCACAGCGATCTATTTATCCACGCCAACATTGCTCCAAGTAAATACAAACAAGTTCACATTATCACCTCGCCGTATTAGCCAGTATAAATTAGTATTAGTCCGGTAAATCAAGCTGAATCGGGAATCTAAAATGCGTGAAATATTAGTTTGAGTCTCGCACATAATTCTCGGCCGGGATTATGAAGGGGGGGGGGGGGGGGGTTGTGCTGTTTGTCATCACAGCGTGTAGGTAGGTTATGTCACGTGATAGAATGTGTCAGGAAAGAGCGCAATGTGAGTGAGAGATGTGAGGTGACGGGAGGGAAATGTGTTTGTGGACACTGATGTAAGCAGAATGGTCCAGCTCAATTGTTGACAACGGGTGGCGACGATCCACTGAGCTGCCCAGTAACATCGGACATGTGAGAAGTGTGGATGCGAGATGAGCGTAGCAAAGATTTATATTGAATATACCAGACAAATTGACTTCATTTTGTGTGTATGTGTGTGATAGGTCCCACATGGGTCATGAAAACAAAAGATAAACTTGGAACTTTTTTCGCTTATTGGTCAGAAAAATTGATCGAACGGTTTCTCCGAGAAGAGACCGGGAAACTTGGAACATTCCCGCAGGAATAATCCGGATGGAAAATACTTGAATCACGAAAAAATTTTCACTGAATATGGAAAATATAATTACACATATTTTCAGTGACTTTCATAACAATCGGGAGAATGTACGAAGAAAACACAATACATGCATACAATCGATCGAATATTGGAATCAATCGGTTTCGCAGAGTGTTTATGTGACAGTTTGCAGCAAATAATGATTATCAACAAGTTGCAATGAGGTATTTGATCGTTTGAAGTGATCCAAGGTCTGTAGATGAGCATCGAGCCGACAGAACATACAACATTGCTATTCTTGTAGGCTCATCTCACAACACATATCCCGCGTTTTCCCAGTTCTAATCACTGTTTGTAATGAATCACTGGGAAGAGAGGTTCGAAAAGGATTCAGTTGAATCCTCAATATTATATCTAGAATGTATTCAATTCAATATGTAATTTAATCTGATGTCCACGCAGCTGTAATAGTCACTGCCTTCTAAAGACCCTCACTAACCACGCTCTGGCGCTGACCAGAAGGCCGTGTTGGAGATATTATGATATCGCTGGAAAACAACAACAACAACTGGATCTCATATCGAAGTGGACATCACCACACAGTGTCAGCCTGGACGCAATAGTAGCTACCGACATTATCGACTATCGCAGGATGGTAACTAGATGTTGCTGGCAGGAAATTAAACAGGGTCAAACCTGATCTGTGATGATATATACAGTTATGTTCGAGGGGTGAGGGGAGACAGGTCAGTTGTCATGGGAACCAGAATGTGGTACAGTTGAAGTGTTAAGTTCACATCAGACTTGTTCTTCATCAACACCTACAATACACCTCGTCACAGAAGATCGGAAGAAAAGAGCGTGTCCCGGAATTAGGATATTTCTGAAACTCTTCCAAACTACCACATGTATAGCTACACGGGGAGTGATATGGGAACATGCATATCAGAAAAATGTGAACAATCCGTGAGATCATTCTGACATATGGATACATTCTGAAGAATGAAATTCCATCCAGTGTTATTCTCAGCTGATATGGAAGTTGAAATGGATGGAATATGAAAGAATAAGAAAGTAATATGAGAGATGAAACTGATTCGAAGTATCAGATTAAACTTGAATTTAGATATATCGCTCATGTTACAACGCATAAGCTGCGTTTGCCTAGTTTGTATGTGATGGTACACAGTGAGGTGAGAATAGATGGCTTAAATATCGAGAGTTACTGTTACATACAAGTGATACAATTTGAATCATCAGCATTCTCCAGAAATAATATTCACATTTTAAGATTCAATCGTTGATTTGGTATCTCACATGGGTAGAGTTCTGTGATGATTCATATTTTTGAGACTCCCCTGGCGGGAATCTTCTGCCCTACAGAGACTGGAGTCGCCTGAATCATGCCATCTCGAATATTTCCTCCAGTAAACCAACTCGGATTATTTCTCGTCCATAAATGAGGACAGATGAGTAAAATATGGAACTAAAAGTCAATTTGTCCGCGTAATAACCGATCGTCGTGTTCTAGAGCCCATCTGTTAGTTCGTGCCCGCGATGAATCACGGCCCCCCCGATCTGTGGTCGATTAGTACGCCACTTGTGCACCGCGCGCGCTGCCTGCATGTGAATCCCCCTCATTACGCGCCGCATGCCGCATAACTAGCCCGGGGCGCCACTCATGTGGCCACTTGGCAGGAACAGACGGGCGGATAGGAATATTTCTCAGGAACATAAATGTTCTTCCTTTCTTCCGTGTATCTTGGTATTTCGATTCATTTAACATCAAATATTTTCATCTCACTATATTCTTCACAGTATACCTGTTACGAAGTCGAGCCATTCCGTGCTAACACGTCGTGTGGTTTGGAGGAGAATGAGCTGAATTGTATGAGAAATGATTCTCGAGAAGTGTATTCATATCTTCCATTTCATTCCATCCTCAAATGATTGTATTCCTGTTTTGAAAACCCAATCAACATGCATTATATCCTGGGTGAGATTGATATAGGAGGTTATGGCTGTAGGTGTAGGTGTAGGGTATGTATGTAGGTCGACATCTCATATGATGATACGACAAGTAACCCGCATGAGAGAGGAACTCTTGTGTGCAGGCTGCCTTAAAGAAGTTACGCAAGAAGGAGATGAACGACTGAATGGATGAGTGATAAGCTGGTGTGTCATCGAACATACGAAAATTGCAAATATGAAATTGTCTGAAAAACCGATAGTTGAGTTAACGATGGTCGTTTCCTTTTCTCTCGACAAATTATCAACATTGAGTGGTATTTGTACAGCTTCCTGCCCAGGAATCAACAGTTCGGAGAAAAGTGGAGTTCTCGTTCATCGATAACCCCTTAGTTCTTGATCCACAATTCTCTGCTCCTGTTTTTCAGTTATTTGTTGAGAAAATCCACATTTCACAAGAGAAATGAATATAGGATACCTAAACTTGATGTGGATGATATATTCCTACAGCCTCACTCATGGGGCCCAACTCTCAGCTGGCGTCTGAGGACACTCCAGGGGGAGTGAGGGGATTCTACATGCTAAATAATTCTCCAATCGGAATATTTCATTTCATACTCATGAAGAAAACTAGATTCGAAGCCATGTCGTGAGGTCCGGTCCGAAAGAACGTCCAACCGAGACATGAGCTAATGGTGCACACTCGATATGGACCCATGTGACGTGTGTACGCGGAAGTGGAACCTTCAAACGTTCACCTGCGTGATGTGAAAATAAGAGTATCAATATCCTCATAACGATGTTGATTGTGGAACAAGAGTACTGGATGCCATTGGCCTCGTGTTATTGCACCCTCCTGGGTTAATTAGATGAATCACTCTTGACGAGTGCATGGTGTTAAGAGCGCATGTCAGTCGCTTCGACGAAATGTGTTACATTTGTGTATCCATCCTGACTTGGTTTTTGGTGGTTTCCCACAGTCCTCGAAGCAAATGCTTGGATGTAGTACTAATTGGCCACGACCTTTAATTAGTAGAGTGATAGGCCGAATTTAAACATTATAGGCCTATCACTCATTTTTTTTTTTCCATTTTGTATAATGACAAACTTTACATTTGCTGTTAATGAAAAGAAGTGATCATTGCCCAAGAGACTTGGTTCAGAGTGGAAGATATCAACATTCGTGTGTTTTGTTTACTCTTAATACCAATGCTGATAATGTCTGGATATATATCACAGAAACGGTTTCTACTTATAATGTGTTCCGAACTTTCGGACACTGAAATACTTTTATCTGCGGCGGAAAGTTGTGGTCACCGACAGCGCAGCCCTGGTGTTGAAGTTCATTGGTTTTAAATAATTAAAATGGGGTGGTAAGATAGCCCTTGTGGTGCCCCGTCCAAACGATCCTATCTTTCATCCATAGCCTTCATTGGGGAACAATGATTTTGTATCAAGTTTCGATGTTATTAAAAAAAAAAAAAAAAAATTCTGTTATGACTATCGTGAAATATGCGATATCAAAATTATATCACAACAAAAACACAGATTCTCTCGACAATCATTCGACAGTTGTACTGGACAGTGCTTGGGAGTGAATTCGGTGAAATATTGAATCTTTCGATGAATGATCAATTTCGGAAGGTGTGAGATATCAAACCGTGTACACAACAGGTACACGAATATTTCCAATGCCTGCAGAATGGTATGAGTCATGACTTTCCAACTCGAGCTGTATTAAACGTATACAGCTGAAATATGAGTCATAACTTTCTGGAATAATACGATATGAGTTGAACAGTTATGACTCATACCATTCTGCAGGTATTGATGACATATGTTCCTGTTGTATTTCAAGTTGTATAACTCATACCTTCCCAAATTCATCTCCAGATGAATTGATATTTGACTGAATCCACTCACGCGTATTGTTGGGTACCACTGTTGTATTATTTATTTATCTATCTATTTATTTCTTTCATTTATTTTTCTTTCCTTATAATCACGCACAACAGATACAACAGATTACAAATACAATAATAAAATTACCAACAACACATGATGAAAGGAAAATATATTACTGAGTGCAAGAAAGAAGAGATCTCGAGTTTGCACTCAGATTATAGGAACTAAAATCATATATAAGTATTCATTCTATGAATATGGTGAATTGGAGATTATTAAAATAAAATGAGAACTATGATAATTACTTCGGAAATAGATGGAGAAGTAAAATATTTTTATAATTACACCTAATCAAGTAACAAATTGATGATTATGATGGCCCAACTCAAGTATTTGTAATGTATGTAGACTATAGTGTTCAGCATTTAGGAATAATTTGAGCAAGTGCCATCGCAGATATCTCATACCTTTCAAAAGTGATCACCAGAAAGTACTGATATTCCATCGAATCAACCCTCATGTACTCTTAATGAGAGCAGCTCTGATGAACCGGTTGAACTCTGCGAGTGCGCCTTCTTGAATGGCGGCCACCTCACTTGAAATGATTGAATGAAAACTTACAAGATGTTCAGACGACTGAGGGGAGGGGGGGGGGGGGGTAGTACATCTATACGTCTTCCTCTTTGACTCAGTCGAGTCAATGACGCCGATCCAATCATTAACCCCCCCCCCCCCCCTCCTAGAAAGATGGAATAATTAGTTCACTTGTTGGGTGAACGTGAGTGAAGGCTTCTGGTGACTCTCGCGGAATGTTCTGTGTGTATTTATCCTGTTTATCAATGTATGTAGGGCTGCGCAGGACCTTCTAATGCCTGAGGTCCTCGCGATGGATTGAAGACACGTTATCTGGCGAAGCTGGATGATTCTTCAGAATACAAGTGGTGAGGTGTGATCACGTGGTGACCTTGATATGCTCGCTTCAGAAGGGAGAACAGGGGGGGGTGAGCTAAAAATATAATCACTCACAATCACGTTCAACTACTGGAATACTGAATATTTATTTGGCTCTGCTAGAAAATGTCTCCCCATTTTCCCGAGATGAGCCGCATATGGGGACGCGTCCTGCACACTCCAGTGAATCCAACAGGACTCTGTTCCCGAATCAATTCGTATCTTGTGCATGATTCCAATAATACAATCTCGGAATCAACTTCGAGAAAGTCCTCTTCATATAGAATAATATCTAAATAACATTTGGAAACATCTTCCAGAAGAAGCAAACACGGATTGCGTCATGAATTCCTTATCAATCGGACTTCATGTGGAGTGACAGAGACAGAGAAACGTGAGCCGTCATGAGAGAGACAAGGACAGACATACGTGAGGCGACACTGGAGAGACAAGGATGGAAAGTAGTGAGGAGACATGAGAGAGACAAGGATGGAAAGTAGTGAGGAGACATGAGAGAGACAAAGGATGGGTAGTACTGAGGAGACATGAGAGAGACAAGGACAGACATACGTGAGGCGACACTGGAGAGACAAGGATGGAAAGTAGTGAGGAGACATGAGAGAGACAAGGATGGGTAGTACTGAGGAGACATGATAGAGACAAGGATGGAAAGTAGTGAGGCGACGTAAGAGAGACAAGGATGGAAAGTAGTGAGGCGACCTAAGAGAGACAAGGATGGAAAGTAGTGAGGCGACGTAAGAGAGACAAGGATGGAAAGTAGTGAGGCGACGTAAGAGAGACAAGGATGGAAAGTAGTGAGGCGACCTAAGAGAGACAAGGATGGAAAGTAGTGAGGCGACGTAAGAGAGACAAGGATGGAAAGTAGTGAGGCGACGTAAGAGAGACAAGGATGGAAAGTAGTGAGGCGACCTAAGAGAGACAAGGATGGAAAGTAGTGAGGCGACGTAAGAGAGACAAGGATGGAAAGTAGTGAGGCGACGTAAGAGAGACAAGGATGGAAAGTATTGAGGCGATGTAAGAGAGACAAGGAGACGTGAGGCGACATTAGAGCGACAAGGATGGAAAGTAGTGAGGCGACAATATAGAGACAAGGACAGAGAGCCATGAGGCGACACTGGAGAGACAAGGACAGCAAGAGAGTCTAGATTGGATAAACAACGTTACAAGGATATAAGAGGAAGACAATATTTCTCATGCATACAGATGTGAGGAATCAGAACCTCCTGTCACTTCTCGGATGAGATTAGTTGACGTGTCCCGCTGAACATGGTCCTGACATGGCGACATGCTCAGCCAATCAGATTTCACAACCAATCACAGATCTCACATTTCTATTTGAAACATAACATCATGTCACTTGAAAGAAGCTTCGATTTTCACAACAATTTCTGGGCAGAATATTTCAGATTTGATTCGACAATTTTATCTCGCTGATTTTGATAGTTCCACAGGTTTCCTCATGAGCTTGAATATTCCTTCTTTCAGTATACGTAATGAGCGACTGAAAAAAAAGGGACCCAGTTAATTTTTCCAATGAAATGATTCGAATGCAAAGAGTTGATCGATAGAGGAAATATGACGAGCTAGTCAGTCCACAAAGACATGTTTTGTGTTATGGTCGAGTTCTGAAGCGTTTAGGAAACATTTCTTTCTGTTTCCGGTGTTGAAACAGTATAAGTGCTGGTCAGTCTCTTGTGCCGACGAGATAGTTCCGGTGATTGTAATTTGTTGGTGGAAATGAAGTGTTACTAACAGAAGACAGTTATATAGATTCAATCAATTGTACGACATCAGATTGCGTCTTCAAACAGCGATGAGGAGAATGACTGCACTTGACTCGCATCTGTTGATTGCACCACTCCATTCGAGTAATCAAACGGAAGACCCACGTGTGTATCAGAATGTCTATACATCTATCATATTCATGGATCACTATGATATGATATGATATGATATGGATGATATGTATGATCATGATAACCGAATTGAATGGGATGAAATGGATTATTAACAGATCACTTGTGTATTGTCGTTGATGAAGCACTGATCTTCGTCACCCTCGGTAGCTCGGTCAGCTGAGGCACCGCTTCAGAAACTAAAGTCACCGTCGGGCTTGGGTTCGAATCCCACATAAGGCATGGGTTTTTTTGAATGTCCTCTCACTTATCATTACTTCATACATTCATAATCACCTGCTCACTCGTACCCCCGTATAACCTAGCTGTTGGTGGGGACGTTAAGCAAACAATAATCATTATCAGCACTGATCTTGGAGTGTCGCAATTAGTTTGGACCCAAATTTGACCACTTCACGGTCACTAACTTCGGGACGGTAAAATTATCTTGTTTTTTTGAGATATATCTTATGAAACTCTTGGATAGCACGTCAGTTATTGCAACTTCACACGCCACTCTTGGATGGATTACTGGCATATCTCCCTGTTCTTTGTTCTTGTATTCGATTCCATTGTATGATCATAGAATTGAGATGATTCCTGATCATTTCTGAGGATATTGTGGACTCGATTGTTCTACTCACTCATTGATTTCATTACTCGACTTGGTAGTTGCTGAGTTTCCATACAGATTGAATCTACCTTGACTAAATCAATGATTTATTTTCATTAGGTTCCAGTTGTCTTTTGATTATTGTGTCTTGATTCATGTTTTCTTGACTGTCTAAATGATTCTCTTCTGGATGTACTTTTCTCTGTTGGTTATCCACTCGGACGGAAATGAGAATGGATATTCAATGACAGGATATTCTACTCATGTGCGGATGCTGATGAGTGATAACTGGATGTGAACGCCTACACTGATCTATACACCACATTCTTTCGGACTGACTGTATATTATCTGAAATCTTGTATTTCATTTTACGGAATGTACTCATTATATAGACATTTTCCATACCTGCTTGTTTTGGAAACATCTTATGAGTACTATTTTGTTTTATTTTTCAATAAGATTGAAACCTAAAATGAGATGATTGTTTCCCAGTCAGGGCTATGGATGTAGGATGGGATCCTTGAACGGGGCACCAAGGAAAAAAAATATTATTGAACCGAAATATGAATGAATGATGATTGTGTGAAGAATATATAATTTCGAGTAATTGACAATTCTCCTGGATATGATGTTTATCTCCTTGTTGATATCACGTCCTGCACTGTTGGAGTGTCATGATGATTGTCATCTGTGACGTCATAATCACAGAAACTTCTTGTCACATAGAGACGTGGAAATGGAAGTTGGCCATGTCTGATACCACTGAATCACCAAAATCTCTCTTCTTTCTGTGTTCACTCGCGGCATTATGCACGTATATCTGACCGGACAGAGTGACAGAAATTGCCACATGTAATACATAATCCATTTCCATATATATTGGCACAGTGGTGTGTTGCTGTGAGAGATGGAGGGGGAAGGGGGGAGGGGGAGGAGGGGGGAAAGTCAGTGTGACTCGCTTCTCTTCATGCTCGAATAACTTCACACGAGATACCATGGAGAGGGTCCACAGATAGCCTATATATTTATATATTCATGAATATATATATATATATATATATATATATATATATATATATATATATATATATATATATGTAAATACATATATATATATATATATATATATATATATATATATATATATATATATATATATATATATATCTATATCTATATATATATATATATATATATATATATATATATATATATATATATATATATATATATAATATATATATATATATATATATATATATATATATATATATATATATATAAACATATATGTATATATATATATATATATATATATATATATATATATATATATATATATATATCCGTATATATATATATATATATATATATATATATATATATATATATATATATATATATATATATATATATATATATATATATATATATATATATATATATATATATATATATATATATATATATATATATCATTGAATATCTGATTGAATATTTGAAGAAAGGGAGTACAACCTAATTATTAGCATTCGTCATCTTAAAATTGGAGACTTCAGTGATTTTGATGAATATTGACAGCCTCTTGTGAATGTTTCAAACATGTATCTTGCGCTGTTGAAGATTCAAGCTCATTATCTTCTGTGGACCATCCTGGCGGATATCTCCGAACACACGGCTACAGAGGCCACCTTAACATACGTTCCTGTCCGTCCCATTGTGCAGGTGTGCCGTTTAACGCGCTCCACCTGAACCGTCGTTAAACATGTCGCAGTGAGGATCAGCACATAAATAGAGATCAGCTCGAGCCGGACATAATTCAGCCTGATATCCAGGTCAGTAGTGTTAATCAGGCGCGGTTGTTACTGAAAGAAAGGTCAGATGTCCTCGACACACGCAGTCCAATTCATCAGGGGATATCGGTCAGTACTGGATAGAACTACATGATGTATCAGGACGTATTGGCAAGAAAACAATTCATGGGATATAACTATACGTTACAATTCATCGGAACAGCTGCAATATTGTAGGATTAAATCAACACTGATAATAATATCATGGGTCGTCACTGTTTAGGAGTATTTGTGAACGGTGTCAATAAATAACTGGCAAACCATATATTCTATGCAAACGCAGGATTCGCGTTGTGAGATGAACGATCGAGATATCTGCTGTGATCAGAGTCGTTAAAGAAGTCTTACCTTCAGCAACTTCATTGACTTCGGTGCTCTACACACCTTGACACATATGAAAAATACTTCATTGTTGAGCAAATATTGAATCTAGAAAGCAGTGAATCTCGGCCACCCAATTCTGTTTTTATTATTCCTATAATATATTCAATGAATAGAAACAGTTATCCTAATTTGTTTCTTCCAAAACGGCTGGTTAAAACTACAAACAAAATGATGATAAGGTGTAAAATCTATGTATAAACATTCGGTGGAATTTTCATCTCATTTGGAGAGATTTTTTTTCTCAACTTTTTCCGCCCAGCCAAATCTCATCGAGTTATTTGGAAACTTCGAGATGATATTCCTCAAAATCGTTCTGACCGATTTATTCTGATTATCTTAACAGTTCCAAGTTGGATGAGTTTACGTCCACGAAATAAGTTCTATGTCGATCAGTCAAACCCTGCAACCTGTAGAGTGCTTAGAAAAAAAAAAAAAAGAAATTTTCACATACGCTCATCTGATAAGCCTTACTTGGTACCAGCCCTTGAAGTTCACATGATAACAATCGACAAAAAAAAAATGTAAAAAAACATTGGAAACTCAAATGGAATAGAAATGAAATAGAATCGAAACAATCTATGCGATAACATACGAAAATTACGACACTATAGAGATAATTGAGAGAATAAAATGAATGGCAACGTTAATGAATGATATATAGTTGTACTCAGGGGTCAGCTGACCTTTCAGAGATGACGTGATGGACTCAACCATATGACAAGGAACTGCAACAACCAGACATTGATATCATTGATAGTATACAATCAGAACCCAACATGTGACCTTCCAACATGCTGAGAGCTGAGAGCTATTGAACAGAGGGGAGATATTGACATGGTTCCTCGAAGAACATCGCCACTCTGGGGGTGGATTGGTATGAAAAATGAAGTCACACTTTCTCTCAATAGTAAAAATCATAACCAATGAGTCTATGGAAAACAACAACACAAAAAATCATGGATCATGACGTAGCCACCGGCACAGTAGCTGAGTGGTTAGCGCACTTGCTTCGTGTGACCCGGGAGGTGAAGGGACATATCGGACCCGGTTCGATCCCCGCCACCGTCCATCTCTACAGAGGTTTTTCGTGCTTTCCCTCTGTAGTCTAGGCTATGATGCCGGGATGGTTCCTACAATATAGGCCACGACCGCTTCCTTCCCACTATCCTCCCCATTACCCATAAAAAACCTTCATCTCATCATCCCATCATCTCATTAATCATTCATCCGATGCCAATAGATCTTAGTTATCATTACAGTGCGTCGTTAAAACCCAATAAAAAACAAAAAATTACGTAGCCATAATCTGAAACCATATATTGAAACATAACAAATATGGGTGATACCCATATCAAGAGTCATATAGAGGAGTGGTTCTCGTAGGATAAGTAGATCGAAATGGTCATCTCCAGAATTGAAGAGCAAAATGACGTCATCATTGTAATCCAGCCACGGAGTTTCAATAACCTCTCGATGGAAACGTGGAAATGTTATTCCGTGAAGTGGAAGCTCTCGGTATTCTGAGGCAAGTTCTGGATGACCCTCGAATCAAGAAGAATACAAATTGAGAGTTCGTTGAGGATCCTACAGATAACAGAAGAAGATCAACTCGACCGAGTGATACTGTAATTGGAGCTGGACGATATTTGAGCTCCTGCACTTGGCCCTGGATAGGAAGATTGACAACTGACAATGCTCCAGGAATCAAAGAGAACATCAGTTGATGGAAAATACAGGGAGTATTAAACTAGGAAAACGCGGGATTTGCGCTGTGAGATGAGCTTGGAATTATGGAAATCTAGAGTGAGAAATAACTTGTCAGCTCAATTTACATCTACAAACCTTGACTTACTTCAAACGTTCAAAAACCTCACCTGCGACTTGTTAATATTCATGGTGCTGCAACTTGTCACATATACACTTCGCAAATCCAATTGATCCAAATATTCAATAAATTGTACACATTTGATACGTTCACTTTGCTATTTCTCATTTGATTGTTTGCAAAATCCCTGAAAAGGTGTATAATAATAATGTTCATATTCGGTGCAAATTTGAGAGCTTTTGAAGAATTCTTCTTCCTCAAGTATTTTTATTCCGGGTTATTCTCTTGAGGATTTCTCAAACTTCACGATTTTTTTCGTGAAAAACCTTCCGAACGATTTCTCTGAATAACAATCCCAGTCCATTCTCGTATGACAAAAATATGTGGAAAAAGTTTCAATTCGATTGGTATTTTTTCCCGACCTGTCTGCCGCGCACAAAATCACCCCAAAAAACAACAACATGAAAACCAAGCCTATTTTTCTCTGGCATGTGAAATGGAATCTTCGCTACGCTCATCAAATAATTGGACGAGCTTCAACGAGGATTCAATTTGACATGCTTAAAAAAATTGGTGTTCGTTTTAATGTTTTTTTTTTTTTTTTTTTCGGTTCACCACAGGTCAAACGGCTACAGCTATCAACTTCAAACTTTGTATTATCATGGTTCCTCATCTAACTTAGATGTGTATAGTTTTGTGGCATTATCGGATGATAACTTTTTTTTATGAATTTCAGAAGTTTCAAAAATACTCATTAGAATAACACGTCGGAAAAAAAATGAAAATATTTTTATTTTCAAAAACAATGAAATTTTGTGTGAAGTTGAATTACATTTTAATACACATTTCTGGAAATTCTCAGCTTGATTGGGTCAGTCATTTTGAAAGAAAAACATGAAATGTGCTAAATTGGTACCAATCGAAACCGTTTTTATTCATTTATAACTTAAATGTCACCCAATTGGCGAATGTGGGAAATGGTTTGGCAAAGAAGTCGACATACTATTACTTTCCGCTCGTCTAACAACGCGTATATAGCGTTTTCCTAGTAACATGATAAAGTATAATATATTCACTATCAGCGTTCCTTGAGATGTTCCGAACACACCCGACGTGTTGAGATCCATGCAGCCTGGTGATGTGAGACGAGAGATTGTCGTGGCGGTGTCCAGGTGTTCCCACCCCCACCCCCACCCCCCACCGCCCCCCAGAGCGTGTTGATCTCGGCCTGACAAGGTACATCTGCTCGCACAAGTCCGCGTGTCACATCTGCCGCCGTGTGGGCGTCGCGACGTCGCTTTGCTAAACAAGACGCTGGCCGTCTTTACACGTCTCTCGCATGGATTATTCACCAGATGGACGTGGCTGACCAGAAACATGTCCATCTGTTGTCTTCACTCGTGTATCTATAGCCTATAGACGAGGCAGCCGCTGTTTGTGGGAACATATCGGTCCAATTGTCACCAATAAGGATATCTCTGTTGTCGTTGTTGTTGTTGGGCAGCCGCTATCCATTGGAGCATCGGCATATTGTCGTAACATGAAGACGTTGTTGTTGTCATTTGCTCCGTCATTGTTGTTGTTGTTGTTGTTGTTGTTGTTGTTGTTGTTGTTGTTGGGCATCCGCTATATCCATTGGAGCATCGGCATATTGTCGTAACATGAAGACGTTGTTGTTGTCATTTGTTTCGTCATTGTTGTTGTTGTTGTTGTTGTTGTTGGGAAGCCGCTATATCCATTGGAGCATCGGCATATTGTCGTAACATGAAGACGTTGTTGTTGTCATTTGTTTCGTCATTGTTGTTGTTGTTGTTGTTGTTGTTGTTGTTGTTGTTGTTGTTGTTGTTGTTGTTGTTGGGCAGCCGCTATATCCATTGGAGCATCGGCATATTGTCGTAACATGAAGACGTTGTTGTTGTCACTGTTGTTGTTGTTGTTGTTGTTGTTGTTGTTGTTGTTGTTGTTGTTGTCAGGCAGAGGCTATATCCATTGGAGCATAGGCATATTGTCGTAACATGAAGACGTTGTTGTTGTCATTTGTTTCGTCATTGTTGTTGTTGTTGTTGTTGTTGTTGTTGTTGTTGTTGTTGTTGTTGGGCAGCCGCTATATCCATTGGAGCATCGGCATATTGTCGTAACATTAAGACGATGTTGTTGTCATTTGTTTCGTCATTGTTGTTGTTGTTGTTGTTGTTGTTGTTGTTGTTGTTGTTGTTGAACGAACAAGACGGCATCGAACTTTGGTACTCCGATCGACTGCGACGCCGAGTGACGACGCCGACGCCACAGTCACCTTCCCGGCGGAGATTGTGAAGGATGTTTTCTTGTGAATCATATTTCTTCGCCATCTCAACAAGGATGTTCAGAATAATTATGCTCACTTTGTTGAAATCCAATCACTCGATCGACCGTGATCGTCTTATCATTTTCACGAACTATGATTTTCGTGAAAGTTGACTGAAACTTGGCGGCCACAGAAGTGATTGAAGTCTAACATCCATCTGGTCAGCAGAGTCGAAAAGTACTTTTGAAATTAATTCTACGTTGGGGAAATTTGAGTAAAGCTCCATTGAATATGTGTATTCTTGAATTAAAATTACATCGGAAACACTGTCATAATTTTTTTGTTGAAGTTACAGCGCTTGGATGAAATATTAAGTTGCTCTTTTGACTTCATTTTGGTGAAAAATCAACTATTTTTCCTCTTGAAATGAGTGTGATTCATAAATGAGAACGGGTACCTATATTTATTTCTGCATAATTCTATTCGTAACATCTTCATCTACAATAAAACAAGTTTCTTGATGAATGTAATTCCTTTTAGTGTATTCTAATGATCTGTGGAACAATAAAAACGCATGAAATTTGAATGTCGCGTGTTGAATGATAGGGAAACATTCAGTATTCGAAGTGATATATCTCAAAATTCATCCCAGGTGGCCTATCATCTGTTTGGATATTATTATCGAGCATATCAAAACGGATCGACTGACAAAAAATCATAATTTTTTCATGACCATGAGGTAATGGAGGTCAGACCTTGACTTGCGAGAAGGTGTTTCTCAGAGCCGGGACTTTTTTTCTCAAACTTGACATTTTTCAACATGGCAATTTTTTTGTTTTTTGCTGATATATTTCGATCAGCACGATGCATTTCAGCGAAACTCTGACTAACGATAGATCTTGTCAATCCGAGTCTGAATCTGGGAACGACATTGCGCTACGGTACCCTGACACGACCGCGACGCCGGGAAGCGACGCCGACGCCACAACCATCTTCCCGGTCGAGATCAAGGATCATGTCATTCCGCGTATCAAATTTCTTCCTTGTCCCAACAAGGTCTCTCAGAATATGTTCACTCTGTATAAATCTAACCACCCAATCGACCGTGATCGTGTTTTCAATTTTCACAAGAACCGAATTTCGTGAAAGTGCTTGCAAATCTGATGACATGACGAAAGTCCGCCACCACCGAAACTTGCCGGCCACAGAAGTGCCCAAACCACTCAAGGGCTTCTTTCCAGAGTTGAAGAATATATATATCTCAAACCCAGATAACCAATTAAATTGGGCCAGGAGGTGTTTCCACCAGTTTTTTTCTAGGGCAGACTTCTCATATCAATCGGTTCCTGCCAGTTCCAACTTCTTCCTCCTCTTCTTCACTAGTGCTAGGCATATCCTCTGTTTCTTCTTCTCTTCCTACGAGCCCCCTCCATCCTCCTCTATTCTCCCACCATCTCTCGTCTTCCACTTCTTCCCATTTTTCTCCTCGGTTGACTACCCCAAACTTGACTTTTGAAACTTAATTTTTTTGAAAAAATTCGAACCAATCAAAATGTTGAAAGTCGTCGCATAAAATGAAGAAACATCGTAAATAGACGAAGAATCGTATGTTTCAAATCACTATTAGTCCACTTGGTATTTGAAGAGGCGCAAGACAGTCATAAATTATCAACCCCCGTATTTATGTGCGAAAAGGCATTGTGCCAAATTGTTTGATATTTTTTCATTCATATCCGACTCTGAATTACTTTTTTGTCTTTGTTCGTTCTCTTTTGAAAGTTAACTCAGGTCATAAATTCAACCCTTTGGAAGCTAATTATGACTTACAGACGGCGAATACGTTTTCAAGTGGCAGGAGGGGAGGGGGGGGGATGGGGGAGGGGGGAAGGGGGGCAATTTTCCGATAATGTTCTTGCGATGATTAATTTTCCCAGATTGTAACAAAGACATCGGCGACACACTTTAATAATCCCATCCGGTTGTTCCTCCCCCTCCCCCTCTCTCTCTCTCTCTCTCTCTCTCTCTCTCTCTCTCTCTCACTCTCTCTCTCTCCTTGTCACGGCCTCTCGATGCATTAAATTGGTAACGAGTTTCGTTTATTCGTTATGGATCGTTGGACACTGTTCGTCCTTTGGTTATTTTTTGAAAATGAAGAAAACTTTTCGTCGATTTCGTTTTGTCTTTTGCCCGCGTTTTCTCTCTAATGGTTTTCACGTTTTGTTCGGCAATAACTCGATCGCTTCTTCTCTGTCATCGGTTCCAGCGACTTTGATCGATCGCCTCGCCGCCGACTTCCTGGTTGTTGTGGCGATCACGCCGACTGAAGACCGGTCTTCAATGAGGGGGGAGGGGGGGTTGAGCCACTCCCCCTCCTCCCCTCTCAAGATATTATTGTCACCAGGACATCCAAAAAAAAAAATCTTCTAATTATCCAATTACCAAAAATTCACTAGCTCACTTGCTTCGTGTGATCCGGGAGGTGAAGTGACATATCGGACCCGGTTCGATCCCCGCCACCGTCCATCTTCATAGGTTTTTTTGTGGTTTCCCTCTGTAGTCTAGGCTAATGCCGGGATGGTTCCCACAATGAAGGCCACGACCGCTTCCTTCCCACTATCCTTCCCATTACCTATAAAACCTTCATCTCATCATCACATCATCTCATTGATCATCCATCCGACGCCAATGAATCTTAATAATCATTACAGTGCGTCAATAAGCCCAATAATAAATTAGGGAATTCACGATTCTTCAAGACGTTCAATACAATTTTTTGGACCAATTCTGAATTTTTGCCGGTGTATGAATGAGTTATCTCCTCTTCTAATATGTCAGCTTTGCTCACCATGCAATATAGGCTTATATTAGCACCACGGTGTTGAGTCACTTGTCTTGTGATTATCATTCAAGTCCACCCGATACAACCTCCACAATCCCACTCTGGACAATACGTGAATCACAGTTCTGATGAGCGGATTGGTGGAATACCTGAGGACTGGAACACTTGAGAATGGAGGATTGAAGACACGAGTTGTTTGTTCCTGCGGGGCAAAGTACCTCTCTTCAGTTATTCAATCTGATCCCCTCAGTTCTTCGGATATCTTCCCACCTTCCTCCTTCGACTGTGACTGACCATAACTCTGAACTGTCATTCAGAAGACCGGGGTTCGATTCCCGCCATGATCGACGATCCTAATATTGGTGCATCGTTGTTTTCCTCTGTCGTTCAGATCAATGTTTAGATGGTTCAACAACAGCAGGCCACGACCGACTCCTTTCGACCAATCACAATCATCCTAATGAGATAGCCTCACATCTCATTATCCCATATACCATTATTCGCCGCCAATATGTCTTGGTCACATCACAGTGTGTCTTTGAATTCAATACGAGAAATACATGGATGTACAGATTGAAGCATAAGTAAAAGTCCTTTTGCTACCCGGTAGAACCAGTTGGCCATATTATATTGCGTAATATTCAACAGATATCAAATGACAGAAACAGACTTTTACTCATGCTGCAAGCTCTACTAGAACCAATCTTTACACTAACACAGTAGACTCCACGAGATCACGTGATGGACTACACGGAGTCACGTGATGGAACCCGTCCAATCACGTCCCTCCAATCCCGGTGCTGAACCGTGCAATATTCCTCACATCGCCACAAAACCTCAAATTGAACCTATTCACAAAATGGTCGACTTGGCCGAAAACAAACAATAACTGGAAATCAACTGGTAATTCTTCTACCCACAACATCGTCTGATAATATTTCTGATTGGGGCTTTACAATCATTTATATCTTGTTCGCTAACTGGCTCGCTATTGGAGGCGAGGAACCCGCTCGGTCCAAGCACGGACTGTACAGAGCTCCGAGTTATACGATCAACTCTATAAATTAATGGTCCAATCACCGCCGTCCCAGGCCCGGTAGTGAGCATAAACCACGGGGAAGACCGTGACTGGAAAATAGGAAAGGGCTAGAAATGAATTCTTCAGACCAAGAGTTTCTGATAAAAAAATATTGATGACTCTGTTTTCTTGAAAAAGACTTCGTAAAGAATCTAATATTTCATCATCGTTGTCTTCTTCTCTTTTATCTGTCTCTAACGTTGCCTTGGAGACTTGGCCTGTGCGCCCATAACCTATAATATCTCTATTCATGGAGGCGTACAAGTTTTGCATTACTCACATGTGTATAAGTTATTCTGTATTCTAATACACTGCTTCTGCTTACATTGTATAACCGACCCTTCATACAGACACGTAACGATAAAACCCAACTGTGTTCCGAGCACATAATATAATATTATTATTCTGAATTTATCATCTCCTCAACACTCATTTATAAACATGTTGCTGGAAATCTAGTACTTTTATTCCCTCACAAAGTGTTCTTATTGCACGGCATCAACTAGTTAAACTTGTGTGAATGCTTTCTATACAGCTGCAAAATCTCTGTCTTTTTCTCTACAATTTCTTTCCGTGCGAAGTTTTATTGTCTCTTTTGTCCGCATTTGCATGCATTCGAAACAACTGTGAAAAGACCTTTTCTAGCTCGCGTCTTGATTGCGTCTCGCACCGAGCAGACGGCTTCTCAATGAACATCGCCATGCTAATGCAGGGCTTACCGTCGTACACGGCGGCGTTAAGGCGGCCACAGTCTCTGTGAGGCTAACAGTTGCCGCTAGGGGGATCCCACGTGTGACTTGTCCAGCTCGCGTCTTGATTGCGTCTCGCACCGAGCAGACGGCTTCTCAATGAACATCGCCATGCTAATGCAGGGCTTACCGTCGTACACGGCAGCGTTAAGGCGGCCACAGTCTCTGTGAGGCGAACAGTTGCCGCTAGGGGGACTTGTCTAGCTCGCGTCTTGATTGCGTCTCGCACCGAGCAGACGGCTTCTCAATGAACATCGCCATGCTAATGCAGGGCTCACCGTCGTACACGGCGGCGTTAAGGCGGCCACAGTCTCTGTGAGGCTAACAGTTCCCGCTAGGGGGATCCCACGTGTGACTTGTCTAGCTCGCGTCTTGATTGCGCCTCGCACCGAGCAGACGGCTTCTCAATGAACATCGCCATGCTAATGCAGGGCTTACCGTCGTACACGGCAGCGTTAAGGCGGCCACAGTCTCTGTGAGGCTAACAGTTCCCGCTAGGGGGATCCCACGTGGTACTTGTCTAGCTCGCGTCTTGATTGCGCCTCGCACCGAGCAGACGGCTTCTCAATGAACATCGCCATGCTAATGCAGGGCTCACCGTCGTACACGGCGGCGTTAAGGCGGCCACAGTCTCTGTGAGGCTAACAGTTGCCGCTAGGGGGATCCCACGTGTGACTTGTCCAGCTCGCGTCTTGATTGCGTCTCGCACCGAGCAGACGGCTTCTCAATGAACATCGCCATGCTAATGCAGGGCTTACCGTCGTACACGGCAGCGTTAAGGCGGCCACAGTCTCTGTGAGGCTAACAGTTGCCGCTAGGGGGATCCCACGTGTGACTTGTCTAGCTCGCGTCTTGATTGCGTCTCGCACCGAGCAGACGGCTTCTCAATGAACATCGCCATGCTAATGCAGGGCTCACCGTCGTACACGGCAGCGTTAAGGCGGCCACAGTCTCTGTGAGGCTAACAGTTGCCGCTAGGGGGATCCCACGTGTGACTTGTCTAGCTCGCGTCTTGATTGCGTCTCGCACCGAGCAGACGGCTTCTCAATGAACATCGCCATGCTAATGCAGGGCTCACCGTCGTACACGGCAGCGTTAAGGCGGCCACAGTCTCTGTGAGGCTAACAGTTGCCGCTAGGGGGATCCCACGTGTGACTTGTCCAGCTCGCGTCTTGATTGCGTCTCGCACCGAGCAGACGGCTTCTCAATGAACATCGCCATGCTAATGCAGGGCTCACCGTCGTACACGGCAGCGTTAAGGCGGCCACAGTCTCTGTGAGGCTAACAGTTGCCGCTAGGGGGACTTTTCTAGCTCGCGTCTTGATTGCGTCTCGCACCGAGCAGACGGCTTCTCAATGAACATCGCCATGCTAATGCAGGGCTTACCGTCGTACACGGCAGCGTTAAGGCGGCCACAGTCTCTGTGAGGCGAACAGTTCCCGCTAGGGGGATCCCACGTGTGACTTGTCCAGCTCGCGTCTTGATTGCGTCTCGCACCGAGCAGACGGCTTCTCAATGAACATCGCCATGCTAATGCAGGGCTCACCGTCGTACACGGCGGCGTTAAGGCGGCCACAGTCTCTGTGAGGCTAACAGTTGCCGCTAGGGGGATCCCACGTGTGACTTGTCCAGCTCGCGTCTTGATTGCGTCTCGCACCGAGCAGACGGCTTCTCAATGAACATCGCCATGCTAATGCAGGGCTTACCGTCGTACACGGCAGCGTTAAGGCGGCCACAGTCTCTGTGAGGCTAACAGTTGCCGCTAGGGGGATCCCACGTGTGACTTGTCCAGCTCGCGTCTTGATTGCGTCTCGCACCGAGCAGACGGCTTCTCAATGAACATCGCCATGCTAATGCAGGGCTTACCGTCGTACACGGCAGCGTTAAGGCGGCCACAGTCTCTGTGAGGCTAACAGTTGCCGCTAGGGGGATCCCACGTGTGACTTGTACAAACTTGTACAGTAACAGATGAAAAATGGACGAATACATCGTAATATGTGGATAATATTCGTTAAAAATCCAATTTTGATGATAATGATGATTATTGTTATTTTTATTTATTTATTTATTTATTTATTATTAACGCTTGCAGTTGCACATAAATGCGCGGTGGCAAGTTCCCTATCAATCCTATCCTATCGCCTCCCTAACCTTCTGACGGAATAGCTTCAACCCTATTTACATAGAAAGAATCAAGTCTACATTTTCCACAAATTGCAGCCTCAGAATGCAAACTGTGCAACTCCATTCAAGACGAGCTGAGATATAAAGGTGGTTGAAAATGGGAATAGTTAATAGAATATAGATAAAACAAATGTGTTTGGTCAATTATCTAATAGATGGCGCATGCTACACGTTTCAAACTCTGGAGATGGAACAATTGACCCATGTAGATCGTCCGCCCTCGTGATGTCACAAATTATAAAAACCAATCAAGTGGACATTGAAGCAGGGGAAATAGGGAAACAACCAATCAAGGTATCTAACATTTTCCCTACTTCGTATAAGTCACGCCCATCTACATTGGTCAATTGACCAATGTAGATGGGCGTGACTTATACAAAGCAGGGAAATGTTGGATACCTTGATTGGTTGTTTCCCCATTTCCCCTGCTTCAATGTCCACTTGATTGGTTTTTATAATTTGTGACATCACGAGGGCAAACGATCTACATCGGTCAATTGAATAGTGTAGAAAAATTAAAAAAATCCACTCCGAAAAGTCCAGAAGTGGAGTCAGAAAGTTTGCATTTTAGGCTGCGAAATCCCAGAACGAGGCTTGTATGTGAATTGAACAGAAATCAACAATAACAGATGGAAGCATCATAACTGCGTATTAGAATAACAGTATGCGCGAAGTAGAGAATTATGATAACTCGGATTATTAAAACTCGAGTTTCGTAATAACAAAGGTGGAACGATCCCATCCAAATGTATGTGACAGAGACACTCGATATTGTGTAATTGAATTTCACCTCACTGCGTACCGTTACATACAAATAACACGTAACATATCAGGGATGCTTATTATGGATCTTTTCATAATTATGGATTATGGATTATATTTTGGATAAGAATCATAGTAATCATCTTATTGATTATTCACGTTTTTTCAATAATTCAACTACATTTCATTTCTATATATATATTGATCTCAAAATTGTATTATAAACTGATTGTTATCCTGTAAACTTTTCATAAGTCAGAGACCAATAAATGTTGTTTATATATAAATTATACACAATTTTTTGTGTCCTCTACAAAAATAGAGACTATTTAATTGAAATATTCTTCAAGATACATATCTGGAATGAACCGAGAGTAAACGGTTCAACTAAATCATGTACATCGCTGAAATCATAACGATAGTTTATATGCCGCGTTGATACTGAAAACTTCACGCCGTCGGTGGAACCCCCTTAATTTGACTTCACCACGAGAGCAGAATAAGTCAGAGTGTTTACCACTGTCTGTGTTTTTTCCATCTCTCGGAAGTTTGATAAAACTAATGGCTCGACTCGCATCTTATCTGATGCTCGTATATTTCGTCCATCCATTATTTCTTGTGTATATTGCTTGTCATAACCAAGTTTTACGCAAAGTCTAGTTTGTCGTTTTAATTAAGCTAATTAAACCATTAGTTTGCACCGCTACTGACAGGTGGCGTTAAGAAAGATTTAATCCACTCATCTCCATGAGAGGGTGGTGGGGTTGGGGGGAGGGGGGGAGGGGCGTTGAAAGGGGCTCTCTTAAGACAAGTGCTTATGAGCCGGTATTAGACGTAAGCCCGGCATGACTGTGTGTTAACAGCCAGTTGTACTTACATTAATGCCACGGCAAGCGCATAAACCAGCACTTTCATTTGTTTTGCACGCGCCGCGCGACGAGGGCGGGCACGATGGAATCGGAAGCTGTACACACTCGGAATGAGAAACTATAGAGTCTGAAGAACACTAGTGATTAGAATAATTGTCGTCATAGACTGTCGATTGAGACGCTGCCTCAGAATGGAAGGCTGTCATTATACACGTGATAACGATGCGTGAGATGAGGAATACATATGAAAGCAGACGTAATTATATTGCAACGATATTGTTGTCAACTATCAGTGGAACTCGAGTTGTGGAATACTTCTTTTTCTATCGTTACAATAAAATAATAACATTCACATGAACAACCTTGCCTCCCAAAGGCTTGTCTGTGGGATGATGAAATGAAACACAGAATTAAACAAATACAGATTGACAATACTAATAACAAATGAAATGAAATACTGACGATAAAGACGTGTGATGATAGCATACAGGGAATCTTGATATTAGTGTCAGTATGAATGGATTGTATGGATGGTGTACACGGATACTAGCTGTAGCCTTATGATCTAGGAAACAAATTCGACGAAAATATATATAAGTATAATGAAAAATATAAAATTTGGTATCCCGACTTGGTTTTCCGTGGTTTCTCATAGTCCTCGGAGCTAATGCTTGGATGAATTACTAATTGGCCACGACCTCTAATTAGTAGAGTGATAGGCCTAATTATAACTTCATAGGCCTATCACTCATTTTTTTCAAATTTATATAATGACGAGCTTCACCCACATCTGCTAAGAGCACTGTGATCATTGTCCTAGAGACTTAATTCAGAATGAAAGATATCAACATTCGTGTTTTGTTTACTAGTGATGTTCAGATATATATTACAGAAACAGTTTCTACTCATAATGTGTTCCGGATTTTCGGAAACTGAAGGACTTTTATCTGCGGCGGAAAGTTATGCTCACCAACAGCGCAGTCCTGGTGTTGAAGTTCATTGGTTTTGAATGATTGAAATGGGGTGGTATGATCGCCCTTAGGGTGCCCCCGTCCGAACGATCCTATCTTCCATCCATTGGCTTAATTGGGGAACAATGATTTTGTATCAAGTTCCGATGTTATGAAAAAGGAAATTAAAAATATATAAATATATAAATATTATGGAGATAGTATGTATCGAATGTGTCATGAATATTTCCCATCGAAAAGTTATTCTTCCCGGTAATATTGTCTCCAGGCTGTTTAGCATGACCTTGAATTAGAGTGCCTGCCCACAGAAGTGACAGCTCCGTTCCTGCGCAGTGCACCAACAAGACGAGCACACAGACATGGAGGTCCTCGCTAACCGCCCAACGAACCGGAACCGCATGCAATTGTTGATCGAACCAACTCCCAACACAAACTCACCAGTCCTCTCAACAAGAATCCTAATTTTTTTTATTAAGTTCCGAGCCAGAAGTTCAGTCGTTCAAGTTTTAAAGACGGGTCTGGTCTGTAGGCAGGTCACGAGGCCCCGGGTTCGTTTAGCGTCGGGTCACGTGGGGGCCGCTGATTGGTCGCCAGGAGGAGGGGGGGAGGGGGGGGGGCAGGAAATTGAACAACTCACATGTCCGTATTGAGATCCCGTGTCACTGTGTGTGTAGGCGACCACAATGGTCCGAGATGCAATCACAACCACGGTCGATACACGCAGCCTCTCTTCGCGGACACAAAGTGCTCGAAACATCTCCGAGTGCTTTGCTTCACAGACGTGTGATCGATTGTTATGAGTTACAGGACAAGACTCGATACGTACTTCGATATATATATATATATATATTCATATATATATATATATATATATATATATATATATATATATATATATATATATATATATATATATATATATATATATATATACAAATGAATGTGGGTGTGTGTGTGTGTGATCGCTGTAAGTTTTTAATAAATGGACTCGGGTAGATAAACGGACTGAGGTAGATGAACGAGGTCAAAGTTCTAATTCCTGCTGGCTTGTCGAACCAATCTTGACTCACAAATCTGACAAAAACAACTTCGGAGGAAACTTTATGTGAGCCGTAAAATACACTTGTAGTTTTTTCGAGCAGACTTCTTCGAATCTTCTTTCTCTCTTCAAATGGTTTCATATATATATATATATGTATATATATATATATATATATATATATATATATATATATATATATATATATATATATATATATATATATATATATGAATGCTACAATACGAGCGTTGTCGGCTGAGCGATATAGAAAGACACATCCATATGAATTGTGATGAAAAGATTCACACCTTCATCCTGGAACCATCATGTCGCTGCCCTCCTGTTCTTTCATCACTCATTTCCATCATATCACAATTCAATCTCCCGCACATACCCGTTGCTTGAATGCGAGATTGGTTCTCCAATGACTCCGATCGATGTACAATAATTACATCATATATATTGATTTTTCTCAACACAACTGAATCGATTTTTCTGCAGATTTCGGAATAGTGGTTTTCCTTTCCTCGATATGGTTCCGTGGAAATCTTAATTTATTTTAGGGAAATACTATCCTCGAAAATTCTCCTCCGGTTCATTATCTTGGATAGTCAAACACTTGGGATGAGTCTCCTCAGAAGCGGTCCAACCGATCGGGCCTCAAGTCGATATAACATCTCACTCGTGTATGCAGATTCCCAACTGAATCTGTGTCCATGCATGATGCTCTCTCCTGATCGGGCTCCACATGGCAAACATGATTGACATGTGGAGCCCGATCAAAGAAGAGTAAGAGAAAAACGTGTTGCATTCTTTCAGTTGGGGAGGAATTGATTCTCTGCCTCAGTCCTGAAATAATGAAATAAAGAGATGATTCGAGATTTATTTCTCCTCAATGTAAATGTTCGAACTGGTAATCATCCCCAAAGTTCCCACATTAGGATGTTCATAGCTTGTAGAATGGCTATATTTCTCGATTATTCTCTGGAGCGGTCAAATAGCCTCGTCCGAACGACACTAACTTCCATCCTCATTACCAACTGAAGAGCAAAGATCCTGCATCCATTTACCATGTCGATGATGTGGGAACGCCACGCGGGTCTCTCCCTGCTCTCGTGAGATGACGTCACGGGAGACGACTGACCCGCCTTTACGACCTGGCGGAGAAGATGGGAACTACCGCCGACACACTTTATTAGCCTGTTTATACGCCTCGAAGGACTGTTTGCAATCTCTGCAAGATCTCCGCACGATGCCTCACGAGAAACACAGACAACAAATAAATCTGTGAGATTTGATAACAGTCGTTTGCGATTAGGCCTATTCTGATCCTGATATTTCATATTTGCTGGACTTGCATTTACAAGAGGAATTCACCATCGACTATTTTTATCAATTATGAAAATGTCAGTTTTTTTCTGGTCTCGGAGCAACCTCAGGGATTCAAGGCGGTTCCAGCCTACGTGGGGTCGAAATAACCCGCCGGAGTGATTTCACTGACATGTCAATGATCAAATTTCTGAACAGTACAAGATACAGAATACACAAATTGATTATTAAAGATGGAGACAATATTCGTCAGAAATTTTGATGAGCCAAATTTCCTCTAATAACAAAAGTGGAGAGATCACTCGTGTGTAACAGTAACACTCGATATTTCTGCCATCGATGTCCACCTCACCGCGTACCGTTACATACAAATGACACGTAACAAATGTGAATGTTCATTAGGGATCAGAAGTAACCTATTGGATACTTTTCCGATTGGTATGAAGCAGTTTCCTTGCGGCATCTTCAGACGGAAAGTCACTGCGATCGTTTATATGAGACGTTGACTCTGAAAGCTTCACGCTGCGGATCAACGTTCCTGAAATATAGAGTTTCATAATACCCCATCATCATCCTCGTATCCAATCGATGAAGACCGAAATATGCCATGTATATATATAAACATGGAATACGCATTTGCCGCGTCTTCCTCTTATAATGATTGAATAATGATTGCATGATTGATTTCTTCGGTGAGAATTGATTGGAAGATCGAACACAACGTCACAGAAACCTCAGCCAACCGATAACAGCTCAACGTATCACATGTAAAACTCAGCCTCACTTCTTTCAGTGGTCAAAGATCTCCCTCGATTAAAGAGGAGGTTTCCGCCTGTTGACCCTGAAGAGCCGCAGTCAAAGCAGAGCGCTAGCTGCTCCGAGCCGTGACTCCTGGATGTGAATCGTGTACTGCCTGACGTCAGAGCGGGAGTCACGAACGAGGGGTCAGAAGAGAGTGGCGCAATAGTGGTCATGTGACATGTACGACCGATCTCCAGTCCTAACAGAGATTTCACCTCGGATCACAATTTACCTCATGGAACTCATTGGCTGACCGCGCTTGAATGTTCAGATATCTGTGAAGTTGAATTCGATTGAATTGAATGGATTGAAGCTATTGAGAAAGTTATCAGAAGATGCTCAACAGGTCAGACCAATTAGAACGCGTGACGATTGGAGTTATCAATACGCGTGTAGTCACACGCGTGTGACTACACGCGTGTGACTACACGCGTGTGACTACACGCTTGTGACTGCACGCTTGTGACTACACAGTAGACCAGTCAGTCTTGTGAACGCTGGAGTGACACGTGTAACATACGACCACCTCAAAGTGTCAATCGCCCGGCAGGCCTGTCAAACGCACGTAATAACCAATCAGGTCACCCTCGCTCTCTCTCTCTCTCTTTCCTCACCTCCCTCTCTCTCTTTCCTCACCTCCCTCCCTCCCTCCCTCTCTCTCTCTCTCTCTCTCTCTCTCTCTCTCTCTCTCTCTCTCTCTCTCTCTCTCTCTCTTTCTCTCTCTTATACACTCTGTTATTAGGTTCCGATAATAGTTATGCTATTGGTTGATGAGGTTTTCCATCGAAGAAAATTGATGGAAGTTGATTGTTGAGGTAAAAATGCTATAAACTGTTTTCAACTTTCTCGGATAACATATTCAGTTCTTCTCATCCTATCCAGATGCGAACAAGGAACAAGACGTTGATAGCGTCAACCGATGGAAAAGATTTCGAATTGCAATCGTTTCCTTGGTAACGACTCCTCCGATCCATCGGAAAGATGCAATTCGTCCGAACATCTGATTCGATGCTGTGTTGTTTCGAGGCAAAATCGGTTCCACCACTTCTGAGAAAACACATTCGGAATTTTCCAAAAGATTCATGAGAACAATTCAAAGGGACACAATTTCGAGAAGAATGAATACTTCCCTCCGAATGAATCTAAATTTGGTCAAGAGATTTCGACTCATCGAAAGAATACATGATTCTGAAATGTCCCATCAACCAGATCAGCCGTCGTGATGAAACAGTACTTACGTTAAGGGGGTAGCCACGGCATATGGAGTAGGATAATTATGACTGAATGAAATAATCATTCCACGCTCAACCAATCACCACAGATCATTGAAACTTGCACACCATATCCATCATTCTATTGCTCACTTATTTTTCAGAAAAAAATTTGGTTAAAAATAATTCATGATTTTAATTTAATTTCAGAAATGTCATGTTTTTTTCCAGAATACAAAACATGGAGTCAGAATTCACATGATTTAAAATTCAAAAATGCATCTATTTCGTTGAGCATTGACTGATATAGTTTTTCATGCACACTGTTACCTTGTGAACCTCAAGAAAAGAAATCTATCGCACTTTTTAGTTATATAATCAATCATTTCATATCTAATACAGATTATATATGATTTTGAGGTCACACATACACACTTAGATATTCATATTTTCTGATTATTTCCATAGTTTCGCTTCAAAAGGTGATGACAGTCAGAATACGCATCGTGAAATAAAACATTTTCAAATCGGACCAGTAGTTTTCGAGTTATGATGTGACAAGTCAGAGAAAACGTAGTTCTTGGGAAAACGTATACCTGAAGTTTCAATTACGCATTACCGTCTGTGTTGCATTCAAATATTGAAATATGAAGGAAAAAAACATCAGCTGAGGTCACAAATTCTTCAAATAATCGATAACAAAACTTGAAAAAAAAAAAAATTCTATGCTCTTGTTTGCATCAAATCGCAGCTAATCGAAGCTATCAGGAAACCCGTTGAGAATTCAAGCAACAGGTCCAACTATTCGAATTGTTAGACGATAAAACTGAGTGATGAATGAAACAGGTGGACGTGAAGCAACATCATTGATTTGAGCTGAAAATGCATGAACAGCTTTCCATCACGTTGTAGAGTGTGTTGTTGTGGAACGATCAGAATGAGTGATGAATATAACAGGAAGGCAGTGATATAATTGTTTTGAACTCAAGGTGCTTATACTGCATGTATCGCTCATCCAGCAACGCATGTATGGCGTTTTCCCAGCTGCATACCGTATCAATATGATGACTGTTGAACGCTCGCTCGTTGCACTCGATGTGTGGCCGAGTGAGCTAATTGGGCGCCAGCTGCCGGTCACTTGGCAGCTAATTAGTGACGTATGACGCCTGCTATACTCCCTCGCCCGTCTCCTGCATTATCCAGCAACGCATGTATGGCGTTTTCCCAGCTGCATACCTCATCAATATGATGACTGTTGAACGCTCGCTCGTTGCACTCGATGTGTGGCCGAGTGAGCTAATTGGACGCCAGCTGCCGGTCACTTGGCAGCTAATTAGTGACGTATGACGCCTGCTATACTCCCTCGCCCGTCTCCTGCATTATCCAGCAACGCATGTATGGCGTTTTCCCAGCTGCATACCTCATCAATATGATGACTGTTGAACGCTCGCTCGTTGCACTCGATGTGTGGCCGAGTGAGCTAATTGGACGCCAGCTGCCGGTCACTTGGCAGCTAATTAGTGACGTATGACGCCTGCTATACTCCCTCGCCCGTCTTCTGCATTATCCAGCAACGCATGTATGGCGTTTTCCCAGCTGCATACCGTATCAATATGATGACTGTTGAAGGCTCGCTCGTTGCACTCGATGTGTGGCCGAGTGAGCTAATTGGGCGCCAGCTGCCGGTCACTTGGCAGCTAATTAGTGACGTATGAGGCCTGCTACTCCCTCGCGCGGCTCCTGCATCATCCAGCAACGCATGTATGGCGTTTTCCCAGCTGCATACCGTATCAATATGATGACTGTTGAAGGCTCGCTCGTTGCACTCGATGTGTGGCCGAGTGAGCTAATTGGGCGCCAGCTGCCGGTCACTTGGCAGCTAATTAGTGACGTATGACGCCTGCTACTCCCTCGCGCGGCTCCTGCATCATCCAGCAACGCATGTATGGCGTTTTCCCAGCTGCATACCGTATCAATATGATGACTGTTGAAGGCTCGCTCGTTGCACTCGATGTGTGGCCGAGTGAGCTAATTGGGCGCCAGCTGCCGGTCACTTGGCAGCTAATTAGTGACGTATGACGCCTGCTACTCCCTCGCGCGTCTTCTGCATCATCCAGCAACGCATGTATGGCGTTTTCCCAGCTGCATACCGTATCAATATGATGACTGTTGAAGGCTCGCTCGTTGCACTCGATGTGTGGCCGAGTGAGCTAATTGGGCGCCAGCTGCCGGTCACTTGGCAGCTAATTAGTGACGTATGACGCCTGCTACTCCCTCGCGCGGCTCCTGCATCATCCAGCAACGCATGTATGGCGTTTTCCCAGCTGCATACCGTATCAATATGATGACTGTTGAAGGCTCGCTCGTTGCACTCGATGTGTGGCCGAGTGAGCTAATTGGGCGCCAGCTGCCGGTCTCTTGGCAGCTAATTAGTGACGTATGACGCCTGCTACTCCCTCGCGCGGCTCCTGCATCATCCAGCAACGCATGTATGGCGTTTTCCCAGCTGCATACCGTATCAATATGATGACTGTTGAAGGCTCGCTCGTTGCACTCGATGTGTGGCCGAGTGAGCTAATTGGGCGCCAGCTGCCGGTCACTTGGCAGCTAATTAGTGACGTATGACGCCTGCTACTCCCTCGCGCGTCTTCTGCATCATCCAGCAACGCATGTATGGCGTTTTCCCAGCTGCATACCGTATCAATATGATGACTGTTGAAGGCTCGCTCGTTGCACTCGATGTGTGGCCGAGTGAGCTAATTGGGCGCCAGCTGCCGGTCACTTGGCAGCTAATTAGTGACGTATGACGCCTGCTACTCCCTCGCGCGTCTTCTGCATCATCCAGCAACGCATGTATGGCGTTTTCCCAGCTGCATACCGTATCAATATGATGACTGTTGAAGGCTCGCTCGTTGCACTCGATGTGTGGCCGAGTGAGCTAATTGGGCGCCAGCTGCCGGTCACTTGGCAGCTAATTAGTGACGTATGACGCCTGCTACTCCCTCGCGCGGCTCCTGCATCATCCAGCAACGCATGTATGGCGTTTTCCCAGCTGCATACCGTATCAATATGATGACTGTTGAAGGCTCGCTCGTTGCACTCGATGTGTGGCCGAGTGAGCTAATTGGGCGCCAGCTGCCGGTCACTTGGCAGCTAATTAGTGACGTATGACGCCTGCTACTCCCTCGCCCGTCTTCTGCATCATCCAGCAACGCATGTATGGCGTTTTCCCAGCTGCATACCGTATCAATATGATGACTGTTGAAGGCTCGCTCGTTGCACTCGATGTGTGGCCGAGTGAGCTAATTGGACGCCAGCTGCCGGTCACTTGGCAGCTAATTAGTGCCAATCAGTGACGTCATAACGCCTGCTACTCCCTCGCCCGTCTTCTGCATTATCAAGCTCGTCTCCATCATGCGTCGACACACGCACAATTCTCAGGGAAATGATAATAATAATAATGATAATAATCAGTTTTTTTCCACTTAATACTCTTTATACTCTTTTGATTGTGCACATTTGAAATAAGAGTGTAGTAAAAGGCTCCAAGAAGCCTATTCACATCAGAAGTGAATGCCAGTACATAGAAAAAAGCATACAAAATACTTGTCGAAATTATAAAAAATCATAACTACGGTTTGTTGACTGAAATAACTATGGACTGATTATTGATAGATATAACAAAAATGATTTTAATGAATTTGTGATAAAGAATGCTAGTAATACGGAAATTATTAGTATAATACAATCTTGATTTCTTGAAAACATTGCGATTTGCTTTCAGTTCCAACCGATTCTTCATTATTTGTTCTGGATCCTATATGAAAACGCGGGAAGTGCGTTGTGAGATGAGCTTAGAAGTATATGGAAATCTCGAAAGTAGAATATTCTGTCACTAAATTCACATCTACAGACCTCGGATTACTTCTAACGTTCAACTAATTGATGACAATTGTTGCGCTTCCTCAAAAAGTTACTCAATGGCTTCGATTGGTGTGAAAACAAATGCGTTCTCCTCGTTATTTCACATGATATGGTAGTCATGGAAATCACTGAAAATGTGTACGATATATTTGTACATTCGGTGAGAATCTCAGATCTTTCGGACTAAAAGTTTTTTTCTGATCTTTCCACCTCCAGTTAATTCTGATGAGGATTATCCAAAATTTCAATTTTTTTCCCGGAAAACCCGTTCGACCGATTACACTGTTAAACGATTCCAACCTATTCTGGTATGACACCAATATAACGAAACAGTTTCGAATTGATTGTTATTGATTGTGACCTATATGCCACGTACAAAATCACAACAACAAAAACATAAACGAAGCCCAATTTTCGTTGATATATAGAATGAGAATCTTCGCTACGCTCATCCGACCATCGATATTTCTCTGAAACACGTGAAAATTTATTTTTTCAAATTCCATACGGTTTGTGATTCACTCTCTATTCAGAACCTTGTTCGGAATTGTGATGACTCATCGTTCAATTGATCAGTCTAACTCACTTGTAATCATCAGAATAAATATTTCAGCAATATTCCTCTAGCTTAATTTGATTCGCTGAATACATTGTTATTAATTATGATGACTCGATGTTGGCTGTTTAATCAACAATACGCAATCTCTTTGATACATCATCTCTCGCATAGCTCCATGCTAATTACCACTAATTAATAGCGTTATGAGTATTGTGTATTCACCATGGTACCTCCAGCTTGAGGGCAATAACACCAGGTCGATATACGGCGTAACATCCGTTCAGTTGGAGGAGATCAATCGTTCGCATTGGCAATATAACACCTGATATTGTTCAATTGTCAACATTCCTGGGGACGAATTCAGGTAGACTTTACTCTCCTAAATAGCTGTCTTATCGTAAATATAAGACAGAGCTTATTCGAGTACGTTTTTGATGTCGTATATGACCATTCACGATGTGTACATTCAGGTGAATGACTGTAGCTGTCGTATCAAATTTACGCTAGTTTAAATTCGAGAGGGTGAAGAAGGTACCTGAATTTGCCCTTTGGATCTCAGGATCCTTCCCCTAACCTGGTCTGTACACCCACAACACCTGTATGAGTGTGCGTGAACACCCAGAAGCTTTCCCCACGAGCTTCAGTCGACCCGAGGGACAAGCCTTATTGAACAACAAATCTGCCGAATCAAAATGACATCGCAGGGAGCTTGGAACAAGTGGATCGCCCATTTTACAACTAATTATCAGAGACACTTGAACGCGCTGAGGAAAACCAAAACAAGTAATTGAAGAGGTTCTTACTGAACACTCATTTCACTATATCGATGATTTTTTGAAGCATACATTTTAGTAAGCTTCTATAGTAGTTAAATTTGTATTCAACATTTTCATATTATCTGACCATTCTTGACAATTCATTAACGCATTGTGCGTTTTTAAATGTATCGACCGTTGACAAATGGCTGAAAAGTGAATAAATGAATAAGTGAATAATCAAAATGGGGTGATAAATTCACCCTTGTGGTGCCCCGTCCGAATGATCCTATCTTTCATGCATAGCCTTAATTGGGGAACAATGATTTTGTATCAAGTTTCGATGTTATTAAAAAAAAAAAAAAGCGATCGCCCTGGCTTTACGTTCGGACATATTGTAGTGAAACTTCTTCACACCGTTCAGGGAAGTAACTTATGAGATAAAGTAGATCCATGATGAACATTCAAAACATATCACGTGTTGTTTATGTGTAATTGTACATTATGAGGAGAAAATATAGAGTGCTACTTTTACATTCTGCGTGGTGGTCCCTCGTGAATTCTTCATCTCTATGAAATTAGATCGATTGGGATTTCAAGCAACTATTTCATGCATCTCACCATCTGATTTTTGATATTCCAACTGGTTCCGTTAGAGCTCTATGATATCTCATATCTGTGATATCACCTGGTGGGGAATGTTTGCCCCACCAGGTGATCTCTCATATCTGTGATATCACCTGGTGGGGAATGTTTGCCCCACCAGGTGATCTCTCATATCTGTGATATCACCTGGTGGGGAATGTTTGCCCCACAGAGACTGGGGTCGCCTTTGATAATCAACTCGAGCTTATCAAACATTTCATTAGGAACAGATTCCTTCCAATTATAGAATATCAACAACAACAGTGTGATATCTGAGTTAATAACGAACAAGAATCAAGTCAGTGAATGTATTTAAGCCACACGGAAGTCTCCGGGCCGTGCTGATGTAACGTCATTATAGGAACAAGGATCAGCCGTCCATTACTTGATTGTGTTTCAGCATGGAACTTCCTGACCTGCGCAATACGACTTTAGCTGCCGTTATCTCTCGACTTCCTATGACCTCGTGACATGCTGTGACCTCGCCAGAACATACCGGGACGATTCGAGCCATGATCTGTCAATCAAGTCCAAACAAGTGACGGACAGTTTTGTCGGGAAGAGAATATTTCCACATTTGGAAGGTCTCTAGATAAGACTCACTCCCTCAAGATCAATAAGGATCATGTGGGCTACATCATTACCATCCCATATGAATAGATATATGAATATATATATATATATATATATATATATATATATATATATATACATATATATATATATATATATATATATATATATATATATATATATATATATATATATATATATATATATGTATATATATACATATATATATATATATATATATATATATATATATATATATATATATATATATATATATATATATATATATAAATATATATATATATATATCCATATAGTATATTCATATATATATATATATATATATATATATGAATATATATATATAGATATAGATATATATAGATATATATATATATATATATATATATATTATATTTAAATATATATATATATATATATATATATATATATATATATATATATATATATATATATATATACATATATATATATATATATATATATATATATATATATATATATATATATATATATATATATATACATATATATATATATATATATATATATATATATATATATATATATATATATATATATAGGCCTATATATATATATGAATGATCCAATCATTCGTATTTACTTCATGTTATTCCATTTTTTGTATCATTCCAATATGTTTTCATGCTACTTTACCATGTTATATGTTCATTCTTCCATGCTGCATGGTGATAAAGTACAAGGATCGAATTGACCTGATATCAAAGTCCTAGTTTCTTGGATCCAGCTAGCACTCGCACGACAGTTATCAGGTAAGGGTTAACCAGCCACCACACGGACCCACCGCTCTGTTCTTCCCGGTAACTCATTAATTTCATCACGTTATAACAGTCTTGTCGAGTCAATTTCCCAATCAATAGACAAAATAACTCATATGTCCAGAGAAAATTGCGAATTAACAGTCTACATATTCAATTTTCCTCATCAGTTATATTCTCAATCTGTTTTAATAGTTCAGTTTTCCAAGCATACCGTTATTAGTACTTATTTCGATTTCTAATTTCTTTCTTATTTTCTCCACTCATTCGACTATATTTCATTCCTCCATATATAATATAAATATCAATCATTGTATCTCATATTGATCATTCTGTACAGTTTTCATAAACCAGGGACCATATAACTCGACTTTGAACCATTGTTACACTGGATATAAATCATTGATGCGGTCTTGCACGCATGAACATGTGGTCATCTCAATCTCCAGAAGGATCCAGATTCTGATCTTCCAGGGATGATTCAATCATTGGAAATATTCGAATTATTGAGATTATTGAAATCATTCGACTCGTATTTTGTGCTTCACTCTTCGATAATCCGATTCCGAGTCATATTTTGTATCTCTATCATTGCTGAAAAACACGATTGCTTTCCGCGAGCTTGAAGATTATTTGCATCTATACCTTGAAATGTGAACGAGCGCATGATTTTAATGACCAACCTTCCAAAGAGGAGCCTCGATCGATAGGCGTATATAGAGGGTTTATTATCCCACCGTCTACCACCACAAAAGTAAAAGCATGGAGAGAAATCAACTCCGTCAAAAATGCCTACCAACCTTTTCTCCCCGAATATTTGTCGTTGTGTATATTGTATACCCCGATGTGGTCGCCAATAGAGAAACCGAGTCACCCACTTCGAATATATATCCGGCGACAAGCAACCCTCTTGAGTCCCTGGTCCTGAGGGTTTCTTCCCTTAAAGGTTGTCAAGTCGCGTTACGTCTCATCTGAACCTACTGATATCTATTCCCGAGGGATTCACACTCCCCTCCCCCCCCCTCCTCTCCCACCGACGTCTTGTTGATATGAATCGTGAGAGAGGACGACATAAGGTCCTCAAGACGACGTCTTGGTTCTCTTGACGTCGACGTCGCGACGTCTCAGCTGTCCACTCTCGCAACTCCAGGCGTCGATCAACGATACAGAAACATGTGTCTATAAGGAGGTGGTAACAAGTCGTATCAGTTCTTGTTTCTGATGATAATAATGTTATGCTGAATAATATATAGTTTCAGTTGTGTGAAGAACGATATTACTCGTTGATTCCATGGTTGTCATGGAAACACAGAACTCATCTGTTGGATTATCATGAAAGTTATACTGTTTCGTGGCGAGTTATTCTGACAGATCATCATTGGATATTTCCTTGAGGAAAAATTAATTAAAAGTTTGTTCCATTATATCGTTTCATTTATTGTTTTTCATGAATACATCCACAAAGTTTGTTTTACATGCGTATCATTTTTCAATATTTTCAGTCAAGTTTTGAGTATTTAATTAACACCCCCCCACTCCCCCTCCTTACCCACACCACACCCACCCACCACACCTGAACTCCGGTAACACGTGATCTCCATCTCTTTTTGTCCGAAATAAAACATTTCTCAGCCACATCTCCGAGCACGTCGAACATCTCGGCCGAACCCCTCCCCCGCTCGCTTCCTATTGGTCGACACGAGCACGGTCCTCGCCGCTCATTGGCTGCTGGCTTCCCCCGCGCCCCGCGCCCCCCGTGGCCCGCGCACCGGCCTCACGCCGTCGGTCGCCTCAGAGCTCGCCCGACCGCCGCAGCGTGCACTAGTCCCGCGTCGTCTCAGCGCCGCGACGCCGACACGTCTCGTGTGACACTCGCACCGACCACGAGAACAAAGTGCTTGCAAGACTCATCACGATTATTATTATTATGATGGCGAACAATTGTTAATAATTATATTTTCAAATGTGTCGATTATTTTCAGTTTCCGAAAACAATGTGACTGTTCAGATTGATATTTGATTCAATCTAGAATTAGATAAAAATATTTCTAGTGAATATATTCCTGAATTGGATCAATTTTGAAAAGTGAGGATAGTAATTTTGATTGAATTGAATTAATTTCATCAAGTGGAGAAACAATTTTTGAAGCTAGAATGTCTTCACCATTGCAAAGAGTGAGCTCGATGCTCCGCCGCCAGAAACGACGCCCGCCCCAAGAGGAGAACGCCTGTGTGACGGAAGCGACGCCGCTGTTGGGTAGCCGCCCCCGGCCCGACGTGGGACCCTGCCCGCCGGCCGGCGGCGGTGCTGCGGCGGGCAGTGCGGCCGACATGCGGCTGTGGGCGCTCGTCTGCGTCGTCGGACTACTCGCCGCAAACATCGCACTCGCTGCCGCATCCACCGGTGAGTAGCTTGCCGCAAAACGCGTTTACTACCACTCCAACTTTCACTCCAGTATCGCAACATGCGGTGTCGATTGGTTGCCAGGCAACTGCAGAGAGGAATGCTCGATGATATTGTCTATATGAGGTGGTGAATCTATGAAGACAGAATAAGGGTGGATATATTGATGTATTGATAGATCCCGCGTGAGCATTACGAATGTGCTGGTTCGGAAAACGGCATACAACGTTTAACAAGTTGCATCACTGTACAGAAACCATGATCAAGAGATGGTCAACTGCGAACACATGAGCGATCACATAAAACCCTCCAAGGTCGTTGGAACGATGATATATTGCTCATGGGGGATGAATTATATGAAGACAGAATAAGGGTAAATGTGGGTGTTACAATCAATGTGTGGGCATTTCGAATCCCATTGTAGGGGACTGCAACACTTCCAGTATGCAGTGATATTGAATCACTGCATACTGGGTTTTGTTCATGTGAAGGAATTGTTGTGGCTGTTGCCTTGTCAACCAGTGTTGAAGTTTAGTCTATTTTCTCTTGGATTCAGAGAAGGGTGTTTACTAATTCCCAACACCATCATTGGCAACGTTTAACATGTTTCATTGATATTTATGGAAACCGCTGAAAATTGGTGAAAGATCAATCTACCAATGTCATCGAGAAGATGATATTTGAAAAAAGAAGTACCCGGGTTGAATCGGAAGAGAGTAATTGAACAGATGAAATGTCGGTGTTTATTGCGGTGTCCATGGCAACGGAAAGAGATGCGAACAGAAGGAATGTTAATGGGATCAGCGTACGAGCGGGTTATTAAACGAGAGAGCTGTTTCGAGAACAGCACATGGACATATCGCAATCATGTTTATGAGAGGTAATAAGAGGGAGAAGGACAAAAGCGAGAGCATATCTGAATTAACGTCAGCAATAACAGATAGAGAGAGAGAGAGTTGATTCAATTACGGAAGACTGACTTATATTAGTTAGGATAATTGTCGTGAATGGCGCTATCTTCACAATAACATCACGCTTCTTTCATGTCAACACATCTCAAAGCTTGACTTTGATTTCAATCTAATTATTACTTCTCACAGGAATGTGAACCTGAATATATAACACAGCGTGATCTATCACTCTAGAGGGCGTAGATAATATAGAGTGTGGCTAATTCATATTCGCAAAACTGACGAATACTCGACAAATTGCAAGTCAAATATCAATGAAATGTTATATGAATTCAATATAATTTCGCAGTGATGAGAGATAAACAATAATTCAGAGATTGATTTCGGTAGTATTCTTGTTAGTATATCGGTTTCCAAGTATCTGAATAATCATCGAATATAACCTGAATCGAGTAGAGTTCCAAGTTATGACAAGATCGTCAGGAGTAATTCCGTCAATTCATTCAGTTTGACTAACTTGAGAGTTAGCTCACACTCTCAAATGAGTTGAATATTAATATAGGAACATTGGAATAACGATTCAGTCGAGGAGAATCACTGATATCAAGGTCGAGATAATTTCATTAGTATTATCATCAACTAGGAAAACGCTATATACGCGTTGTTAGACAATCGGAAAGTATGATATTATGTCGACTTTTTTGTCAAACTTGCCCAAATTCGCCAATTGGGTGACATTTATGTTATTAATGGATACAAACTGCTTGGAGTGGTACCAATTCAGCACATTTCATGTTTTTTCTTCAAAATGGCTGACTCAATCAAGCTGAGAATCTCCAGAAATGTGTATCAAAAAGTAATTCAACATCACACAGAATTTCATTTTTTTTTTTGAGAATAAAAATATTTTCATTTTATTCCGCCGTGTTATTCTAGCGGGTATTTTCGAAATTTCTAAAATTCATGAAAATAAAAGTTATCACCCGATGATGCCACAAAACTATACAGATCTGAGCTAGATAAGAAACCATGAATACAAAAGTTTGGAGTTGATAGCTGTAGCCGTTTGACCTGTGGAGAACCAACAAAAAAAAACATTTGAAAAAAAGAGAAGAAAAAGTAAATAAATAAAAACGAACACCAACTTTTTTCAGTATGTCAGAATGAATCCTCGCTAAAGCTCGTCTAATGCACATGATGAATCAGAATCAAAGAACACGTAGCAAATCAGTCAACAAGAATATGACAAGATTAACATTGAGGATGGAAAGCATGAGATTACATTATCATTATCCAATCAGAATCAAGTCTTCATGATCCCACGAAACCTCACAAGGTGGTTTCATTGAGGATGTATACCAGAATGAAGGTTTATATTCATGTATCCATTTATGTATGTGTTACTTCTGACAATAGATCCACTTCATGGATATGAGTTACGTCAAAGTCATTATAAACATGCAAGACACATCAAATATAAATAAATAAAAATATAAAAATTATAATAATGATGATAATAATAAGTCTTAGACATTCTCGCAATACTACGATAAATAAGACGACCGAATATACAATATTATTTTCTAACAACATCGAAACTCGATACAAAATTATTGTTCCTCAACTAAGGCTATGGATGAAAGATAGGATCGATGATATATACGATTGTGAGAAGAGAAATGGAAATGGATGAATTGTTCCCTTATTCAACACACACCGCAAACATAGACAAATCAACCCATGGAAGATGAAGATAATAAATACGGTATTCACAATATGTTATATATAGGTCTACTATTGGAATTACTCTTTCTGTGAAGCAAAATCCTATACAAATTCATTCACAGAATAACAACACTTTTCATGGAGGAGATTTTTTCAATTCGTTTCCAAAGTCACTGATACATCGGACTGTCCATGAGTTAAGTGTTATAATAGTTTCAGTTGGTATAATTTCCTTCATGAAACAATCATTTAGGGCGAAATTTAAATTATAACAATAGAAGGAAAATGGAATTCAAAACAAAAAAATTGAGCGAGAAATTGAAAAAGAGTGAAGAAATATATGTTCTGCCACCGAAAATGATCCGGATTCTCATATTGGTGATTTCATATCATCATTCAGGAACTAACAATTTAATAACAATATAAATAATAGGTTTCAAGGTCAATTTGTTGATTTGACGTCGGGAGATATTTGACCTAACGTGTCATTCAAATAGACTTCTTGTGTGATTAAATCAAGACCAGATGAGAACCATTGCTCTTCAATCAAGGCAATGGACGGGAGGTAGGATCGTTTCGACGGGGCACCACAAGGGCGATCTTACCATATTAAATATGATATATAAAATATAAACGATGAATATTATAATATAAAATATGAATATTAAATATATAGGAAAATAATGGAAAGAATATGTGTACAGCGATGGTTGAAGCAGAAGTAACATTACAAGGTCAAATAGATCACAAACTGGATTGAAAATGTTGGAGAATGAACAAGGTGGAGCTAAACAGTGAGAGTGAACTATATATATAAATATAAACAACATTAAGTGAAGAATTAGAAATAATGAGAAACACTATGAAACACGTTTCATGCAACACTTTTCAGTCAAGACAATTTATAGTCGAGTTATCACCTCATTCAATCGTGTATAATTGCAAACAATGGACTACTGTGATCTGTTTTCATACGTATCTGGTTTATATGTTATACTGGAGGCGATTATAATCATTCAAACTATTCAATGTTTGGGATAATATGACCTTCGGAATAAACACACCTGGATGAGTCATTGAACAGGAAATATTACTGATACAATTCGTCTCATTATGACTTCATAGAACGATACAGACAACATAATAATAATAATAACAATAATAATAATAATAAAATTTATTGACAGTATACATGTTACATGTTATGTTTCGTCATTTTCATGGTACAATTATTAGAATTAAGTCGTGTTGCCGAATCTTACATAAAAATCTGTTATATAATAAAATTCTTTCTCAATGAGATGACTTTTTACTTCAGATTTAAAAGTGTGTATGTTGTTGATGCTCCGCAAGTCTTTTGGTGAATTATTGTAAAATCTAACACCATTATGGTTGAGTCCAGTTTCATAGAGAACAGTTCGATGATAATCAATTTGGGGGTCATTTTTCCCACGAGTGTTATGCGAGTGGCTAATCTCTTTTTCAAAGTACTACCATATTTGTGAGTAAAGAATTTCTGATGAACGAGTTCATTTGATAAGGCCCAGTATCATAAAAGCCCGGTATTACCAACATGGGAGTAGCTCTAACCTGCAGTTTGGAGTTGTTATCACCATGGTTACCCATGTCATTTGTTCTCACCATGTCTCAGATAACTGCTAACTGGACTTGGTTATACTGGACCTAAGTCCAATTTGCCTTTATCTGGCAGTTTGTGAGAAGAAATAACATCGGTAACCATGGTATTAACAACTTCAAACTGCAGGTTAGAGTGACTCACTTGGTTCAGGCCCGGAATTACCAAGTCTAGTTAACCTTTATCCGACAGTTTAAACTTGTCATCACCATGGTTACCTGTGATATTTGTTCTCACCAACTCTCAGATAACTGCTAACTGGACTTGGTTATACTGGACCTGAGTCCAATTAGCCTTCATCTGGCAGTTTGTGAGAAGCAATAACATCGGTTACCATGGTAATAACAACTTCAAACTGCAGGTTAGAGTGACTCACTTAACTCAGTTACCAAAAGTGATAACATATAAATATTGTGAAGTCTTTCGATTTACTCTTGAAAGCTCAGCCATTGGATTGTTGGGCAAGTGATGTTATTCGTGCATGATGCCTTATTGACAAGGTTGAAGCTCTCAAACACTTGACCTATGTTCAAAACACAGACTCTTGATTGGAAACAAATGATGTGGCGGATCCGCAAATGAGTATTACACACAAGTAGATAACTTTCTGTTCGATTAGGATGATAATCAGAAACTGATGATGACGAAACGTATCAGTATTTGGATCGAGACGGAAGTTGAGTTAAACAATGAGGTTATCGACAATTGAGCTGCGTATTGTCATGGTTACCACAACAACGTATGCTCACTGATTGGAGAGAATGATGAGAGCTCATTGGAGGTAATTTTAACTGCAACTGCACTTCCACTATTT
>OZ023326.1:1017991-1032991 GCA_964007535.1 Brachyptera risi
TCATTGTTTCATTCATTCATTTCCTCATTTCCAAGGTTCAACACAATGTCATGAATACAGTACATGTTTTGTATAACAACACAATTATAATAACACTTTTATACAGTTCTAATGATTCACTAGTTGAATAGGAAATACAACACTAAGTGCAAGAAATTATGTCATATCTTCTGATTATCTCGATCTTCTTTCTCTTCTTATCCAATTGAAATAATTCTGTTTCCTCTCATCTTATTGGTTGAACGATAGCGAACACTCTCATCTCACACTGATGGAGCTTCGAATGTGATTCTTCCCTTCTTTGTACTCATTGCAGTGCAGGCTTCAATTGATCGACATGGAACTTCTCAGGCACACGCTAACTGGTCCAACTCATTTCTGCACAGATTCTAGTTCAATCTGTTCGACCATTCCTCAGGAGAACCATATTGAAGTTTCTGAGAATACACAATATCAGGCTGAGCGAGTGAATTCGAGGAATGAAATCTCTCCAAAACAATTCAAATCATCCTTGAATGTGGACAGAGATTATGATACTCACTTCTGCAGATTCGTGTGCATTTCTGATCGGCCGTTTCGAGGTGAATTTCAAATATTCAATTTGAATATCATCATCATTTTGTGAACACAATACATATTGAGTAGGTGAACACATATACACAAATAAACATTCACATTAAATTCTGAATATATATATATACATATATATATATAAATATATATATATATATATATATATATATATATATATATATATATATATTTATATATATATGAATATAATTATATATATTGGATATTCATGATGGTAATTACTATCAAGTTTCGTATAATTCCGTCCATTTCTCCAATTATCATTACCATTGTTATTTTTATGTTACCATTGATTATTTCAATTTCATTCAAATTCCATGTCATACCATTATCAAGTTATTTTATCGGATTTCTCCTTTCTTCTTCATTCTTCTCTCATCGATTGTTATTCTGTGTACTTTCGAATTCAGTAACGAATGACAAGTACAATAGAGACGAGTGCATCCACCCCCCGTATTCCAGCGTGCTGATGGGGTCGTGTCCTCCCCTAAACACGCGTGTCGACCGGCTGTTGTGTACGTGGAACCACAGGCGGTCGGAACAATGGAACAATCAGCCTGACACATTAGTAACAGGAAAAAACATTATTCCATCGAGTGACGTCACGCTTATAGGCCGAATCAAAACTACAACAAAGCTCAGTGTGGAAAACAAATCTGTCGGGTTTTAGCGAAAACAAAACACGAAAAGCAAAGTTTATAAAGTTACTAAAAGAGATTTATGTGTTTGTACATCTCACTAATTGGAATCATTTCTCTCGCCGCGAAACTTGAACGCGTTTCCGGCGTAAAACGCAAACGCATGCGAGATTATCCGCGTCGTGCAATCAGTGTTTGTCCAGGGGTAATGAGCGATGTGACCGAGGGTCAAGAGGCTGCGACGGGCCGGTAAAGGGGAACTCTGCCTTTACCGAGCTTAATTACAGGACTCACAGGCAAACAAACATTGGGGAAATGGAGGACAAAAAATTGGTTAAATGTGAAATGGTTAGTTGTGTTTGGCGTAGAGAGAGAGATGAGATTGTTGGTCGTGTGCCTAAATGGAATGGAAAAAGATGGTTGGTTGGTTGTGTATGGCGTAGAGAGAGAGAGACGAGATTGTTGGTTATGGACCTAAATGGAATGGAAAGAGAAGGTTTGTTGTGTGTATGGGATGGAGTAGAGAGAGACAGCTGCTCGTGTTTGTCTCTCACGGAGAGATTTACATAGGAACGCAGTTCGGCCGACCAGCGGAGTCTCTGGGTTGGGATCAGATAGCAGTCAGAGTAAACAGCCCCACTGAGACAATAACGTTAGGAGAAGGAAATGCGTCGGGCTTTGTTCCACAATTGTGATCCGTTAGACCGGAAGCTGGGTTTAGGTTAGATCAAATTAGTTCGGAATATTTATCTGGTCAGATCAGTCAGTTTAGGTTGATATGGGTTGGGTTAGGTTGATTGAGTCTGTTGAATTGGGGTCGATAATGATTACTATTCGCTTGAAGACCCCATCGACAGCTAGGTTATACGGGGGTACGAATGAGCAGGTGATCAGCAAATGATGGAGTTCGTATGTCATGTTGACAGTGAGAATATGACGCTGTGGGTGTGAGCCCTGCTATTTGCCTGAGCAGTCGATGAGCCGTGCTTGTTGACAGAGTCGGAGCAGGTCACGCAGCGAGCACAGACCGGGCAAGAAGTCGAACCCGGGTCACTCGCCTCGGCTTCCAATCAACTTCTTCACCCGTCGCCAGGCGACGCCAGATTCCCTAAACTGAGACTTCTTTCCAGTTCCCAACACACTCTAATATACATAATGTGAAGTGGAATCGAGGGTTTAATCAACTTTTTTGTCCGTTAAAACTGAATTGAGCGTGAATTAAAACAATCAAGCCGAGGCTTTATCGCTGCGAGACGAGGTCAAAGTTCACGGATGTATTATTTAATCATCCAACACAACCATGAATAGCTTTTCTAATTGTTGAGGTCGAATCGGAAGTGAATATTTACGAATACAAATGTGTTATTAGTGTCAAGTTTGATAGGTTGAAGATCACAATAATTACGATCGTCTAATCGATGCTATCAAATAACACAAGGTCAACTCCGATGTATTGCATAATGCTATCTGGACCAGAGGTCATGATTTAAAGGCCAGGATCATATCTCCAAGTCAGTCTCGATCATTTGATTGACATAATAGACTCTGAACTGGAAGACAGTCAAAGTTTCGAATTGAACCCTGCAAGCTATGTTTACCGCCAATCATTGGCGTGCTCAAAACGTCTCGATACGCACGACCCGGCACGACATTTCATTGAATTCCATTTCATTTCTGACACATATTTTATAGCGTAGCTATGACTGTGTCCATGGAAGATGTACATTGTTTGGTCTTAGATCCATATCACCGATATACGTCACTCAACGTCAAGAAGGCCTATATATCTGTGTCTCGGCATTAGCTTCACACCGCTTTGTAAACCAGGAAGTTTCCCGCAAACTCGATATATCAGTGATAGTTTAGAATGCCTTGTTCAGATTATTTTTGTGAATGTCAAATATGGCCACCGAGATTGGAACAAGCATATGTCGCTGTCGGCTGCAGGAGTAATATGATATGATGCATAATATGATAATATGATGATATAATAAATGATATATGATGATATAGTGATATGTAGGATGATATTCTATGGCTCTGTACTATCTCATGTTCGTCTCAATCTACCTGATCTGAGGTGGGAATATGAACAGAAAAATGAGCCAAAAAACTCAAGTATCCGTTATATATATATATATATATATATATATATATATATATATATATATATATATATATACATATATATATATATATATATATATATATATATATATATATATATATATATATATATATATATATATATATATGTATATATATATATATATATATATATATATATATATATATATATATATATATATATATATACATATATATATATATATACATATATATATATATATATATATATATATATATATATATATATATATATATATATATATATATATATATGTATATATATATATATATATATATATATATATATATATATATATATATATATATATATATATATATATATATTATACATATATATATATATATATATATATATATATATATATATATATATATATATATAAATATATATATATATATATATATATATATATATATATATATATATAATATATATATATATATATATATATGTATATATATATATATATATATATATATATATATATATATATATATATATATATATATATATATATATATGTATATATATATATATATATATATATATATATATACATATATATATATATATATACACATATATATATATATATATATATATATATATATATATATATATATATATATATATATATATATATATCCATATCTTATCTCGCTCACTTCCATGACTCTTATAATGGGTGAGTTGCTAGAGTTCCATGGGTAATTGCATGAGATTGCATGATGTTCGGTTCCATGTGATCCATTATCTCATAGATCCGATTGAGTTTATCCATGACTGTCTCATGGATCCATGAGCGTTCATTGACAATTGAGGTTTTGTTCATCTCACGAAGAAACATTTGACACATTGAAATCGGATGATGTTGTGTGAAATGGTCAATGATGTCGATGATAAGACATATACATATCACATATAATGTGTTGAATGTCTCTTCATGGAACGAGTTGAATTATCAACATATTCCAAATGATAGCTAGCATCATATAATATTCATAAACACGTATATCCATGAATATACATCTGAAGATGGATGGACAGATCAGCTCAGCCGTGTAATTTGTCCGGGTAAATAGTTGATGGCTCGCGTACCATCGCGTTGATTGGAGTAAACAAGCGAGCATCCGACCACGCGGCCCACACGAGCCGAGCGTGGGTCCCGCCGCCATACCCACGTTATTATTACAAGTTGCAATTTTCCATTCGCGATTTATGTCGCGCAATCAATATAATTGATTGTGCCCGACGCGGCGGAGCAATAATTAAAAAGAGCTCGTTCGATTCTCTTCCTTGTTTGATTTACATCCCTGATTCCTGGTCCGACGTGCACACATCGCGGCGAAAACATGGGTGATGTATTGTCTGTAATCTGTATCCGTGTCCGGGGGGGTGAGGGGGGGGAAGGGGGGGTCGTGGAGGTGGGGGGGGGTGGATGACTTTATGCTACTGACACACGTGAATACAAACACTATTATGTCAACCGGGATTTATTTGTATCGTGTGCCAGTATTTGAACTATGACCTGGAGTATATATATATATATATATATATATATATATATATATATATATATATATATATATATATATATATATACTTCTCCGTATCTCCACTTCGATGATATATATTTCATCTTTTTCTCTTTGACATGAATGAAGAGATAGGATGATCTGTGCGATTTGAACTTTCTCTTTTTTTCAAACTTCTCGATATTTTATTCGTTTTCTCTTTCCTTTCTCCTCTCTTTCTTTGTTGATACGTCGCCGTGATAGGCCTATGGTGATGTCATGACAGGTCCCGGGAGGAACGGGTCCGGGCACACCCAAAGAGCTCGAGAAACACACCTACCTGAAGACAATCAGGAGGTGTTCCGTGGAAATAGTTGAGCTGGAGATCGAAATATCTTCAGGTGTATTTTCCATGTGCTTTGATGAATAATTTCATCCACAAAAAAAACTCCAAGAAGTTCCATGGTGAAACATTAAATATACAAATAAGATCATTTGGAGAATATATCGATGAGGACGATAAGATCCTGCTATTGTCAGATGCATACTAGTTAATGGATCACTGATGCGGGTGGATCAGTGGCTTACACGCTGAACGTCCATTCGGGAGACCGGCATTCGATTCCCGCGATGGTTGATCATCCTGCAGATCTGCTCCACAGTTTCCCTCTCACGATGAAGTGGAGATATAAAGGTGCCACGACCGCCTCCTTCCCATCATCCCAGCAGAACGGAAGATTCCAAAGGTCCCGACTGCCTGTCGCGATTCAGCGGATTCCCTTGTGAACTAAATGTATAGAAGAGTGGCTGCGATATCGGTGGCATTGTTGAACTCACGAAATCTATAATTTTCATAAGAAAAAACGCAACTGCTAACATTATGATTGTACTGAGCTGTGTCTGGCATTGTTGTTCTATATAGTTCGATATAAAAGCGATAGTTGCGCTGTGGACAATCGGGAAGGACTCGAGAATTGTCCCAGGGAATATCCGAGTTGGAGCACCTTCCTCATATCATGCTGGAATAGGTTGGTGTATCACTATAACGTTGTCAGACGAGCTTTAGCGAGGATTCAATTTGACATACTGAAAAAAATTGGTGTTGGTTTTGATGTTTTTTTTTTTTTATTATTATATGTTTTTTTTCGGTTCTCCACAGGTCAAACGGCTACAGCTATCATCTTCAAAAAATTTTTCATCATGGTTCCTTATCTAGCTTAGATCTGTATAGTTTTGTGGCGTTATCAAGTGGTAACTTTTATTTGTATGAATTTTAGAAATTTCAAAAATACCTATTAGAATAACACGGCGGAAAAAAATTGAAAAATTTTCATTTTCCAAAAAAATGAAATTTTGTGTGAAGTTGAATAACATCTTGATACACATTTCTGAAAATTCTCAGCTTGATCGGATCAGCCATTTTGAAGAAAAAACATGAAATGTGCTAAATTAGTACCACTCGAAGCCGTTTTTACCCATTTATAACTAAAATGTTACCCAATTGGCAAATTTAGGCAAAAGTTTGGCAATGAAGTCGACATACTATTACTTTCAGCTCGTCTAACAACGCGTATATAGCGTTTTCCTAGTTTATATCCATAGTTATGCACATGTATCGCGTTCTTCTTGACGGCGCGATGGAAACACGATCCAAGTCCCATCATGAACATAAATCATCGACCGGCTCGGAGCCTGCGTTAAAAGAAGCACGGAAAACATCTCATAAATTGCTGGAGATTCCACTGATATAAAGAGAATAGCTGAAAGAAGATAAAAGAATGTGTGTATTTGAAAACGAAAGAGCGTAGAGATTCACAAATACACACACTCAAACTAAAAGATATCCGTTTGAGCGGTCCTCAGAGGGTCGTGTGAGATGAAGAGAAGAGCCCTTGGCTCGGCTCGCCATGCATAGTTTATGGTCGGTTCAGCTCTCTCCCTCCTTATCTGTCTCTCTCTATTCTCTTCTCTTTCCCTTTCACCATATCCACGTCTCTTCCTCTCTCTCTATCTCTGTCTTCTTCTCTCCCTCCTTATCTGTCTTCTTCTATCGTCTTCTCTTTACCTCTCACCGTCTCTACTTTTCTTCCTCTCCCTCTGTCTCTCCCTATCTTTGTCTCCTTTTTTACTCTTGCTCTCTATCTGTCTCTCCTTCCTTATCTGTCTTCCTCTATCTCCTTCTCTTTCCCTCTCGCTCTCTCTATCTCTCTCTCTCTCTTTCTCCTTCTTATCCTCGTTTTCTCTTTCCCTCTCTCCTCTTCTATTCATCTCTCTTTGTCTTTTTCTCTCTCTTCTCTCTCTCTCTCTCTCTCTCTCTCTATCTCTGTATCTTCCTCTCTCCGTCTTTTTCTCTGTTTCTGTGTCTCTCACTCTCTCTCTCTCCCTCCTTCTCTCTCTCTCTCTCTCTCTCTCTCTCTCTCTCTCTCTCTCTCGCTCTCCCTCTCTCTCGCCCTTGCGGCACGTATCGGGCCGGGCCGAGATAAGGCGGGGGGCCCGGCCTCCTTGCAACCGCCGCCGCCGCCGCATGATGTATGACTGCGGATCGGGACGAGTCGGGAATATCTTATCGTCTCCCGTGACGTAGCAAGACGCATACGTTACGTCGAGTCGTGCGCGTCGTTCATCTCACGGCGAGCCGGGTTTAATCTTGTACGCTCATTGACACGGTGGCACGATCTGTTGCCGGCAGGCAGGCAGGGAGGCAGGGAGGTGGTAATAACGGGGAAGAGGGAGAAAGAATATTAAGTGTTTATTTGATGGGAGAGGAACGTGCACATGATGTGCGAGAACACATATTGGAGTCGGAAACATCAATCTGAAATAGACACATCCATACTTGATGTCAATAACCACCCGATATCCTTATGATAATGATAATAACGGTTGATTGTCCTCATTGGTAGATCGGATGGATGATTCATATCACGACAACGAATAGCAGATAACTTGCAATGTACACATTGATAACAGCTAGTAGAGGAGAACAAAGATAACCAATCAAAGATGAGTAAGTTATTCGACAGAATTAAATTATATTGAATTTGAAATTGTTTTAATTGAAACTTCAATCGGTTGAATTATATGAAAGTTTGAGAAATCCTCGAGAGAATAACCCAGAGGAAAAATTCTTGAAAAACAAGATTTTTTTTGAAAGCTTTCAAATTCCTACCGATTATGAACTATACTATCATACACCTTCTCAGAGATTTTTGCAACAATCGAATGAGAAATAATGAAGAAAACGCAATAAAAGTGTACATTTCATTGAATATTTGGATCAATTGGTTTTGCAAAGTGTTTATGCGACAGGTTGCAGGTTACTATAAATATCAACAAGTTGCAAGTGAGGTTTTTGGACGTTTGGAGTAATTCAAGGCCCGTAGATGTGAATTGAGCTGACAAGTTATTTTTCATTCTAGATTTCCATACTGCTAAGCTCATCTCACAACGCGCATCCCGCGTTTTCCTAGTTATGATAAGGTTCAATTATTTCTTTCAATTTTCCATCTATATCTACATTTATGACTGCCATCCTGAGAACCAGCCATTCAATCAATTACGAAATGATCCGAACTGGTGGAGTATTTGATTGCATCATTTCCACTCTTCTATTTGCACACGTCTTGATTTGTTTAATGTCCTCTGTAATTATGCTGTTTCACAAATATGCACTCAGGATCATAAAACACGGCGCAAGCCAAGATTTAATTACATTCTCCGCTTGATTCATCGCCTCCCTAATGGATTCTATTATTCCGCATTGATTCCGGTTCACCGCATCTACTGGCGGGTCAAGACAGCAATCCACACAGCGGTATTCTCATCATGAGGGGCGGGGTTCGAGTCCCGCATCTACTGGCGGGTCAAGACAGCAATCCACACAGCGGTATTCTCATCATGAGGGGCGGGGTTCGAGTCCCGCATCTACTGGCGGGTCAAGACAGCAATCCACCCAGCGATATTCTCATCATGAGGGGCGGGGTTCGAGTCCCGCATCTACTGGCGGGTCAAGACAGCAATCCACCCAGCGGTATTCTCATCATGAGGGGCGGGGTTCGAGTCCCGCATCTACTGGCGGGTCAAGACAGCAATCCACACAGCGGTATTCTCATCATGAGGGGCGGGGTTTGAGTCCCGCATCTACTGGCGGGTCAAGACAGCAATCCACACAGCGGTATTCTCATCATGAGGGGCGGGGTTCGAGTCCCGCATCTACTGGCGGGTCAAGACAGCAATCCACACAGCGGTATTCTCATCATGAGGGGCGGGTTCGAGTCCCGCATCTACTGGCGGGTCAAGACAGCAATCCACACAGCGGTATTCTCATCATGAGGGGCGGGGTTCGAGTCCCGCATCTACTGGCGGGTCAAGACAGCAATCCACACAGCGGTATTCTCATCATGAGGGGCGGGGTTCGAGTCCCGCATCTACTGGCGGGTCAAGACAGCAATCCACCTGGGTCCACACAGCGATATTCTCATCATGAGGGGCGGGGTTCGAGTCCCAAAGACGAGTAACTTCATATTAGGCATAGGCCCACCATCGAATACTTCCTTTTTCAGAGTTCATTCATACGATTTTATTACTGATTCAAGGTTCTGTTAGTAGTAGTATCTACATTTTCAGCAAAAATTTGCTAATCTTCATACAATTGTAGTTAACATGGAATACAGTAGAAGTTATATGATAGTTATTTGGTTTGATTTGGTGTTATATGATAACACTGGATTACCATTGGCACAAATCACCTACGCCTCTCAACATTCTATATACTATCCCAGTATCTTACTATCTCTATCTTATTGGGAGCTGGTTTACCCACTTTCATTAATCTCCGAAAACCTCTTCTGAATACCTCTGGCTGATTTGCATCTCATTTTGTTTAGGTATTCTATTGTAAATTCTCAAACCTTTGGTGAAGATTGAATTAACTACGAGATTATTTCTAGATCTATTGATTTCTGCACATGATTAGTTCCTGTATGTTTGATAGTTTCTCAGTTATCGAGGTTTCTCAAGCATTGTAACCAATAAAGAGGGTCTTCTCCACAGATTTCATTGCTGTCAATTGAGTCATCCAAGCTCTAAGACTGCCGTATCTGTCGGATTGTTCTGTAATGTCCACTGTTCATGATTGTCGAGAGCTATGTTGGTTAGTATACTTGATGTCAGGATGGTGTCATGAGCCTTGTGCCATACATGCATGCAACAGTTACATATGAATGATATGACTTCTGATTGCCCGAATGGAAATAATGTGGATCTTTTGACTGGGAATACATTCCGAATCTTTCACCATTCGACATGGCTACGAATATAATCCACAAGAAACCTGAATCTGGTATCGATTGTTCAAACATGACTGAATATAACAGAGAACAGGTCATGCCAAGTTCACTGGAAAATTCATAAACAACGTTCGCAAAAAAATGTTGAATGAACATTTTTTTTCACATGAACATCTCTTCATGTGCTCATAATATCTTGAACATCTCTAAAAAATTTGAATGAATCTGATGATCACTTCAAATTGTTCTTCACATTGGGAATATTCACTCTTTTCATTCATGTTATGCTGAGACTTTACCCCCTTGAATAAATGATATATTTTCATTCATTCATAATTTATCAAATAAATTTTCATCAAATTCAAATCGTATACTTCATTGATAAATTGATTCGAATATTGAATGAATTGTTCTCCTAAAAGCTATGAGACTTGGTGATTTAATTCAGTCCCCCGCTATTGTCTGATAGCTGATATCAGGACTATTCCCCACGACCGCATATCGGCCCGCATGTCTATGCTCTCCGCGTAGATCCGCGTGTTGTCTCTGACCCGGCACCTCCACCGGCCGCCGAGACGCGGTGCTTAGGGGGGGGGGACCCCTACTTGTCGTGATGGCAACGACTCCCCGGACACCCATTGACCTGTCGCCAGCGTGCCGCCTTCAATGACCGGGCCGGGCAACTCACCGCACGGCTCCCCACGGCACGGTTTATGGCGTTACCCGTGGTCAGTCGTAAAGCGGCGGATTATCTGCGTTTTAGAGCCAATAAAGCGTGAATAATTGTCCGTGTTTGACATGTGTTCGGTGGGACTGGAACATGTGTTTTGTTTCACGCGATATGTCGCCTGCCAGGACGGAGCTCGGAGGAGTCGTGCTGTTCAAGGACCTCGATGCATGCGGCGTTATCATTCCGATCTGGAGCATTAGCTCGGAAGACTTGTTGGGAGTAAGAAAAGCCATTCTCTCGACTTTGTCATCTTGATGGAGAATCACCATGGTGATCTTTCATCATCTTTCATTCATATCGTTATTGGAATGAATTTGATTATGTTGTTATATAGTTCGAGTGGGTGTGGCTACCGAAAAACTTGAAACATGAAAAGTCATTCGATTTTCGGAATTTATCAATTACCAAAGTACTGGGCCCAACATGAATCATAGTAGTCTCGAAGTTGAATGGAAATTGAGATCGGAATTTATTGATGATTTTGTGGAAGTTGTAAACGGAATTTCCATTCCGAAATTATTATCTATGAAATCGAAATCGATACTATCATTTCAATCATGGTAATTATTGTATCGTATCGAATTGTTCGATTCTCTGATCTCATATCGATAGAATAGACACATCGACTCCATCCCATCGTGCGGCTGTGATGTGGACACGAGGGATGTTGGAGATGGTCTACTGGGAATACCAAGAGATTGACTCATTGCGTGATCAGGATATAATACATACTAGAGAAACAGTTGTACATAATATCTGCGCCGGAATAACTGATTTCAGAGATGATTGAAATCAAAATTGGAATAAATATGTAAATTTGTTGAGAGACCGAATCAGAATCGAGACGTATATATGAATCAAGGTCGGAAATGGAATCGGAAATCTAACAAATTCGAGATTTTTGATCTTGGAACCCTCACACCGCCTTCTTAAATATCAGCAACTATCATTATTCACTTCCCAATTCTAATATCATTCCATTATTTCTATTCGCTATTTCCCGTTGTCTACTGTCACCATGACAACGATCTCATAACGGAAACAACCGACTCCAAACATTCGGAATAATACTCTAATGAAGACGTTGTCGATACATTACAGTAATATCCCCAGTTGTTACGACTTTCTTTCACGTTCCGTCGAACTTAAACCGAAGATAACACTTGTACAAAGTACCGCCGTGAGACTTTGCCCGACTAACTCGCGCCCCCGACTCCCAGCTCGGCTTAAGCGAGTCTGTAACCGAGTCTTACCGAGTCTGTAACTCGAACAAGAAGACTTGGCCGGGGATTTGCAGCTTCGCGTCGAGCTGAGCTGAATTATATATACACCTTGATTATGTACGGAGGAGGAATTTTGAGTCATCTTCACATAAATTTGGCTAATGACTGGTGAGGTATTTGCGGTCAGAAAGTTAGCAAGTCTTGAATGTTGTGAATGAGTTATACGGCGTCGACTCACACAGTGCTTGGCGTGTATAGCTACCATAGGACACATGCATTGGAGGACAAGTGTATGTCTATAGACCCACATGAGTTAGACGGCGTCGACTCACACAGTGCTTGGCGTGTATAGCTACCATAGGACACATGCATTGGAGGACAATTGCATGTCTATAGACCCACATGAGAAGGCGAGTCTGTATTGTGAGCTCCTCCAATATATATATTTGATATATGGATATATTTCCAGGTGTTGTTCTATGTATGAATGAAAGTTCTCACAAGTATGATCATTTGGATACTTTCCTCGGTCTCTCGAGCGATATATGTGATGGCACAAATCAGTTCATAGTCGTTGACGTTTCATGTTCATCGCAAGACATTAAAACAAAATTGAAACTGAATTTTATTCTCTCCAATATTAGTACAATACATAATCACAATAGTTAATGGTACATAAGAGAATAATAATAAACAGGTAAATGGAAGAAGAATTTGAATAAATAGAGAGAAGTCCGCATAAGAGTAACAAGAAGTTACAACGGAAACAAGAAGTTGACCGGAGTTTTGAAAATCAATCTGAATGATGGATTATTGATGAGCGTAGCGAAGTCTCCATCCCACTCTTATAGGGCTTTGTCTGTGTGTTTTTTTTTGTTTGTTTTTTTGTAAGCACTCCACAGGTCGCAAGGGTTGAATGATCAACATGAAACTTTTTTTGTACACGCAAACTCATCCAACTTAGAACTGTATAGTTTTTGGAATGAATCGGTCAGACCAATTTTGAGAAAAATCATCTCAAATTTTCTAAAAACCCCATAAGATTTGGCTGGGCGGAAAATGTTGAAAAATAAAATCTCTCCAAATGGGATGAAATTTTCTCTAAATGTGTATACATGGATTTTACACATTATTACGATTTTTTAAGCAGTTCTTATCAGTCGTTCTGAAGAAAAAAAATAAAATGACTGATAATATTCATGAAAAAAAACATAAAAATTGTGACAGAATTAAGTTGTGGAGATTCACTGCTTTCTAGATTCAAGAGTTGACCAACAATGAAGTATTTTTTATATGCGTCAAGGTGTGTAGAGCACCAGAGTCAATGAAGTGGCAAGAGTAGAACTACTTTGACGACTTTAATAGCTTATTCAGATATCAAGGTGTGTAGAATACCAGAGTCGATAAAGTAGCAAGGGTAGAACTACTTCAAGGACTTTCATACTTTATTGAGATATCTCGCTCATCTTGCAACGCATATTTCGCGTTTGACTAGTTGTTATGAATGGAGTGTTTAGATCGCACTTGTGGTGCCCCGTTCAAATGATCTCGTCTGTCATCCACAGCCTCGATCGGGTAACAATGATTCTGTATCAAGTTTCGATGTTCTCAGAAGAATATATATATATATATACCTGTCAGACCCGAGTGGAAGCGAAGTGTTCCCGAGCTAATGTTCGTGCACCGATACAATGTAGACTGTGGCCTGTATCTATCGCATGTTTGCTGGGAGAATTCAACGTGTCCACATTTCTCAAGTTGAGGAAATTCTCTCTCGATCTTGTTTCCGTTTGTCCGAGGGTGTGTATGATCCTGCACAGTCATCACGTGGGATCAGAATTCTCTTCTCTCCATTTCCCCCGCAGGTGTGGTCATACTGCCGACATATTGACCCATTCCAAGATGATCATGTTTGTATGAAACTGTTGTTTTTAAAACTTATTTTCTTCACATGCGTTGAGGACGCGCTAGCTGACAGGGCATCCTCACTGATGAAATCAAATACCATGTCGAAAATTCATCAGATTTGGTCCAGCTAATGAGAAAAAAGAGTAAAGGCAGAAGTTTTGAAGAGTAATTGTTCAACATTGGAATACGTGTTATGAGTCATTCTCTTCACTCGACCTGAATACATTCGAGTACATATATGAATACAAACGATTTCATCCCATCAAACGACGAACTGATCACAGACACGATACAGATCGTGTTCATCATGAGAAAGCAGATGCGCTACCAGTTCCAAATCGATAATTTCCTATTAATTCCGTCTGCAAAACTTTACCTGTGAGATCTCACGTATTTCTTGTTCCCAGAATCATATTCATAGCTTCGAAAATTATACAAAAAGCAATAAAAATTTTGATGTTCATAATAAAACGTTTCCGAATTTGTATTATTTCAAGTACCGATAGCAGATGAGTTTTTCTCTTTTCCCCGGAACCCCCGGTAGATAGGTGATTCCTCCGATGCCATGGAAACACCGCGATGTGTCTGTTATATACATCAAGTCTGGAGGCAATAAACCTCCCAGAAGAATAACAAACGTGAAATTCAAAATCTCGCTAAGAAAATATTGTAAACATAACATTTTATGAATTTATCGCTTCGGGCAATTATTATAGCTCTGCATATAATAAAACACGGCTATATATCGTTATTCTGGCAATATATTCCTCGAGCCTCGGGCTGTTGCTCGTGCTGAACAGTTGTTAATAAAACTCCACTAGGCGTTGGATTCTATTTCCAGTCAGACAATTGCACTCCATGTGATTATACCAATCTGACAGATTCTTTCTTCATACGTGGATTCAATATCGGGTAAACGTGGCATAATGTTGTTCGATGAACAATATGGGAGA
>OZ023326.1:1035491-1087991 GCA_964007535.1 Brachyptera risi
GTATCAGCTCATCTCGTTCATCAAATATCTACATAGCTCGACCAAACGCCAGATCAACCATTATTCATATCTGGGAGTATAAATTATTATTACCTCTCAGTCCAGTGATCCTGAATCGCCATAAAGTTCTTCTATATCGACATGTGATGTTTGACCCGCTTTTTATAGTCGACCCGATAAATGTATCCAGTTCCCCTGTTCATGTTTCCCTCCTATAAATAGTACTTCTGTCTCCGCGATAAAGGCTGGAGGGTGGACATCTCTTGTCTCGATTCATCCCTCTGCGCGGACACGCCACCCCCCCTCCCCCGCCCCCCGTGCCCGATACAAATCCAGGAGCGACGAGCGCTATTATCGCGGCTCAGCGTATTAACAGGCCTGCCACAATAATAATCCCGCGCTAGGCCCAGTGCAACACCCTCGGCCCGACACCGAATGATTAATGGAGGGACGTTTGTTTCTCTATTCGACTGCAGAAAAACTTCTCCGAGTGTTCGAAAAAGAGAAGAGAAAAGTTCGTTTCAACTGGCTGGCCTAGCGTAAATAATTAGCCACTTTGGCTGAATCCAGCTGTGAAAAAAAGAGAACAAATTGTCGTGAAATTCGTTCTTTTTGCCACGTGATGCACAAAACCGATACAAGAACTTCGGATGGAGACTCTCTGCCCCGAGATGTTCACCGAAAACATTCGTCATCTTCAGGATCATGTAGATACTATTCTCTTCGGCAGCCGCTATGCATCCCACCATTGGTGTATTGTCACCACATGCAGACGTTGTCGTCGTTGTCGTTGTTGTTGTCGTTGTTGTTGCTGTTGTTGTTGTTGTTGTTGTTGTTGTTGTTGTTGTTGTTGTTGATGCTGTTGTTGTTGTTGTTGTTGTTGTTATTGCGCGCAGCCTAAGTCAACCTCAACAATCCAATATGGTCATTTCAATAAGTCTCAATCTCACCAAGACTAACCCAAACCAACTTATCAAACCCTAAAAAAACTCCCAAACTAATTCAATCCGAACTAAAACCAATCTGAAATCTAGTTCCGGTCCGACGAGCCGCCATCTTCTCATCTCATCTCATGTGAGTTATTGGAGGCTGGAAATGCTCCTTGATTCCCGTAATGTTATGCATTGTTTCCCCCGCGGCTTATTGTTATGACTGTCATAACATTAGCGAAGGGCCATGTACGTCCCCTAGCTGCCTTCTGGGGGGCGGGGGAGGGGGGGGGGTGACGTCACGGCAACATCTGAGGGGGTCGGTGCAAAAACAAGTCAAGTCACACATTTCATATCTGGAGATATTCACAATATTAGATTCCAAATTTCAAAATTAATATATAGCTCAAATATTATTTACTTCTATAAGGACCAGTATTACCGAGTCCAGTTGGTATTTATCTGAGAGTTGGTGAAAACAAATACCACAGGTAACCATGGTGATAACAAGTTTGAACTGTCAGATAAAGGCCAACTGGACTTGGTAATACCGGGCCCAAGTATATTAAAACCATTACATTAATTTTCTACTGCAAAAAACATTTTGAGTGATTATTATTGGAGGGATGGTAATTTTTTGCAACCCTTGATGCATTTGGACATGTCATGTTTTTGAACCAAATTTTTTTTTACATCTTATAACAATTTTATCCACGTCCCCTAGCTGCTTGCTGGGGGTGAGCGGGGCCGGGGGGGGGGGAGGGTGACGTCACGGCAACATCTGTCCCTGGGGGATGTTACTGCACGATCAACATACCATGGCAGATTTCTTTTAATGGCCCATTTAATAATATCTCCGACTCTCCCTTCTTGCCGGCTTTATTGGCCATAATGAGATTACGTTGCAATCGTATCTGATATTTCTTATCTGTTGGATTTGCCTGATCCACCCTCGTGGTCGGTTTGATGGCTTCTCGGCGGCGGAGTCGCAAGTTTGGTGATGAGGGAATCGGGAGGGCCGATTACCAATCAACGGGTATTCATACTTCAATTATAGACAGTGAACCCCGCATGGCCTGGACTCCCAGCGTATATACACACTCGGGTGTGATTCACACAAATATATTCTCAGTTGACAAGTTCTTTGTTCTTCTAATTTGCTTCAGGTTTTCACTTAAGAGATACCACAACTCTGTTTTAATGAATAATTACTATATACAATCTACCAATTTCATGAGAAACTAGAAATCAGCATCTCTATTTCAGAAAATTTGAGAAAATTTCATTTCATTTGAGAGATTCATTTCAGAAAATTGTCCACACATTTACTCTCACTTAACACGTTCTTTCCTCACCGAGTTTGCCTCAGAACAACACTGTTTTTATGATTGGTCAAGATATTCACAGTTCAAGTATCCGAGGTAACTGGAGAAAATCATAGCGTTTTCAGAGCATAGAACCAATTTGTTTCGTCGTCCAGAAGCCTTGAGTGATGACCTAGGCATTACCGATTCTGTGTAGAAACATGAACAGAATCAAGTGATGTCTACGTCACGACTCATAGAAGAGATTGGGACCAGGAGGATGGATAAATGAATTGAAATGTTGGAAATTGAGATGATGAATGTGCACTGAACTATGTGAATGAATATCGTTAGAAATGGTGAATATATATATATAGTCTCAGGGTCGCGATGTCCTCTAAACACATTTATTTGAACCTTCACATCGGAATAACCGTATTCTCATATTTCTCTATCGGAGTGTATATATTTGTCCTTCAGTCACATGTGAATCTTGATATACAATCAATGTTCCTCAATGAAAGCCCGGATTGAATAAGTAAGACCGCCATGAAGCGGCACCTCTTGGTTGTTAAAGGACGTGGTGGCGGTCTTGACAGCATATATTGTTTATATCGTTAGTCTGCATGATCCTATGCGATGATCAATTTTCATCAATAAATTAATGAAATGAGATGATGAATGATCACCCATTGACTAATTCCAATTCGAAATACTGAACTTTGAGACTGGGACTTTGTTGTCTGTGTCTACCTTAACATGAGAGCATTTTACTCCTGATCATTGTAGGATCGTTTGGACAGGTGAACAGTCGAAGCATCACAAACTGGAAAATCAATATCAGCAGAATTGTAGCCAATGATTCAACTTCACAAATTATCTCCTGAGATGATCCCATGAATGTTGACGTTTGGAACTGTTTGTGACAGTCGAGTTCAGCCCACCTGGAAAACACGACCCCTGCCGTATTGAGCGAGTCGATCTTGATGCGGTTCGAAGAGAGTGGAAAAGGAATACCGTAGCAATGTTGTCGATATGAACAGCTCTCAGAGTTAATCTCCTGGCCGCTGACTGATCGACAGACCTTGATCGATCCACGGGGCGGCTTGTTGACACGGCCCACAAGATCCGCTGGCAAAACACGGCCGAGAGAAAGATTCGCGCGAGAAACAAACCAATGAACCGTCAAAACAAATACTGTTGACACGCACCGCTGGCTTCATTAGGCGCTCGTGTTCTGACATTCGATATTAGTTATCAGCCATTTTCATTCAGCTTCACATCAGTATTCTGGCGATATCTTGAGAACGATATGAGATATCACAAATCTGATGCGCGAGAAACACAGACACATTCAATACCTTGAATATGATCTCGTTCATCTTGTCATTTGACCAATTTCACAGAATATTACAGAATATCATGTTTGGATGTGCAGACATTTTGTTTATTGTTGGTTCATCGATAATGATATGGTAAATTGATTAGGACACAGGACTAAGGACATTTTGAAGTTAAAAGGGTGTTATAAGGTTATTGAAGGGTGGTTTAATTTCTCAGAAGGTGTTTTCACGGTTCGAAAGTTTATTTGAAAAATTGTTTTCGGAAGTATATTTCATCTTTAGGTTTATTCATTATTAATTTCAGATCATAGTTCTCTATATTATCATCTTGAAAGTAATTGTTATTGTAGTAATAACATTTGATAGTAAAATATGTATCTAGAAAGTGTCTGAAAGTATGTATTGATGATATATCCTTTATTGACGGTAGTAATTTGTTGTAAAGTTTAATGTTGATAAAATTTGATTCAGATGATATAAGTTATAACTATTCAACTCATTTCGTACAATCATCAAAGGTACGGCTGGATGATGAATTATAAGTTGGATACGCTTGATAATTAGGAAAGACTAGTTGAATTGTGGTGTCTGATAACGTTCTGGAGGTCTTGAGAATATTTGTGTTTCTGTTCCATCAGATGCTCGATACCTTACACCGGTCGTAGTTCATCACCAAGAGACGAATATCGAGCTGAAGTTTCTTTCAAGCACTCTCAATCATTGATTAATCATTGAAAAATCATCAATCATGTGATCCGGGAGATGAGGGGAATATCGGACCTCGGTTATATCCCTGTCACCGTACATTTTCAGAGGGGTAGCATCTTGTGGTTTATCTCCGTAATCCAGGATAACGCCAGGATGGTTTTCACAATACAGGCCACGACCGCTTCCTTTCCACTAGTCGTTCCTATTACACACAGAACCTTTCAACCAAATCCTCCTCATTGGTCGTCAATCCGATGCCGATAGACCTTGGTCATCATCACATCGTGTCAATAACTTGGGATAGATAAATCACAAATCTCTCACATGGTGTGTTATGATACAGAACCAAGTTCAGAAGTTACCAACTCAAGTAATCACCAAGTCACCAAGTTACCAAGTTACCAAGCCACCAAGTTACCAAGTCACCAAGGTACCAAGTTACCAAGTTACCAAGTCACCAAGTTACCAAGTTACCAAGTTACCAAGCTCAAAACGCATTGAGTAATCATCTCTATTATTCACTCTCCATTTAAACGATCAGAGCTGGTTTTGTATCCATCATTCTATCACTCTCCAATGTTACATGACGTTCGTTACCGATTATTGTTGCTCTTCCATTTTGTCTCGTTACAAACAGAACTTCAACAAGACAATGTTTCAATGTATCAACTCTCTGAATATATCACGTGACAAACTTGTCGGCGACCAATGAGGGTTCCACACGTGCTATAAGCTACTGCTATGGAATGATATTGATATAATGAAATCTATTGAAATGAAGATATGCTTATATTACTTCAATTCGTACTGAGACGAGTGGCCGAGTGGATATTACATTGAACCGTCACTTCGTGGACCGAGGTAGATGTTCACCGCATGGTCGACCATCCTGACAGGGGTTTCTAGTGGTTGACCTCTGTCGTTCAGGTTGATACTGGGATGGTTCCCTAACAACAGGTCACGACCGACTCCTTCTCACCATCCAGAAACACCTAATAAAATAACCTTCCATCTCATCATCCACCATCTCATATATCATTCACCGACGCCAATAGATCGTACTCATTGTGTAGATTGCGTCGTTGAAGCCCATATGAATTGAATTGAAATTGAATACTTTGATTCGTAAATGTGTCAATGATTCAATTTGTTCACTACCCTTTAGCAAAATTGTCAGGGACCAATGGAGGCTGTGAAAATCTCACGAGCTACAACTGTGAAATAATGAGGAATATAATATATATATATATATATATATATATATATATATATATATATATATATATATATATATATATATATATATATATATATATATATATATATATATAGGGATATTTCCTCGGATGACTTTAAGAAATACGAGACCGAGTTGCGACGCTCGAGGAGCTATCTGGCGGGATATTTATCGTGGCCCTGTGTCAGGGAATAAGAGTGGCTTATCGGAGGCCAGCAGTCTGCCTGAATCGCGCCGGATTATCTGTCGGAGGGGGAGTGGGGGAGGGAGGGGGAGGGGGGGGCTATTGTGGTGTTAATAGGCTATCGATTGTTGCGAGATGCGAGCCTCACTTCACCTCATTACTGACGGCTCTCCAAGATAACAAACATCACAAACACACAGAATCACATAAAATGTACTCTTTAGCGTACATATATTCTTATTTTTTCTAGGCGTTTCATTACCATGTTATATTAGTACATTAGGATAATAACGTGGACCCACGAAGTCACATAAGATTTGACTTGTCTGTGTGTCTACACACTGTTGACATATTACATATATTGTCATTAAAATAAACATCCGGAAAGCTACGCGGTATAAGAATGAAAACAGTTGAATGTATGAATATATATGTTTCCCTTTGAACAATGCAATTTAGAAAGTAAATAGGCTGAGGAAGTGAATAGGAGAATCAAGCATATACTTATCGATATGAATGAATCTCACCAAAAACCCTGACGGGTGAAAACTTGGAGCCAAGTCGTGAAATATTTCAGCAACTAAAAAAACTTCCTGATATAAAAGGTGTGAAATCAAATCTGTATACCAAGTGCAACTTACTATTCATCAATACGGCCTGGAAAATAACAGGAAACACTTGGCTCATTGCCCCCCACGTCCTCTCATATAACACCACCCCGAATTGAAGTGAAGTGCATGATGCTAGGAAATGGGTAACTTCACGTTCCTGACTCAGGGAAACGTGATATGAGTAAAGAAAATGTGTTATTCACGCATCTCATGGGGACTCTGTCGCGTTATTGGTTATTAAATTATCAAAATATTCACTTTTTAAAATAAATGTTGTATCAATTTGAATGAATACAACCTCTTTCAAATCTTCATATACAAATATATTTCTTCGAGTATGTATTATTTGTGTATTATGTCTGGATCTCGAGCAACGCCCGATCCTGTGTTGACATGAACAGGAACGAGGGATGCTGACGTCATGATTCGGAGAAGAGGAACTCTTCCAGAACTCGATATTAACTGTATGCATGTTAAACTTCGATCAGAAAATGTGGTGGTGAACTTTAAAGTGTTTTCGAACGAGGTTGAAATACACTGTTGAAAGAGTCGCATCTGGGTTCATCATTTTCTTCTCCTTCTTGGTGAACCTGCCATCACATTTTTTCTTGAATATTGCCATCTCGGTTGAATTGAAACACAATTCTTGGATGTGTTTGATTTTGGGATGGTGTTATGAGTGAAATTCTATCCTGAAACACACCATAGGGCGTCCCCAGTATTCATGGGGCCGGGATTCCCCTCCAGAGTGATTCCACAGTTGGGAATGATCACACAACATGAACAATCCAAGATAAACAATCAACAAATATATCATACTAGGAAAACGCCATATATGCGTTGTAAGACGCGTGGATGGTAATAGTTTGTCGACTTTTGTGGCCAAACTTTTGCCTACGTTCGCTAATTGGGTGACATTTAATTCAGAAATGAGTAAAAACTGCTTCGAGTGGTACCAATTTAGCACATTTTATGGTTTTTCTTCAAAATGACTCACCCGATCAAGCTTGAAGTTTTCAGAAATATGTATAAAAATGGAACCCCACTTCACGCAAAATTTCATTTTTTTTGAAAAATTAAAATATCTCCTTTCTTCCGTCGTGTTATTCTAATGAGTATTTTCGAAATTTCTAAAATTCATAAAAAAAAATTTGACATCCGATATTGCCACAAAACTATACAGATCTGAGTTAGATGAGGAACCATAATGAAAAATTTTGAAGTTGATAGCTGTGGCCGTTTGACCTGTGGAGAACCGACAAAAAAACATGAATAAAAACAAACAAAAAAAAACATAAAAACGAACACCAATTCTTTCAGTATGTCAAATCGAATCCTCGCTGAAGCTCGTCTGATAAGATGCGAAAAATATCCTTAGAAAATGCTTAAATGCTTATAACTCGAATTCTATCTGTAGTAAATGTGATCGTATCTCTCGATATTTTTGTCACTGATTTCCACCTCATAACCACGTACCTTTACATACAAATAACATGCAATAAGTAACCTATTGTGAATGTTTCAGTATTTCATGAGATACTTCTCTGCATGATGTCAAGGGTGTTTCAACCGGAAAGCCACTGAGATCGTCTAGTAGTTGGTTGAACGCCGCAATGCGTGGGCGTGGGTGTGTGCACCCCTGTGAAGTTGATATTGTTGTTTGTGTATTACCCGAGTGGCTGGAATCTGGTGCCGGGCTCGCATTCTCTCGACGCGAACAATATCAGATGTCAGCTCTCCTCTTGAGATTCCTGCTCTCCTGGCACTCCAGACCGAACCCACCACAAGAACACATCTGATTGCACATTCAACAACAACAATCTCTTCAAATCAGCGGTGGAAAATAATCAACCAATGAATTATTGGAAACCAACTCATTTCAACGTACATAGCTCAGTTGGGCTTCAAACGCATGTAAGAGAGAGAGAGAGAGAGAGAGAGAGAGAGAGAGAGAGAGAGAGAGAGAGAGAGAGAGAGAGAGAGAGAGTATTCACCATCGTTATCTTGTTTCTTGATAGCTGATATTTCTCATGATTATGTGAATATTCTCCATTGACCTGACACACTCACGACTCCTCTGACTCCCGCGGCCCCTGCCAACTGTACTCTCACATCAGACGTGTTATCACCTCTCATCCCCATGCTGTGGATCTTCATACATAATGTCATTGTTGCATTTGTTCCTCCATATTGTGCTCTAAGATGCACTATACTGATGACTACGATCTATTGGCGTCAATGAATGATATATAAGATGGAAGGTTATTTCATCAGGTGTTTCTGGACAGTGGGGAGGAGTCGGTCGTTATGGAACCACAACAGTATTGACCTGATCGACAGAGGGAAACCAAGTCAAGATGGCAGGATGACCGACCATGGCGGGAATCGAACCCCGGCCTCCTGGATGACTTGTCGCAGTCGTCCAATGGGAGCAACACTCGTGATGTCATCTGTTTGTGTCGCCATGATCGAAACATTCCATGTCGGTCGCTTCCTGCTGGGGCCGTCCGCCGGACAGAACAGCTGACCACTCGAACCGGCAGCTAAAAATAAAACCGATTATCAGAATATAATAATGGAAAGCTCTTTCTGTACAACATTCTAATCGATTTACGTTAAGCAATTGCCTTCATAACCCAATACTAATTATCTTTTTTTCGAAACGTTTTGTTGCTGCAACAACAGGATACAGATCTGAATGGAAAATACACGGTTTTTCGATTAGCCGTTCACATTGTCGACTCCGGCCTGGAAGCAAAACGCTTTCGACAAACTATTTTTAATTGAGTTACTTTCGAAAAGGTAGAGTTGACATAGAGGTAAAAGAGTTTGTGTATTTTGTCGGCGGAATAAAAAGCTTTTGGTTTGCCTCTCTCCCTCTCGTCAATAGAGAGAGGCAGGGCTGTCGATATTGACATCGGGTTCTGGATGACTGAGTCCCGAGGGATGAAAGAGGGATAACTGCATACACACACACACATGTGTGCGTTCCGGATCGTGTGTGTGTGTGTGTATCGGGAAACGGATGGAGTTGACTTCATTAAAAATATATTCCGGTTTCATTAGGCGGTGGAAACACTGAGAGTTGGTACCTGGCCGACCACGGTGGCTCACTGGTGAGGGCTGAGGTTCATGACGTCATCAACCTATCATGAACCATCATGAACCTATATAGTATCAGGTGGAACTAGTTGAGAAAGAAAATCACCCATCCATAGTGGTTGTTCGTCTTCACACTGGATGACCTTCAAGGTTCAGCTTACTATAAATTTGAAAATATAATCACCGAAAGTGAAAATTGGTTGTGAAATGATGGTTATAAAATTTAAAAAAACTCACTTAGGGATGATAGAATGATGAAAATTATCGAATTTGAAACGAAGGTATCAGGTGGAACTAGTTGAGAGAGAAACACCCATCCATAGTGGTTGTTCGTCTTCACGATTCAGAAACATCCAGGGTTCAAAAACCCATGGAGGGATGATCGACCATGGAGGGAATCGAACCCTGGTATCCCGAATGACTGTTCAGTGTGTTACCACTTCACAATAGTCGATATGATTATCAGTCATGTTCCCATGTCATGTACCATAATATTTAGCATATTTGTATTCGAATAAAAATAATTCATGTTTTTTTAATATTCATCATAATGTGAGAACAATAGAATGACCAAGAAATAAACAAACAAACAAACAATGTAGGTTGAATAATCTCAAACTTAATCCCGATCTCACTTAATATTCTTTCCATGTTATCCCACGGTATGAATATTCTCCGACAGCCGCCTTATGTTTAAACCATGCCTCTGTGTGGTGCGTGGAACAAGGGCCCGAGAAGCCAATGCATAGCAAGTAGGCTCGAGGATGACTTGATAAAACACCGCCAGAGCGCGGGCCGGGCGGTGATAAATCACCCCTAAGAAGCCGGCTCGTTTTACAAGACCAAGCAATGCTGATAGGATCAGGTTATTAGGCAAATTACACTTCAAATATACACTGATTAGAGATGATGTCTCATCAGAATTGATATTTTAGGAATTTAATCACTCTTGTGGCTGATTTTAATACTGACTGACAAGGTTCGTATACTTTTCTTATGAAGTTTGTTGGATATTGGTAATTAGACATCTTGTTTCTGTGAGTTTATTTTGTTCTTGAGAGAAAGTTGAAGCTGCGAACAACGTGGGATGTGACAGTTTTCTTCGTTCAGGACCCTATAGGGCTTTCATTGCCTTATTACGTCATTATAACAGTTACCCCCCTCCTCCCCCTTCCCCCCTCCTGGACCCCTCCCAGGAGCCATGAACTGTCGAACCCATGAGAGACGTTTAGAGGAGAAAGGCTTGGAACAGAAAGGAGATAACATAATTGTCGGTCCAATTCGTTCAACTTTTCAGCCGGGTTGAATGGATGGGTGGAACAAAGTTTCCGAATTCAACTTTTACACGCCTTAATCCAATCTTGAGTCAGTTGGAATATTCTGTGCTGGTTCTAGTGGGGAGGAAAACCCGGTTGGAATTCGTGAGGTACGCCGTACAAGACAGTCGAGACGGTTTCTTCGGAGGGGAATTTAGAGGGGTCCGGGTTCGAATCTTGCTGGATGCATAAATCAGTCAGAGTCCTCTCGTCCATCATCGCTCGATAGTATCTTCAATAGCCGATCATTCGCAACTCCCAGGAAACCCAGCTGTTGGTGGGGTCTCTCAGTAACTCCCAGGAAACCTATAGCTGTTGGTGGAGTATCTCAGTAACTCCCGCGGTGAAGACGCTGTTCTCAAAAATATATGAAAATGCTCTTGATGATACAGTTAAATTTAGATCTGTTGATCTCATATTTTGACATATTTGACGTTTTCCATATGAACACTCTGATATGACCGAGATTCACTAACACTTCGTTGTTGAAAATATATCCAAAATTTCGGAAATCAACTTATTTGAATACGTTTTTGTATAACATCGGGACTTGACACAGAATCTATGTTTCTAACTGCAGGCATTGGATGAAAGGTAGAATCGTTCGGACGAGTCAAAACAGAGGCCATATCATCACCCCAGAATAAAACTCAGATACATAACTTACAATAAAACTTTAAAATTCGAATCTCAAATAGAGTTATTGATCGTATGATATTGCTGGAACTATTCGAGTGATTACTAGATCTGGTTCGACCGACACATGTAGCTGAGTGGTGAGCGCACTTGCTTCGTGTGACCCGGGAGGTGAAGGGACATATCGGACGCGGTTCGATCCCCGCCACCGTCCATCCTTACAGGGGTGCATCGTGGTTGTCCTCTGTAGTCCAGGCTAATGCTGAGATGATTCCCACAATATAGGCCACGACCGCTTCCTTCCCACTATCCTTCCCATTACCCATAACACCTTCATCTCATCATCCCATCATCTCACTGATCATTCATCCGACGCCAATAGATCTCAGTCATCATTACAGTGCGTCGTTAAAACCCAATATATATATATATATGTATATATATAGAAAGAGAGAGAGAGAGATCTGATTCGAGGAAGTATACGTAAGAAATCCATGGAAGAGTATTCATAGAGTTATACCATTCATATGATGAAAGTTATTCTAATTCACTCGAAACGCGAGACTGGATGATTATTGTTCTGTAAGCTCCAATAATACAACGATCCTGAATGTTTATCGCATCCTCGACATCTCCCTGTACTGATTCCCGACAGCACGGAATGTCAGTCTCTAGTTTCTCACAAGTAAAGTGTTCATGTTCCTCTCCAACCTCATATCCACAACGTCTCCAGCAGTCAATAAGTACCGACATCTTTTCATCAGACTCTCCCATTCGTCGTTCCACGTCGGAATCCTCCCATGACAACATCGATAAAACAGCTTTACACGGATATATATCGCACAGAATCGCGGCCCGGCTAAATGACAGCTAAAGTTTCGCCGCACAACTTTTGATTTCGAGAACATTTTTTCTCCCTCTCACGAGCAGGACAAGTGGGTAGCCTATCTGTCAGGCGGCTAAGAGGTGAAGCCCAGATTGGGGAATTAATGTCAGTAGGGTCAGAGTACAGTAGCGTCCCATCTCTCTCACACTCATCCATATCAACTCTTGAATCTCTCCACTCTCTCTTTCTCTCTTTCCACGCTGGATTTCCACCAAAAAAGCCTGATCCAATCATCCAGTGGACCATTTCCAGAGCGGGGTGGCGAGAAGAAAGGGTGTAGGATGTTAAGAGATTGCCAGAGTCGTACATGTGGGGGTGGGGAGGGGGAGGGGGTGGAGAGGGGGAGGAGCGCTGTAAGAGGATGTGGACTGAGTTATGGGGAGGAGAAAATCACGTGGAAATGGACCTTGTTAACATGGATACGTCGAACTGGGCACAGAGGTTCTTGTATTAAATGGCGGCGTCGAATTAATGAATGTAAAGTGACTTTGTGTGGTTGCGTCGGGATATGGAGTGATTAGTTGCGAAAAGACAAACTCAATTGAGAGTATTCCATCAATCTAATTTGAAATGAGTTTAATAACGAATAATTAAGATTTCGACTGACCCGGCACCTCCACCAAAACTCTGGTTCTACTTCCAATGGCCAAAAGATTTCCAAAAGATTTATCGTGTAATCGTTTTTTTTCAAACATCTACATAGAGTATTGGTATACATCAATTGTTTTTATATTAGAGCTTGGGATCAGTCAGAAAAACCGTTTTGAAGCGGAACTTCTTGGATGTTTCGAGCTTTCGAAGTGGTCTTCTCACACCATATTGACGGTTATTTTCAGACTTCTTGATTGATGTAATATTGATCTGTTCATCCGTGTACTAGATGAACACAGTGTGTGGCAAGCCCGAAGCATTCCCCCTTGTTCTGACCGGCCTCATCCGGCTTAGCTCAGGCGATGGTAAGAGGCAGAGTGGGTGGGTTCACACGGTCGGGGGTTTCGGGTAGGTAGATGGTAACAGTTACGTCAAGGAAGTCAAAAAGTCCAGATAGGTTATAAATGATTGATTGGGCGCCACGTAGTTTGGGGAGCTAGTGAAATTAGAACCGAAACTACGAACAGTTCTAACAGCTTGATTAGGTTGGTTGCAATAAATTCTGATTACATTCTCCTTTTTTTGAGAAAGTACTATATTGAAAGATAATAAACAAGGTTTTACATACTCTTTGGTAATAATGAAACGCAGAAAACATACACCGGTAACACGTTCGGGGGTTATCAAGTATTAATAGTTAATTACATTGAGTAATCATACATACAATTGTGAAAACAAGTATAGGCTAAGGTATGGCAACAAGTATAGGCGAAAATAAGACTACGTCACTAGACGTATAGGCAATACCACATATACACATGTGGTATATGACCGCAAGTATAGACAAAAAAATAAGGCTACGTCACTAGACGTATAGGCAAAAATATGACCACAAGTATAGACAAAAATATGACTACGTCACTAGACGTTTAGGCAAAAATATGACCACAAGTATAGACAAAAATATGACTACGTCACTAGACGTTTAGGCAAAAATATGACCACAAGTATAGACAAAAATATGACTACGTCACTAGACGTTTAGGCAAAAATATGACCACAAGTATAGACAAAAATATGACTACGTCACTAGACGTTTAGGCAAAAATATGACCACAAGTATAGACAAAAATATGACTACGTCACTAGGCCTGGCCTCAGTATAACATACATGCGTAGTATGTACCATACGTATAATAACAAGCCTATACAGTGACAAAGTATGTACATTACAGGCAAACAGTCTGGTACAATAAATGACGACCTGATTATTTAATTCTAAGTTAGGGCCCCCCCGCGTGTCAATTGCACACACCGGGACTTGGGGTAAATTCCACTCTAGCCTAGGCGGGTAGGCAGTGACTCATCACTGTCCGCATACCGATCCTCGTCGGGCGAAAGACACAATGTTTAATGTGTTTTTTTTTGAATTATTATATAGTTATTTAAATCGATGGGAGTATGAAATTGGTATGTAACAAATGCACGAGGCAAACTTATCGTCACGGCTCACGGGCGTCGGCGGCGGCGTCTCTTCGGGTATCTTCGAGGGCAAGATAGGGGGGGGGGTAATGCACTTGCGAAATATACGGGAATGTTCACAAAAAGTAAGCCGGTTCATTCCGGTACGGAGGCACAATCCCACACTTACACTCTACACTTTGGCTCTTAAACGACAACTCAAAAACCTTTCGACCCGCGAGGTCGCAAAACTACCTCCCCTACACACGTCAGAAAATTAAAGCAACCACCCTTGGGCTTGACTCTCTCGCAACTGTCCCGAGATCTCGCTCCGCGTGACCGACCTGTCCCAATCACTCGTTTTCCCTCCCTCTCGCCCCTCATCTGGCCATGATCCTATCCATACTTTCACGTGAGGATGGGGTAGGAAATTGAATACCTTACATCCCCCCCTTTCTTGGAAGAGGGAAACGTCCAACTAATCCTCTGTTGACTCATCTTGAACTTGTTTCAAATCTTTAATATGCCAATTCCCAATGGACTTTCCCTGGTTGTTCATCAGTTGGTATACCAGCGGCGACAGTTTTTTGGCGATACGAAAGGGCCCAATGTATTTCGGAGCTAGCTTCGACGAGAAATTCTTAGTTGCATCAGATTGTGCAAAGTTTCTCTTCCATACGGTCTGCCCTTCTTCAAATTCAAATGGTCGTCGTCGCAAGTCGTACGTCTTCTTGTTGGCTTCATAAGCTTTTGCTAGACGCGCACTCACGTCCCTGAACACGTTTTGTAATTCTTGATTACTTTCAGATAGGGTATTACGGGGAGCTATCTCTATGTCCGGGCTCATTGTGTCGTTGATATGGTCTCCATAGTTCCTACCGGATAGATATACTTCGCGACCAAAATTCAAGTAATTTGGCGAATGTCCAGTCACTTGATGCACCGCAGATCTAACCGCAAATCCCAGTTTTGGTATGTCTTTATCCCAATATCGTTGGTTTGACTTTACATAGCTGGAAATCATAGTTTTTATGACCCGGTTCACTCGTTCAGTGGGGTTAACTTGCGGGTGGTAGTTTGGATTGTATAGGATCTTGGTCTCATATCTCTCCATTAGTTCTTTGTACGCGGTACTGATATATTGTGAGCCGTTATCACAACGCATATACTGAGGTGCGCCGTAAACTAAAAATACGTCCTCCTCGGTGTGCTTTATTATTGATTTTGCGGTAGCTTCACGCAAGGGAAAAAACAATGAGAATTTAGTGAAAAAGTCAGATATAACGAGAAGGTATTTGTTCTGTTTCGTGGATCTCGGGAACGGTCCCATCAGATCCGACGAGACCATTTGCCAAGGTCTAGATACAACTCTTCTTGATCCCATCAATCCTGCTGGCTTCTGGGGGTCGACTTTATACTGCGCGCAGACCGTACATCTTCGGACGTATTTATGTATGTCACTCTTCATACCCGGCCAATAATACACTTGAGTGATCCTCTTCCATGTTTTAAAAAACCCGAGGTGACCCGCCGTTTCACAATCATGATTCTCTTGTAGCACTCGGCGCCTTAGGTCCTTTGGTATCACCAACTTCCATGATGAATTACTATCTTCATTCAGCGGGGTGTTGCCGGATACATGTTTATACAACTGATCATTCTCTGTCCTCCACGAGGGATACTTTTGTGGTTGATCCGATACAAGCTTCTTCATTTTATTCCACCATTTGTCCGTCACCTCTTCTGCTACGGTAACTAAATCCAATATTGGCGGCACGGCACGTGATAGGGCGTCCGGAACGACGTGTTCCTTTCCTTTACGGTGCAATATATCGAAGTCATACTGTTGCAAACGAATGGCCCAGCGAGCCAGTCGTCCTGTCGGATCCTTTAAATTGTTCAGCCATAGCAGGGAGTGGTGGTCAGTCACCACAGTGAACTTGCTTCCCTCCAAGTATGGACGCATCTTTTCAATTGCCCACAATACGGCGAGGCACTCCTTCTCGGTCACAGTGTAATTTCTCTCTGCCTTGTTCATCGAGCGGCTGAAGTAGGCTATAACCTTTTCTCCATCCTCGGTCTCTTGCGATAAGACACTACCGATCCCATAGTCCGAGGCATCCGTCTGAACTACGAAAGGTTTGGTGAAGTCCGGACATGTTAGAAGTGGTGCGGACACTAACATCTCTTTCACTCGGCGGAAGGCTTCTTCTGCCTCACTGGTCCATTCCCACTTGACAGACTTCCTGGTGAGTTTATGCAATGGCGTCATGATCGTAGCAAACTCGGGTATGAAACGCTTATACCATGAAGTCATGCCAACGAATCGCTTTATCTCTTTCGTGTTTCTTGGTGCTTGATATTCTAGAATTGCCTTCACTTTCTCGGGGTCCACGTGTAATCCATTCTCGTTGACCACGTATCCCAAGTATCGCAGTTCCTTCCGGCCAAACTCACACTTCTCCTTGTTCACATACAGGTTGGCTGCTAATAATCGTTCGAAAATCTTTTCCAACACCTCCACATGTTTGTCGTAAGTTGGCGTCACAATAATTATATCATCCAAGTAAACAAATACATGAGGTTCCAGATCGTGGCCTATTATCCTATCTATGAGTCGTTGCCAAGTTGCTGGGCTATTATGTAAACCGAATGGCATGCGTGTGAACTGATATAACCCCCTTCCAGGTACCGTGAACGCCGTCTTTTCCTTGCTCGAAGCCTCCATTGGCACTTGCCAGTAAGCACTTTTGAGGTCTATCGACGAAAGATATTTGGCTCCTCGCAGGCGATCTAATATGGCTGTGACGTAGGGCAAGGGGTAGGCGTCTTTGACAGTAACCTTGTTGACTTGACGGTAATCTACTACGAATCGATAAGTCCCATCTTTCTTCTTAACTAAAAGTATTGGTGAAGACCACGGGCTGTCAGACTTCTCGACCACTCCTAACCTAATCATTTCGTCCAGCTCCTTATGAATCGTTCGTAACACCACTGGCGACACGGGGTAATACCTTTGTTTTATTGGCATCGCTTCTTTGGTTGTTATCCGGTGTTCTACGTCTTTGCAACATCCCAGTGTCCCAACCATTTTGGAGAAATAGGTTTCTATCAAACTCATCAACCGATTTCTCTGCTCAGTATTCAGCGAGCTTAACTCACAAGTTTGCATCGAACTAACATCTTGATATCTCGTGTCCTGAGTTGAGAAAGTCCATGTCCCTGTTGAGACATCGGGCACAATTTCCATTCCCTTCCAAAAGTCAATGCCCAAGATAAAACTGTTGGGCACGGCTAAGACTACAAGTGACGGAATCATTCGAATGCGTCCCTCCAATTCGAAAGGAACTTCCACTTCAAAATCTACAGGACAACACTGTCCGCTCGCCACTCTAATGAATTTGGGTGTACTCTTCGAACACTTCCTTAATCCTAGTTTTGAAAGAAACTCCCATCCTTTCCTACCAATCACCGTTCGATTAGCTCCACTGTCCAGTAACCCTTGGACAGGTAGGCCTAGAATGTTTACGGTCAAATAAGTCCTGTCGTCTCCTCCGATTAACAGGATATGGTCCAGGCGAATTCCCGTAGTTCTTTCGGACACTACTTTCAGCCACTTCTCCCAACTTGAGGCTTCTAGTTTCTTTTGGAGATCAAGGGCCTCGTCTCCTACTGACCTCCTTCGGCGTTTCCCATTTGTTCCTGACAATTAACACATTGTCTCCTAATGACTCCCTGTTCACCGCAACCATAGCAAAAGACCCGTCCCCTTGGGTTAGGGCAACGACTAAAAGAGTGTCCAGATCCTTGGCAATTCCAGCAGCCACGTCTAGCTTGGTAGCGTTGGGCTACTTGGGCATTCGCGTTCCGACCTTCCCTTTCTCCTTGCACTTCATTGACAGCATCCAGTCTGAGGTCTGACCGTCGAGGACGATTACCTTTATACGCCAGATCGGGTTCCAATATTTCACGTGAGCCGCTTGTAGGTTGACGATGTTGTTCCGACCAGGTCTTACTTTGCTCTAATCGTCGGCATACTCGCAGTAACTCGGCTATAGTCGAAATTTCGATAAGACTCAAACGGTCTATATAATACGGTAAGATGTTCTTGCGTAAAACGCGCAACTGTTCCTGTTCGGAAACTTGATGTGGTAGCCTGGCGAACATATTAGCCATTGTGGCTAAGTAGAGTCCGATTCGTTCTTCGTTACCCTGCGTGCGGTTCTTGATTTCTTCTCTGAGCCTTTCTTCATAATCAGCTGGTTGGAATTCATCCTTCAAACAGATTACTAACTCCGCCCACGATCTTGTTTGACGCCGCACGGCCCGGTACCAAATAAGGGCCGGTCCCTCAAAGAGATCAATCGCTGAGTCCCAGAGCTCTTCAAGGCTTACATTCCTCGATAATCTGAGTTCCTCCACTCTCTCAATGAACTCATTAACACTTCGTCCTCGGATATCTCCGGAAAACGATACATTCCATTGGCACACCGGTATTTGCTTCCGATGAATGGCTGGGGTATGTTTGGATTTATCAGAATTTCCGACCCGATCTTCATCACAATGTGCAGGCATATTGGCAAATACACGGTATAAGTCGCGTCTCCTGGCTTCATCGTCTTCTAATTCGTCCTTATTCTCATATTCGGTACCTGGGCCAGGTAAATCTCCTGACACCTTGATCTCTAGTCTGTCATAGTAATCTAGAATATACTTCAGGAGCTCCGATCGTTCTTTGATCTCTAACGGCACAACCGACTCAATACGCTCCACACGGGCTAAAATATGCGTGAGCTTAGTGTCCAACTGCCGATACTTTGGATCATTGCGATCCCCCTTGAAATCTTCAAGTAGTGACTCTATTTCCAGTAACTTAACTTTTACAATCTCAATTTCATCGCTTGCATTCAATCCCACATGGATCTTGACCGACTTTCCTTCGCGTTCTAGCTTCAAAAATTGTCTCAATACTTTCCTCATCTCCTCCACGGTAGGAATATCCGTCACACCTCGTATTTGCAGCTCATACGAGATCTCATCTCTGGTGAGCCTATTTATATCCATGTTATTAAGGGAAATTGTTAATCCAGAATTTGGTTCAATTCAAAGCGACGTTCAATTCGTGCCCCACGTTGGGCGCCACTTTTGTGGCAAGCCCGAAGCATTCCCCCTTGTTCTGACCGGCCTCATCCGGCTTAGCTCAGGCGATGGTAAGAGGCAGAGTGGGTGGGTTCACACGGTCGGGGGTTTCGGGTAGGTAGATGGTAACAGTTACGTCAAGGAAGTCAAAAAGTCCAGATAGGTTATAAATGATTGATTGGGCGCCACGTAGTTTGGGGAGCTAGTGAAATTAGAACCGAAACTACGAACAGTTCTAACAGCTTGATTAGGTTGGTTGCAATAAATTCTGATTACATTCTCCTTTTTTTGAGAAAGTACTATATTGAAAGATAATAAACAAGGTTTTACATACTCTTTGGTAATAATGAAACGCAGAAAACATACACCGGTAACACGTTCGGGGGTTATCAAGTATTAATAGTTAATTACATTGAGTAATCATACATACAATTGTGAAAACAAGTATAGGCTAAGGTATGGCAACAAGTATAGGCGAAAATAAGACTACGTCACTAGACGTATAGGCAATACCACATATACACATGTGGTATATGACCGCAAGTATAGACAAAAAAATAAGGCTACGTCACTAGACGTATAGGCAAAAATATGACCACAAGTATAGACAAAAATATGACTACGTCACTAGACGTTTAGGCAAAAATATGACCACAAGTATAGACAAAAATATGACTACGTCACTAGACGTTTAGGCAAAAATATGACCACAAGTATAGACAAAAATATGACTACGTCACTAGACGTTTAGGCAAAAATATGACCACAAGTATAGACAAAAATATGACTACGTCACTAGACGTTTAGGCAAAAATATGACCACAAGTATAGACAAAAATATGACTACGTCACTAGGCCTGGCCTCAGTATAACATACATGCGTAGTATGTACCATACGTATAATAACAAGCCTATACAGTGACAAAGTATGTACATTACAGGCAAACAGTCTGGTACAATAAATGACGACCTGATTATTTAATTCTAAGTTAGGGCCCCCCCGCGTGTCAATTGCACACACCGGGACTTGGGGTAAATTCCACTCTAGCCTAGGCGGGTAGGCAGTGACTCATCACTGTCCGCATACCGATCCTCGTCGGGCGAAAGACACAATGTTTAATGTGTTTTTTTTTGAATTATTATATAGTTATTTAAATCGATGGGAGTATGAAATTGGTATGTAACAAATGCACGAGGCAAACTTATCGTCACGGCTCACGGGCGTCGGCGGCGGCGTCTCTTCGGGTATCTTCGAGGGCAAGATAGGGGGGGGGGTAATGCACTTGCGAAATATACGGGAATGTTCACAAAAAGTAAGCCGGTTCATTCCGGTACGGAGGCACAATCCCACACTTACACTCTACACTTTGGCTCTTAAACGACAACTCAAAAACCTTTCGACCCGCGAGGTCGCAAAACTACCTCCCCTACACACGTCAGAAAATTAAAGCAACCACCCTTGGGCTTGACTCTCTCGCAACTGTCCCGAGATCTCGCTCCGCGTGACCGACCTGTCCCAATCACTCGTTTTCCCTCCCTCTCGCCCCTCATCTGGCCATGATCCTATCCATACTTTCACGTGAGGATGGGGTAGGAAATTGAATACCTTACAAGTGTTGACTCGAGTATGTGCTGAACATGTACTGGTAAACCGGAAATGACCCGCTTAAATGATAATAAATCGTACTGAAAAGCACCGCCATGATTTCCTGACTCGAATGGTTGATACTGTATCATGATGAAGCATCGAGTCAATTGACTCGCAAACGGTCGGTTCTTGGGCTGGGTACCCAGTTAGGGCCAGGTAGTGGGGTGGACCCCAGGCGCATGCGCTGTATCAGCTGAGATGTTGGATGAAAACGAGTTACAGACGTTCTGTCACAGCTGTCGGCCTCGAACTGCTCACTAAAACTACTCTTGGTTCAATATCCGTGAGTAATCCATCAATTCGATGTGTGAATAGGAAGAATGACGGATAATTGAGGAAATCTACTGACCCGGCACCTCCACCAATAGTCCAGTTTCACTCTCAGCGGCCAAAAGAGTACTTGTGTGATCGGTTTCGTTGATTTCTATGAATGTTGACGATATTAATTTCACCGATTCTAGATGAAAATGAGAATCATCATCTCAATTTCAATAATTGAAATCGATTGCATTGTCCTTGCGACACAATGAGCCATGTCGTGGGCATCACAGAGTATGTATAGTGATATGAGCAGAATCGAGTGGTGTCCACTTTATGATGAGATTCATCATTCGAATTAGTTTTCCAGAAGCAAATAATTTGGAAAATAAGTATGTTCATTATCTGATTCACTTGTATGTGTACTCAACCCACAGATTAGCCATTCTAAGGTTCGGTGTATTCATGTCTAGTGTTAATTCCATTCCTTCATCCAATGAAGAGCATTGAAGAAAAACTGTCGAGATTGATCGTATTCCAATTTTGAATAGCCTCATCTCGTGTCATTCTCGAATTATTGACATCGCTACATGACATAATATTATCAAGGACAAATATTCACCTCGCCTTTGACTTCTGACTGTCCACAAATTCTAATTCACCCCTGATGTGGTCCAACAATAATTGTCGTTGGCGAAAACAAGTGCTGTTATTCCTCACCCTACTTGCTGCCATTGCCCGCATAATTTGCTGTTATTGCCCGCATAATTCGCTGTTATTGCCCGCATAATTCGCTGTTATTGCCCGCATAATTCGCTGTTATTGCACGCATAATTTGCTGTTATTGCCCGCATAATTCGCTGTTATCACCTGCATAATTTGATGTTATTGCCAGCATAATGAGCTGTTATTGCCAGCATAATAAGCTATTATTACCTGCATAATGACCTGTTATTGCCTGCATAATGACCTGTTATTGCCTGCATAATGACCTGTTATTGCCTGCATAATGAGCTGTTATTGTCTGCATAATTTGATGTTATTGCCAGCATAATGAGCTGTTATTACCCGCATAATTCGCCGTTATTGCCAGCATAATGAGCTGTTATTGCCAGCATAATGAGCTGTTATTACCCGCATAATTCGCCGTTATTGCCTGCATAATTTGCTGTTATTGCCCGCATAATGCGCTTTTATTGCCAGCATAATAAGCTATTATTACCTGCATAATGACCTGTTATTGCCTGCATAATGACCTGTTATTGCCTGCATAATGACCTGTTATTGCCTGCATAATGAGCTGTTATTGTCTGCATAATTTGATGTTATTGCCAGCATAATGAGCTGTTATTACCCGCATAATTCGCCGTTATTGCCTGCATAATTTGCTGTTATTGCCCGCATAATGCGCTGTTATTGTCTGCATGATTTGATGTTATTGCCAGCATAATGAGCTGTTATTACCCGCATAATTCGCTGTTATTGCCAGCATAATGAGCTGTTATTGCCAGCATAATGAGCTGTTATTACCCGCAAAATTCGCCGTTATTGCCTGCATAATTTGCTGTTATTGCCTGCATAATTTGCTGTTATTGCCCGCATAATGAGCTGTTATTGCCTGCATGATTTGCTGTTATTGCCCGCATAATGAGTTGTTATTGCCTGCATGATTTGCTGTTATTGCCCGCATAATGAGCTGTTATTGCCTGCATAATTTGCTGTTATTGCCTGCATATTTGCTGTTATTGCCAGCCCCAGCTGACATGGATGCAAGCCACGCTTCATATTGAAACATGTTCACAGCGGTGGGCCTAAGCACCTTGACACTGGATACGTCACGAAGATGAAAGCTTCTCTCTCTCTCTCTCTCTCTCTCTCTCTCTCTCTCTCTCTCTCTCTCTCTCTCTCTCTCTCTCTCTCTCTATCTCTCTCTCTCTCGACGTGTCAGACTTATCTTTTATCGATGACTTTGACGTATAGAATCCGACGACGGTATGATTTCCTCTCGCGTTTCGCGTCACGCCCGAATCACAGAGAGAGACAGAAAACTCGAGTGTCGAACCGATATTAGGTGTTGACAGAGTTATTGACGGGAAAAGTATGTTTTTAAAAAGTAATTTCCATTTGATGAATGTGGTGCTGTGACGTACAGCGGCCGTGGTGCTGTTCACACGGGTATCACGTGATTCCTGCGGTGACGTTACATATTGTGTGATGTAGGCGTTCATTGAAGGTATCTCTGCAATAAGGTTGCAATGATGTTGTGGTGACAGGATGTCTTGACATCGAGAAATGGCTCTGACTTTGTTGGTTTTGGTGGTTCGTCGTGTTCTAAGATGTACTGAATATCGTCCATCTCAATCTGGTTCGAGGGCTGTGATGTCTCTCCAGTGGAACTATGAGAAAAGAGTCGCCCCCGTGGCTCATCTGACTGTCGCACTGCAGTAGGAACTGAAGACCTGGCTTCACTGAACCTGGCAACCTGGGCTATAATTCTGTATGAGCCATGGTTTTTGTGAACGTTCTTTCACCTATCATCATTGCACCGTCTCATTATCACCCCGCTCATTCGTACCCCCATATAGCCTGGCTGTTGTTGGGGTCGTTGAGCAGCATTGTGGAATGACAAAATGAAAAGAAGTGCCAAGTGAAAAAGTGATTGAATTGTTCGAGTCTCCGAAGCTGGAATTACATATTTCTCCATCTCTGTCAATATCGATGATTGTCGATTGTATCGATTGGTAGCTCGTATTTATCGACTAGATCGATTCGATTCAAGCGACAACAGCCTGAACGTGAGACGTGCTATCGTCTAAGCCTCGCACGAAGACTGCCGGTCGTCAGTGAGATCGCGCCCGATGGAGAAGGCTTAACTCTGAAAGCACAATTGATTCTCTCCGTGAAGAGCTCAGGCAGAAAGATGTGTTGTGTCCGATGCGCCCGCAATACGTGCTGCTGGATATCGAGGCTCGTCGACCATAGTTTGTAGCTCCAGTTAAGTGGCTGTTAGTGGCTGTTAGTGGCTTTATTTGGTGGGTGTTGGTGAAACTGTCAGTGGTTCTAGTTGGTCGCTGTTAGTTGCTTCCAGTGGTTATTGGTAGATTCAACTAGTTATCGAATAGGTTCATTCATATCTCTGACCATCAACATACACACGCCTAATGATTTTTGAATGATATATCCTCATTTTTTTTTCTTCGAGGATCATTCGTTTGTGTCCATATTGAAGTTTTCGTCGTAGATCATATCTCGCACAAATCGTGAGTGTGCAGGATACATTACGCAAACAATGAAGCGTGAAGAACCCACAGAATTATTCGACACAAAATTAACAAAATTGTAAAATTCACAGAATTGTAAAATTCACAGAATTGTTAAATTCACATAATTGTAAAATTCACATAACTGTAAAATTCACAGAACTGTAAAATTCACAGGATTGTGAAATTCACAGAATTGTGAAATTCACGGAATGGTAAAATTCACAGAATGGTAAAATTCACAGAATTGTAAAATTCACAGAATGGTAAAATTCACAGAATGGTAAAATTCACAGAATGGTAAAATTCACAGAATGGTAAAATTCACAGAATGGTAAAATTCACTGAATTGTAAAATTCACAGAATTGTAAAATTCACAGAATTTAAAAATTCACAGAATTGTAGAATTCACAGAATTGTAGAATTCACAGAATTGCTTGAACTTCATTCACCATACAGAACGTGGAGATCATCCAATCAAAAGTTTATGTGAGTCGATCCAGAGGAATATCAGTCTGTTGGCGATTTCGTTTCTCTGTGAGAGATATCAACATTCTAATATGGAGAGAACATAGCTATCTCCAATAACCTCGAGTCGGTATATAACATGACTGTATAACTCATGTCACATATTATTGTCAAGCGTAGACGACTGGAACATGTTTTTTCAGCTGTATACGCTCGACGGAATCTATTCGATAAAAGATTCCACGGCAGTCGATTCAGTGGAATATCAGTTTATTGTTATAAGTTTTGAACGGTATGAGATATCAGAATTCTGTCTGGCGAGAAGCAGAGTTGATTATAATAGCTTCGTGATGATATGAGTTATAAATATTCAAGTCATGTCGCATAACTGTCAAGCGTGTACAGCTGGAGAAACACATCTTTCAGCTGTATACGCTCGACAGTTATTCGACATGGCTTTATTGGTTATAACTCATATCATTTTGAAGCTATTATAATCAATTGTGTTGTTTGAGTATTGGAAATTTTGGTATTTCGTTTCGTTCAGAAGTTGTTACAACTGATGACATTCCGGTGAATCGCCTTCCATCGACTCTTGAATAGTCAAAGCTTATATGATTCTCAAGGTATTAAGAGTATCTGTTTTTCTTATATCATTTTTTTTTTATTGGTCACACATTATAATATACAGTATTACAGAAACACTCATCATAAAATCCTACCAAGTCTGTAATGCTGGCTTGACTGTAGGGGTGAGATAACATATTATGTTCAGACATATCGTGTTTCTCTTTCACTGTTATTGAAAACAGAAATTGATAAATACTGAAGGTATTTAAGAGTATCTGTGTTTCTTCCATGGTAGGCCCGGATTTACCAACTATCAACTGGAGTTCAAACCCGGTTTGAATTTTCAATTCAGGTTTATATTCAGGAAGCCGTTTCATGATGCCTAAACTGGGATTGGATTTGACCTAAACTGTACTTATACTATTTTAATACGAGTCCTCAAGCCCAGTTTATCATTAAACCAAGTTTTACAAAGCCAAGTTTAAACTGAAGTTGATGGAACCCGGCCTTGGAGTTTTGATATATATCGTCATGTCCATTTTCACTCTTCTTCATTCAATAGTTTGACATTTTTCAGTGCACATTTCAACCATATCTGAGACCATTGTATGATAATTTATTTATTGATTACAACAACTTTGGAATCAAAAATCCGGTGGTTGAGGATCATTAGATAAATTATACATATTGGTGAAGTATGTCGAGAAGAATGAGTATAGAATTATTAATTGATAATTATTCAGAATTTCATTGAAGTGGAAGATATCCTTGAGAAAAACTTCCATCTGGTCTTGGGGCAGGTCATTCCAGAGTCTAATGACCTGACCTGAGAATGAGTTTCATCCTACATTGGTGTTGAATCGGGGCAGAAATAACTTGGGAATAATTATAAACAAATAAATTAGACTTGTGTACAGTTGTGTTCAAAACATGTTCAATCACATAATGGTAACCGATATGACTAATATGGGCACTAAAAAAATCTCAAACCCCCCAAAAATGAAATATGGATGAGGATGAAACACGTTCTGATATGACGATGTTATACCATGTGGAAGTTGAGATGAGAAAGCTGATGTTCCACCGAATGGCCTGTTGTTGATGGGATCCAGTGAGGGTGTGTTATAGTAGGAATCTCTGATTGCACGCTGGCTGGCGAGGTAATGCGCGCTCGTCGTTTGTTTACGCGGTTTGCCGGCGTTAAAGAGCCGGCCAGCGAATAGCTGGGGCCGCATTCCGCTCCCTCAGTCGTCGAATCTCCGGCTTCACATGCACGTCTGCAGTGGAACGAGGACATTCCTCGGCCGGGAATAATGCTGGAGTCGACAGGGGTGTGAAGAGCGGGGCTCGTTGGTCGGCTTCCACTCCTGGGGTTATCGTACATAGCAGCAGATTCAAATACAAAACGTTGATTTTTGATAATTCAGCACTTTTCGAAATTTGGGATCATTTTCCAATTATTTCCGAAATATTGATGATAATTCAGACATCATCAATTTGGAACAATGCTCTGAGGGATTCAGCACTTGTTTAATTTCGGAATTCATTACCATATTTTTTTTCTTTAAAATGTTGATAATAGGTCGAACATTGTCGATTCAAAATTTTGGTCTGGAGAAGTTGGCACTTGACGAATTCCTGTTTTTTCGAATATTTGTCCGTAAGTTAAACATGACCAATTCTGAGCGTTGTTCCAGACATTTCGAAAATCATTGTCGAATTTTGGAAGTCACTTCCATTCTTCTACAGAATATCGATCATAGCTCGCGCATTGTCGATTGAAAATTTCGCTCCGGAGACTTTGGCAATTGTCAAATTTTGAAAAAAACAATTCCTATTTCTATCCCCTATATATTGATAATAAATCAAAAATCATCAATTCGAAAAAATTTTGCTTCAGATAATTTAACACCTTGTCGAATTTCGAAATCAGTTCCCATTTTTCTCCAAATATTGTTGATGACTCAAATTATAATAATGAGGGGTTTAATATCCCAAGTTTGTATTCATAATCACGGTTAAAATACCAACGGCTTTCTTCCAATCTTGGAATTAGACAAATGGGTATCCAAACTTCAACTTATCTTAAAACTTTCCTAATGGACGTTCAATAACACGCGTAAAGTAGATGGAAAGATTTCATGAAATGTCACTTACCAAAATACATTTCACTTTGTACACTCCTGATCAAATATAACACTAAGAACCAAATGTAAGCTGTGGAATTTTCTTGTTCATCATCGTCTTTTTCCTCCCGCTAGTTCTTATAGAGACAATGTGCTACTGGATACAATATGTGCTCCGAGAGAAAAACCCATGTTGCCGTCTTTCTCCTCCAACGATCTCTACATGTCGTCTTTTTTCTCTCCCCCCCCCCCCTCCCCCCTCCCCCTCTCCACCCCTCGATCGATCCCCAAGTCAGTGTGGTCCCCAGTGGTATTATTGCGGTCGTGTCTAATTGTACGATGCGTTTTCGGTTCGGGCTTTTATTACGTTGGCAAACATGTCCTTGACGTGGCTGTGGAAACAATGTGAGATATATCATAGGAAGAATATCTCCTGGAATGTTTCGTATAAATGTTGAACCAGTTTATGCATTCCTGTACAATATAATAAACCAAGTCTGACTCGAACCCGAGTTGCAAGGAGGCTGCGAACCAGCTGTTATCATGGGATTATACCGCTCTTCTCTTGTTTTCTTGTATCATCTTTTTTATCACTCTAACCGGATTGGATCCCGCAGGAATGTGGTGATTTGTCAGTCTGACAGGATCTGACAAGGAATCAGGGAAGAGGTCTGGAGATATTGAAGACGGGGTATTTCCCTCATCGGAGTCGATCTAACAGACATTACTCTCCAAACTTTCACCAACAACATGATGGCTTGAAGCATGAGTAAAAGTCTGTTCCTTTCTTGTGATACATGTTAAATCATATGCAATACAGCATGGTCGACGAGTTTGACCAGATAGCAAACAGACTTTCAATTCTGCTTCAAGCTGTATATTACGGGCCCCACTGGCTCAGTAAGTCAATGTTTCGCTCCAGAAACTATTGTCAGATCTGTTGGGGGTCCGAGTTCTGTATAAGGTATGGGTCCACACACGCATCGCTTACTTCCTCATACCCCCATATAGTCTAGCTATCGACGGGGTCTTCAAACCAACAATAATCAATATCTAATATCGTACAGTTTTCACTCCCCACATCAATCGAGAACACAACTGATGATCGATGCGAGGAGCCCCACATCCTCGGCTGATCTGGTTTATGACCCCCCCCCCCCCCACCTGCTTTCCCCTTCCGATGACGCGTCGTTAAACAAATCCATTATAATCGCACATTAATATCGTATAAGTATCTGGTGGAACAAGTTGTGTGCAGACGGGGCGGCGCCCACGTGTCACGTGTCAATGTGAGATTGATTGATGCGTGAGGTCTTTATGGGCTGAGCGGCGAGATTTGTCACCGGGTCCCGGGGGGCCGGGGGGGCCGGGGGGGGCTGGGGGGGGCTGTTTGTTGTGGGAGCCCCAGGATGTATGCACGTATGGAACGAGAGTGATCAATCAAGGTGGGAATCACGTGAACTACGCTTATAAAACCCGAACAAAACATGCACCTCTTCATACACCCCCCCCTTCCTCCCCCCCCCCATCCAACCGATAACATCATGGAGTGATATTTCCTGTCACTCTTGCATTATTAGTTCATTCATTCATCCATTTGTTTGTTAATACAGAATGTAGGCCTAACAACGCACTGCAACGATAACTAAGATCTATTGGCGTCAGATGGATGATTAGAGGAATTGGGGTTTCTTGTGTGATGAGGAGGATGGTCGAAAGGCCTGTAAACCAGGGATGATCGCGGCATTGGCCTCGACTGAGTAGCGGGGATCGAACAGAGGTCCAATATGCCCCTCTCCTCCCGGATCACAAAGCAACTGAGATGCTTGTGCCATTATTGGTGGAATGAAATGAATATATCTCATCAAATCGGCAAGTCTCATCACATTATTCGAGTGGATCCCCTCGTGAGAAGCATGTCCCAGATACAAGCACAACAGACCTAACACAAACACAAGACTTATATCGGCTGAGGTTTCGAGAATGATTATGAAGTTGATAAGGCGATGAGTAACGTCCATGACAGTTGGCCCCTCACGTACCATCATTTCATCTGTTAGTGCTCGTTAGCACCCCTCTGGTTCCACCGTTATAACACGTTGTCCGTGTGAGGAGCCACTTCATGCCAGCCCCTCACTTATTGCCGATTTCAGAGTCAGTGCCTTGTTAGTACCGTCATTTCATTTGTTAGTGCTCGTTAGCACCCCTCTGGTTCCGCCGTTATAACACGTTGTCAGTGTGAGGAGCCCACTTCATGCCAGCCCCTCACTTATTGCCGATTTCAGAGTCAGTGCCTTGTTAGTACCGTCATTTCATTTGTTAGTGCTCGTTAGCACCCCTCTGGTTCCGCCGTTATAACACGTTGTCCGTGTGAGGAGCCACTTCATGCCAGCCCCTCACTTATTGCCGATTTCAGAGTCAGTGCCTTGTTAGTACCGTCATTTCATTTGTTAGTGCTCGTTAGCACCCCTCTGGTTCCGCCGTTATAACACGTTGTCCGTGTGAGGAGCCACTTCATGCCAGCCCCTCACTTATTGCCGATTTCAGAGTCAGTGCCTTGTTAGTACCGTCATTTCATTTGTTAGTGCTCGTTAGCACCCCTCTGGTTCCGCCGTTATAACACGTTGTCAGTGTGAGGAGCCCACTTCATGCCAGCCCCTCACTTATTGACGATTTCAGAGTCAGTGCCTTGTTAGTACCGTCATTTCATTTGTTAGTGCTCGTTAGCACCCCTCTGGTTCCGCCGTTATAACACGTTGTCCGTGTGAGGAGCCACTTCATGCCAACCCCTCACTTATTGACGATTTCAGAGTCAGTGCCTTTGTAGTACCGTCAAACATTCGATTGGTGGTTCTTCGGTTTGGTCGGTATAACAGATTCAGTTTCGAACACCGATCTGAAGAAAATCACCGGCCAGCTTGGCACTTCATTAGTGCAGGTTGGTCTATCAGAATTCCAGATGATTCTCCTTCCATTCAGTCAAGATGACGGATATATTTGAATGACTGAAATATTGAGACGTCGCTCAATAGGAAGACGATCGGGTCACAGGGTATTCGGTTCAGGTCGGTTCGGTCCGGTTCTTTCTCTCGCAAGAAAGTTGAAAGATAGGAGAAAGTCTCTGTCATTTTCTCCGACATATCATCGAGTCGAGAATGAAAATCAGGTGATAATATTTGTTCACACATTGTCGATCCGTTAATTTCAATCGTGAACCATTCAACAAGCCATTCGATTATACTGAGAGATGATTCGAATTTATTCCTACTACGATACATTCCAGAGCCCAACATACTAAGATACAGTTATCACATGAAAGTTATAGTTCACGTGATATTGTTCATTATTATTATGTCGAAGAAAGAAACATCGGACATAATTTCAATCTGGGATTTCCGACGGATGAACCTTCATAGAATATAAACATCCATTCATTGAACGTTCTTGAACATTGAACATGTTTCCATAGCAACCAGTTTTACTGTTCAACTGTTTGATGACGTTCTATATTACTATATATGTAATCAACGGAACCACATGATAATGTTTGTATTTTTGAATTTTTGAATTTTCGCAAGTATGATAGATTCGGCCAGAGCAATGTGAACAGACTGAAGGGTATTGAAAGGTGGCATATATTTCAGATTGAATAACTGAAACGCACATGACCTCGACTTTCTACACACTGTGTGTATATGAGGTTTCCATGTGAACTGACGATACAGTTATCGAATGAAAGATATAGTTCAAATGATTCTGATCTATTATTCCAAGGAAGGGAACATTGGACCTGATTTCAATCCATGATTCCTGATGGATAAACATTTGAAGAATGAGAACTTCCAAATGTTGAGAAATTCTTCTGAATCACTCTCGAAGTGGGATAGACGAGTGTTTCATAAACCGCAGCCATCCCAGGCCAGGCAGTCATGTTTCTGCCACGAATATATGATGTGAAACATAATACAACAAATGAATGTCGCCTGGAAGTTTCTCTGTTAACAAGATCCCGACTGTTTGACTTAAAAGATTCCGGTGTGCGAAGAAAGTTATAATGTCCCCGTGATAACGAGTCGAGCTGCCACGTGCGCGCGCACAAGTAACTCCCAAGACGGCCTACCGCTCGACTACACGAGTCAGAGGAGTACAAGAACGAACGGGGCATTTGCATGCATAATTCAAGACGCGGAGAACAATTGTTGGCAAAGTAAAGAATGAGCTTTTTTCATATCATATCAACTTGATGGAACTCGTTTTCGTTTAATGTAATGGGTTTGTGTTTCGCAGACTCAGCAGCCAAAGCGATTACCATTTAACACAGTGTGGAAATATGTTCAAGCGATGAACTATCACATGAACCGTGTTGGGAAATAAAGAGTTGAACTAATTCATGTTCGAACGTTGCTGCGAGGCTTTATTCACTCTATTCTCACAACATGCATCCAATTGACAACTCTGAGTCTCCGCCCCCTTGACGTCACAAATCATACCATCCAATCAACAGGGCTGTTAGAACTTGAGTAAAATTAAAATAGGTTATATCTCCGAATGAACTCACATGATATTATAGATCCAACTGGCCTACTGGTCAAGCCACGCCCATCTCAAGTCAATTGAATCCTGGTGTTCATAAGATTATAGACCAAGATGAAAATGTATGATTGACATCTGTAATAATGAGTTCCTACTACTCATATTGAGTTTAACGACGCATCATACTGATGACTTTGATCTGTCGGCGTCGGTGAATGATCCATGAGAGGTGTTTTCTTCAGCATGTGTTCTTGGAAAGTTGGAAGGAGTCGGTCGTGGCATGTACCATCTCACTATTGACCAGAACGCAATCATGTCAGCAATCACACACTCGCTCTCCTGAATGACGGTTCAGTGTGGTAACCACTCGGCCACTCGTCTCAGTCAAAATCATCGACACAATCATTTCATCAATCAATTATCACATAATTCATCTATTCATTGATCGGAATGACGGATATTTATAGGAGGAAGTATGTGAGCGATTGAAACAGTGATGACCAGAGTACGCTGTGAAGCTGGTGATGTTGTTGAAGGCGATGTATTATTGCACACAGCATGGTATGCTGTCAGGGGAGACATAAAATCGGAGCGACAAATCCGTAAAGCTGTTCGACTATTCCGAGAGAAACTTCAGTTCCAAGGATGCATTCGATTAAAATCAACTCGCACAGATTTCAGCACAAAAGCCAACTTGTATGTAGAAATATTTGTATTTGTTTGTTCCTTGGAGCGCGATTTTATCATTAACATTAGTCCAGTATTCATAGCTTTGCCTCGGAACGGATGATTGGATACAGTCAGAGATTCGAATTTTATTTTTCAATTTCTCTGATGTGTGTGTTCTATTTTGTAAGCGACGCACATCACTACATGTTCTGTCTCTCTCTGTCTCCCTCTGTCCCTCTCTCTCTCTCGCTCTCACTGGTCACTATAGCAATGGAACAATGTTGGCAAATGGAACAGGAACCGTGGGGGGTGGGGTTGGGGGAGAGGTAGTCTCCTCTTGTACTCGTAATGTGTAAATTATCGGCCGCTGGGCGAGCAATTACATCCCTTACCCCCCCACCCCCCACCCCCCTCCACCCCACCCCTGACCAGTCACCACTGTAGTCCCCGACGCCTGGAGTACACCACTTTGCTCACAGATTCTCCCGGCCGTATTATGTGGATCATAAAACTCGAGCTTCTACAATCTGTTCGCTCATTCATTATCCCTGCATTAACAACACAGTCAAGACCTCACGAATATGCGATATGTTATATATATATATACATATATATATATATATATATATATATATATATATATATATATATATATATATATATACGTATATATATAAATATATATATATATATATATATATATATATATATATATATATAAGTATATATATATATATATATATATATATATATATATATATATATATATATATATATACATATATATATATATATATATATATGAATATATATATATATATATATTTATATATATATATATATATATATATATATATATATATATATAAATATATATATATATATATATATATATATTTAAATATATATATATATATATATATATATATATATATATATATATATATATATATATATATATATATATATATATATATATATATATATATATATATATATATATATATATATATATATATATATATATATATATATATATATATATATATATATATATATATATATATATATATATATATATATATATATATATATATATATATATATATATATATATATATATATATATATATATATATATATATATATATATATATATATAAACAACTTGCTGTTCACGATGCAGTTACAAGAGATAAATATGACACAAGACACTGGTGGGCTCCTCGTGGAGCTGATGACGTTATTCGCCGACCAACCTTCACATCACCACGAAACAGCCAATCACTTGTTCGCTGCAAGAGTGCTATCAGTCTCTCACTCGTGATCGTCTCCTAGGAAACACTTCGGAAACGTGAGATTTTCAATGTCAACATTACAAATAAACGATCGCAGTGATTTCCCGGATGATCATATCGTAGTGGAACTGCTTCACACCATTTATAGAGGTGGCTTATGAGATACGGTCGATCTAAATATGTTACGTGTTATTCGCATGTAACGGTACGCTGGGAGATGAAAGTTTATGGAAGAAATATCAAGTGTTACTGTTACAAACGAGTGATCTTGTATCATGATCGTCTCATTCAATCACTTCTGAAGAACTTCTGTAATTACTTCTCATCACGTTTCCTACCCAATATCATCAGAACTTCAACGCTTATTAATGAGGAGTGAATCTTTCCAATGGAATTGCAATCAATCTCATCATATATTCGTGTTCTTCAGTCATTTTGACAATGATTTTTGGAAATTTAGGACCTCTCTCATCATGATGTTTTAGTTGTGTTCATGTACAATCATTTCTTCACCATGTTTGTATACCTGATCTCATCAAGAATAACACCAGCACATGCAGTGCAGTGGTTAAGACACTCACTTCATGTAATACGGGAGGTGAGGGGCTTATCGGACCCGGTTCGATCCCCGCCAACGTCCATCTTTACAGGGGTTTTTCGTGGTTTCCCTCTGTAGTCTAGGCTAATGCCAGGATGGTTCCCACAATATAGGCCACGACCGCTTCCTTCCCACTACCCATGAAACCTTCATCTCATCATCCCATCATCTCATTAATCATTCATCCGACGTCAAAAGATCTCAGTCATCATTACAGTGCGTCGTTAAAAACCCAATATGAAAAAAAAAAAATCAAGAATAACACGTATCAATGACCTGTGAGTCCCTCCAGTCCAATTGCTTCCAATCTTGAGATATATTCTCTTGTTTTTCAGCGATTATAATGATCATACTTTGGAATGCTAGGCCTCTTCTATTATGAAATTTGAGTCTTCAACATTTCAGACAAATATTGCTTGCATCAATTGTATAGTTGATTGAGTCTGTATCTCACACGGTTCAAGTCTGAATATCACTTATATCCGTGAGAACCCCTGGCGGCAACTCTTCCTACCATCGAGACTGAGAACCTCTCTGAGTTTTCCCAAGCAGAGATCAGAATCTGCTTGTTGTAGCCTCGCCACGGGGACCATGCACAGCCAGGTGGTCCTAGCCTCACCACAGGGAACATGAAAACAAAGCGCAGAGAAAACAGCTGTAAATAGAGGTTATTATGATTGTTACGTCTCGTCTTTGTTATTCATTCCGGTCGCCCGGTGTTTTTGTCCCGCGACCAGAATTCACAATGACTCAAGAAAATGCTAATAAACCGAGGCTTGTTTCACTTCTGTACACAGTGAATATACACTCCAAATACCCAGTTTATATCGAGAAGGGAAAAAGCCAACAAATGTTTTGAATACTGAATTTTCTATGGAATGTGACTTTCCGGTGCTCACTTCATTTGTCCGCGTTTCCGCAACGCAGCGCACGTTTTCCGGTTGCTCGAGCTTGAGGTTCGGCCCCCTTCCTCCTCCCACCCCCGCTCTCCCACCCCCGACCACAACACTTTCTTCTCGGCCCCACCGGGATGCGAACCGAGAACACGAGACTGTCAGGCCTACCAATCATCTTTGTGTTCAAGAACCGGTGTACTTGAATACTAAGTACATCAACCTCAAGATAATTTCACGCTTTTAAATCAAAATGAAATTCTATATCCGTGGATTTGTTCAGTCTTGAGATATTACGCCAATGACTTCTCTCGTATTTTTGGTATTACATTCATTTCATTCCATTGTCACAAATTATTCCCTGTACATCCACATTTACAATTGAAACTCTCGTCCACTAAGCCATGAGTACTGTTATATGTATTTAAAAACAAACATCTATCCAATATTAATTCCGATGTTCATGAACATGAAACTGGAAATTGTGAGAAACTATCTGTTCCTACTCATAATAGAGTAGCTTTCAAAAAAAGTGCATTTTTTGTAGGCTTGAAAATGTTTAACCATCTACCTGATGAAATAACATCACTGAGAGATTATAATAAATTCAGGTATGTTCTAAGGAAACGACTTCTTGACTATGCAATTTGAAATGTGAAAGAGTTTTGCAATTGTGCGAAAGTTTTGCAAACTTGCAATTGGAACGCTTCATGTTTACTGTACTTGATTAGTCCGATATCCTATAAGAATGTATTTTTATGTACTGTGATCTAATGGGCAAATAAACTACAATTAAAATTAAAATTATAATCGACTTATTTGTGATTTAAACAGATGAAAACAGTTACCATTTACATGCACTGTGATTGAAAATGGACCCATACAATCAACATAATTCAATTCATGCACGTTTTATCTCAAACATGAATTAATTTACAGGAATATGACGTGATATTAATGAAAGAACATTTTTCATTCATTCACACTATAGCTCATGAACACGGAAGAATAGGTGGATAAATGTCTATCTGTATAAGCATCTTACTCAGAACCCTCTCGCAACAATCAAACACAACAATACTGAGGTTCATTGCATCCCCCCCAACACTTTCTTCCAGACCCCGCCGGGATGCGAACCGAGCCTGTCACGTGGTATATCGGCGGCGATGAAAGGATTTTGCGAGTGGATTGTGTCTAGTTTTTCCCGCTCTTGTTTGCCCGTGTTTATGATTCGACGCCGCGAAGCAAGAAAGGCTGATGAAGCATCGAGCGAACAAAGCACATCAAACCGGTATTCACCATCATATTACACGCTTGCAATTTCATACATCGTTCATTATCAGCCCGGCATTTAGTATTGTTATCATTGCGGCTTCATAATTCCCGAGCATCAATTCCACGCCACGCCTATACATGTCGGAGTTACGGTGTGACCTTTAGCGGTACTATCCCTGTGTTGTTATCTTCGTGCATAATTGCAAGCATTAACCATTTGTATGAGTCATGATGCCGGCTCATTAGAGCCTCTATCTCCTTGTCTAAGCGCTTTGCATTAGCTTCAACATTACATATCTTCACGGTATGAGTTCTTGTGTGGCTTTCAATCAAGATGACTTTTAATCAAGATGAGATAACAAGAGACAAATGGAGAGTGGAGAATTGTTCAGGGTATTGTTGTTGTAATCTGAACAAGGGCACATGTAGCTCAGTTGCTGACGCACTCGCTTCATGTGATCCGGGCGGTGAGAGGCGTATCGGGTCCCGATTTGATTCTCACAATCGTCCATAATAACATAAGTTTCTTGTGGTTTTCCTCTGACGGGGTATTTCTGTGGAAGCTTGATCCAATTCAACGTAGATCCATAGTTCAAGAAGGCTGTGAACAATGCTGTTAGCAGAAGATTATACCGCTTTTCTATTGTTTTAGTTCTGTTTTATCGCTCGGAAGGGATTTGAATCTTACTGTAATATACCTTCTGCAGTCCAGGCTGATGATGGATGATTTTCAAAATGGGAAACGACCGCTTCCTTCCCGCTATCCCTTTCATCACCCAAGAATCCTCCATCTCATCATCCCATCAATCATTCATCTAATATCAATACAGCTCAGTTGCCATCACAGTGCGTCGTTGAACCCGATATGTATGAGATCTGAACCTCTCGTGTGATGATATTCCGGTCCGGTTGCTCGTCTGAACGTCCGATACGTGTCCGAATCATCATTTCCCACGCATCGGGAATTTATTCCAGCTTCGGTTCAATTTACATTGATCATTTATTATTTGCTTGACAGCTGACACCATATAACAAATTCAGCTTTCTAATTTGGCAGCTTTAATTTATGCAAAGTGGTTTCAGAGGGGCGGGGGCGGGGGTGGGGAGGTTGGGGTGGGGGGGCGGTGATCGGAGGTGATGTTTGATACCGGCACGAAGTGGTTTATTGGCTGCGCATTGACTTTCATCACATGTTCCGAGCGCGCTATTCATTGTCTTCTCTGTTGACAGCAGCTTGTTTTGAGCAGCGCCCACCCTCGGGGGGCGGAGGGGGGGGGTGGCAGTCTTCGAGACGTGAAGCGAATGAGGAAACTGAGGGGTGGGGGGGGGAGAGGAAAAACATTGGCAGACTCGCAGGGCAGAAAATTGCCAGGAATTATATTGCAAAGCCTCTGACAAATCTCCTGTGTTTGCTATGCGAAGCTCGCTCTCCTAACCTTATTATCACTTACACACAACGCCGCCGAGCGGGACGGAAAGTAATTAAAATATACGATGTTTTCGAAGACGGATTTTCATAATGCATGTATATTTATATATGTATATATATATATATATATATATATAAATATATATATATATATATATATATATATATATATATATATATATATATATATATATATATATATTCATATATATGAACTAAAATCTGGCTGTTGGTGAGGTCTTTGAGCACAACTCAGGGAATTGCGACTGTGGAATATATTCCCATTTCATGACGTTTGATTGAATCGAGGAAAGATTCAAATCTCCGACACGATCATTAGTCGTGCTTCTGTTGTATATTCAACAATACATATCAATATTGCGTGAAAATGCCAGTGATAACATCGATTAGTCTTGCCGTATATCCGCTGATTTCAGATCCTAGAGTATATGACAATCCATCCAATCATCCATATTGGAAGACGATTGAATTCAATAAGAGCTGTCCGAATATGATGAATTTGTAAAAATGCCGAACTCGGATATAGATTGAGACCAAGAGTGGATAGCTTGGACTATTTTGATTATATTTCTTCGATTAAGAATACACTGCACATATTTCCACTCTGAGATATCTGATAATGAGTAACAATGGAGTAATCTCATATATATATATATATATATATATATATATATATATATATATATATATATATATATATATATATATATATATATATATATATATATATATATATCAACAATTGTCTCGGCAAACTCTTGGTGGCCGTGCCAGGAATCGTTTCAATGACGTATTATATGGTGACGGGTATCAGCTGAAGATTTCACCGTATTGCGGTTAGAATGAAGCAACTCACTTTCGGTTCTGGCTTCCGGTCTCAGTTTCCGGTTTCGGCTGGGGGTGGTTCTCTCGAGGGCTGTGAATCAGCTGATCTTGCTTAAGGCGTTTCCAGCAGTCACTATGGGGCAAAAAGTCCCCACCAGGAGGAGTTTATGTGGAAATATTGTGAGTGTTGTTCAAAGATATCCTCGAAGGTATTTCTTTGCACGGTTTGGAACAATTAAACAACAACACGTTCGTCTGTGACGTCACTTCTGTTGACACTGAAAATTGTCAAAAAAACTCTTTTATACGTTACAAATCTGATTTGATTATTGTCCTTGAGATAGTTTATCGTGTTTGGTATCTATGTGGTCGTGACTCATGTGGCTTCGGGCTGAACTGAAAATGAAAAGTTCCACATGAGCTCGGTATATCTCTTGGTGACGAAATAACATCTCTGAGAGATTATAATAAATTCAGGTATGTTTTAAGGAAACAACTTCTTGACTATGCATTTTATAATGTGAAAGAGTTTTTTACTAAAACTTTCAATTGAAACACTTCATGTTTCATGTACTTGACGAGTCCGATATCCTATACAAATGTATTTCTATGTACTGTGACGTAATGGACAAATAAACTACAATTACAATTACACCTCGGTGGGTGAGTTACCTTCAAGAGTCGATTCGACGGAATATCACTATCTTCTGGTGATAACTTCAGAACAGTTTCAGATATCAAGATATTGATACGTCAGAAACACAGTGTATATTCACACTCCAGAGATTGAGAGAGTGAATAAGATCAGCTGTTCAATCAACATCGCAGAACCGTCCAGCGTACGGAGCTGGACAATCTGTTGTGGCTGAATACGGTTGACAACTAGGCGGTATTACTTGAGTGGTTCAAAATGATAACATCTCCAGTGTATGAGAAATATTTGACGAAGTATCACTATTTTGGGTGATAACTCTCAAAACAGTTTGAGATGTTAACATTTTGATATGATAGAAACATATATTCTCACACCCAGGAAATTGTACGAGTGAGAACTATTCAATTCACACTAGTAAAACGCCATATATGCGTTGTCAGACGAGCGGATAGTAATAGTACGTCGACTTCTTTGCCAAACTTTTGCCTAAATTTGCCAATTGGGTGACATTTAAGTTAGAAATGGGTAAAAACGGCTTCGAGTGGTACCAATTTAGCACATTTCATGTTTTTCTTAGAAATGACCGACCCAATCAAACTGAGAATTTCCAGGAATGTGTATCAAAATGTAATTCAACTTCACACAAAATTTCTCTCTTTTTAGAAAATAAAAATGTTTTAATGTTTTCTCCGCCGTGTTATTCTAATGAGTATTTTTGAAATTTCTAAAATTCATAAAAATCAAAGCTACCACCCGATAACACCACAAAACTATACAGATGTAAGTTAGATGAGGAACCGTTATGAAAAAAAGTTTGAAGTTGATAGCTGTAGCCGTTTGACCTGTGGAGAACCGACAAAAAAAAACATAAAAACAAACACCAATTTTTTTCAGTGTGTCAAATTGATTCCTCGCTAAAGCTCGTCTAATTACATAATAATTGTACTGCGTATGAATCTGAAAGTTCGCCATATTAATGATACGGTTGTCATCTGGGCGGTATGAGTCAAGTGGTTTCAATTCATGCCGTCATCAAGTCATGAGGAACATCTGTCTCTACGTTGTATCAAATTATATCTCATACCGTTTTGAAAGTCATCACAGAGCTGTACTGTCATTTGATTGGGTCGAGGACTGGTTGGTCGTGTAAATCCAGAGCTCGGTGAGGATCGGATATCAAGAGAGAGTCGAGTCGTGAGGGAAAGCCCCTCTAAACTCCGAATGTATCTCTTCCTATTACCATTTGACAGCCACTTCTTCGCCGCGCCCCGCAGTTTCCGGAAACCCTCGGTTATTGACTTTATTCCGGTGTCTTATGGCTTGATAGAGATGATTATCTCGCGCCGACAGAAGGGGAAACAAGACTGACTCTCTGTGTTGGCACTGTTGGAAGTGAACCGCGGATCTTCATTCCGAACATTGTTCCTTCTCTCTACAAATACCAGGTTCACAGACAGAATCAATGTTGGTAATGATTATAACGGGTGAATATGGATATAAGTGGATTCGAATTGAAACTGCCATGTGTAGGAATATGAAACCGGCACAGTAGCTGAGTGGTTAGCGCACTTGCTTCGTGAGATCCGGGAGGTGGAGGGACATATCGTACCCGGTTCGATCCCTGCCACCGTCCATCTTCATAGGGGTTTTTCGTGGTTTCCCTCTGGAGTCTAGGCTAATGCCGGGATGGTTCCCACAATATAGGCCACGACCGCTTCCTTCCCACTATCCTTCCCATTACCCATTAAAACCTTCATCTCATCATCCTATCATCTCATTAATAATTCATCCAACGCCAATAGATCCCAGTCATCATCACAGTGCGTCGTTAAGAGACCCAATATGAAGAAAAAAAAATATATGTATATATATATATATATATATATATATATATATATATATATATATATATATATATATATATATATTAGGCTCGTGTCAGAGTCTGGATCTCTGATCGAGCGTATCATGTTCCCGGCACCTCCACCTGTGTTAAATCCCGAGGACTCTGATCGAAGGTAACAAGTATCTGGCACCTCCACCCATGTTAGAGTCTGATGCCCTCGACTGACTGTACGAAGTGCCCGCCTCTACTCGTGTTGGAACCCGATGCCTCTGTCTGGAGACATCAAGTAACCTCACGCTGAGCGTAGAGCCCGAAGCAGAGTGGTTCGATAGAGGAGAACTCAGGACTCCTGGAATCTCGCATCCTGATTCATATTCCACATCGCCAACAAGAATAATACTTACCCTCATTCAACACTCATTCCAGCATTCTTCCTAATAGGCGGAAACTCGGGATCAATCGATGTGAAAACTTACCAATTATTATTCATTATTATTTATTTGATACACAATACATTATAATACATATGCATTTTAAATGTTGTTTATCGCTGGTGGTAAGAATAGAGCAAGCCCCGTAACAACATGTGCCTTACCACCAGCCTAAACTAAGATAACTGGATCAACATACTGGAATAATAAAATATAATATTCAAGGAATAGAAAATTGGAATAAAATAACATAATGAAGTGATACAATGAGAAAAAACAAAACAAGAAACATATAATTATCATTACAAAAAAAAAAATGAAATAAAATTTGAAAAAGATGAATTCACACAGTCACCAATTGACGACTATCGATTGACCCGCCCACAAACGTCACAAAACAAAACATCCAATCAAATAGGCTGTTTGTTATGTGGGTAATAAGACATTGCCTATCAAGGTATCTCTAAATGCCCACATACAGTATAGATCTAGGTGGCCTGCCGATAAGCCACACCTATCACTAGTGGTCAATTGGGATCAAATATCCATTATGTATTATTGTATTCATTAAATATTCATTGCGTTGGTATATATTCTTCAGCGACAATATAAATCAAGATGCATCTCGGGCAAGATAAGTCGGTATATTTGAAACCCATGGTCTCCTGGGTGTAATCGAAGATATTCAAGACCCGCACGTTATTACTTGAGTAACTACTGGGCAAACGCGTTATGTGTTGCCCCTCTGATGGATGAGCTACTTAAATCCACTTTGATCTTTGGATTGGTTATTCATATATATACACCTTGAGATCCGAACCATTATGTCACTGCCATCTTATTTTCCGTTATTAATTTATATGATGATAGAGAAAGCTCTGTTTCAATCGTTTACAATCAAGTGGTGACACTTGTGGCTTGAATTGAATTGGTGTTATGATAGCTTTGAATGATTCACAAAAATTATTTCATATATTTTTTTACATCAAAACGGCTGATCCGATTCGAGTGAAATTTCGGAATAATGTGTATCATTATTATATTAAAATTCTCTGAGAATTTGAATTCTCTTGGATGAAATATTTTCCATGAATTTTTTCTTCCGAATTATTCCTATGGGATTTTGGAAAACTTTGGGAAAAGTTTTCTCTGAAGTGGTCCGATCGATTGTACCTTAGAACTTCACAGTATCAAACTAGATAAGTATACTTGTGTATGCCAAGTTTCAACTGATTTTGGATTTTCGTTTGACCTGTGAAGCGCGAACAAGAAAAAAAAGCGAAGAAACCAAAAAAAAACAGGCACTTTCTTTCGGGTATGGTGTAATTGAGTCTTCGCTTCGCTCATCCAATCAATCTAGTGGTAAACTTCGTCCTCAAGAAGTCGTCATTCTAATTATTAGTTTTCGGTGAGATCTTTCATAGCATCAAGTCCTTCATCACAGAGCTCGTGGTGGGAGCGTCACTCCCTCAGCGGTGGCAAGGTCTGTACAGTGGGTCAGTGGGTCACTCGGGGAAATGACGGTGTATCCTGGTGGCTTTCTTCTGCTCAACGACCCCACCGATAGCTAGGGTGTTTGGGGGTACACTCCCTCAGCGGTGGCAAGGTCTGTACAGTGGGTCAGTGGGTTACTCGGGGAAATGACGGTGTATCCTGGTGGCTATCTTCTGCTCAACGACCCCACCGATAGCTAGGGTGTTTGGGGGTACACTCCCTCAGCGGTGGCAAGGTCTGTACAGTGGGTCAGTGGGTCACTCGGGGAAATGACGGTGTATCCTGGTGGCTGTCGTCTGCTCAACGACCCCACCGATAGCTAGGGTGTTTGGGGGTACACTCCCTCAGCGGTGGCAAGGTCTGTACAGTGGGTCAGTGGGTTACTCGGGGAAATGACGGTGTATCCTGGTGGCTGTCGTCTGCTCAACGACCCCACCGATAGCTAGGGTGTTTGGGGGTACACTCCCTCAGCGGTGGCAAGGTCTGTACAGTGGGTCAGTGGGTCACTCGGGGAAATGACGGCGTATCCTAGTGGCTATCGTCTGCTCAACGACCCCACCGATAGCTAGGGTGACTGGGGGTACGCTCCCTCAGCGGTGTCAAGGTCTGTACAGTGGGTCAGTGGGTCACTCGGGGAAATGACGGCGTATCCTAGTGGCTATCGTCAACTCTACGACCCCACCGACAGCTAGGGTGTTCGGGGGTACGCACGAGGGAGTGGCAAAGTCTGTACAGTGGGTCAGTGGGTCACTCGGGGAAATGACGGCGTATCCTAGTGGCTATCGTCAACTCTACGACCCCACCGACAGCTAGGGTGTTCGGGGGTACGCACGAGGGAGTGGCAAGGTCTGTAGAGTGGGTCAGTGGGTCACTCGGGGAAATGACGGCGTATCTTGGTGGCTATCGTCTGCTCAACGACCCCACCGCTAGCTAGGGTGTCTGGGGGTACGCTCCCTCAGCGGTGTCAAGGTCTGTACAGTGGGTCAGTGGGTCACTCGGGGAAATGACGGCGTATCCTAGTGGCTGTCGTCTGCTCAACGACCCCACCGACAGCTAGGGTGCTTGGGGGTACGCACGAGGGAGTGTTGCGTGGGTAATGCTCGGATAGTGATGTTATGCGGGACTTGAACCCGAGTTCATGATGATTTCTTCGTTCTCAATGTTTCTCTCAATCGACATGAAAATCTGATACCAAGTTATTGATCCCCCAATCGAGACTCTGGATCGTTCGGACGAGGAGCCTCATGGGCGATCTTACTTTTCTTACTCAACTATCGAAATGGCATAACTCATCCAAAAAATCAAAACATTCACCTTGAGGAGAGAAACTTTGATCATTTCGAGCTCCTCCCTCCAATTGTTCATCTATCTGATATATTCATCTCGATTCGTCAATTTCATCATACCTTTTTTTTCTGAATTTTCATTTTCTCCTCATTATTTCATTCGATGTTTCAATTTTCTCTCCACATGTTTCCACGCACTATACTCGCTATACTGTTCGGTCACGGCCGCCTTGACCCTTACCTAATACATCCCGTGCTAGTGCTAGCTAGCTCCACGAGGCCAGGACTGTGATTGGTCAATATCTTCCAGGGGAGCTACCTGTCATGGCAACGTGTCTGGTCTCTGTGTATTTACATTGTTGTTAGCACATCATCCTAGCCCTGCTTATGAGGTGGGCTAACAAATGTGATGATCTATTCAGTCCAAGAGACCGTGAATTGTTTTCATGATATATTGTCATTGTTGGTAGCTTTTTCAGTGAACACTAACCAATGGGCGTCCTAGTCTCTTGGAGCTAGCTGGCACTAGCACGGAATGTATTAGGTAAGGGTCCTGGAGTCGTTGGGTACATTACATGTGGAGCCGTGACTCGCCTAACCGCGCCACTGGCAACAAATAACCCCGCTATTGATTCAGTGTTACAACATGTCGACCCATTCAGCGCTGCGCTGGATTGCCCCGGCTAATTCATCCGGTAATTCATAGAATCTATTAATAACGATCGGTTTTCATTAGGACGACTTGTTTAACTTGTTAATCAGAATCGTAATACTCGAACAGACCAGCGAATTGTGGCGAGCCGCTGAGCTCGCTTTGTTCCCGCTCCGAACCCAGGACTAGAGCCATTGTTCCAGACGTGGTTTTCCGGTCGACGGGATAATGGAATTCATCTTTAGTTGAGAAATGTCCCGGCCGTGTCGCTGTGGAAGCCTATTCACATTCCACTTCCTTCCTCGACGCCCGCAGATAGTGGCTTGCGCGGTTTCAGGAGTGCCAACTTTACGGCACCGAATGTTTATACTATTGTTGGTACGACTTGTTTGCGGGAGGTGGATATCGACAGCCGCCACGTCACCACATGTGATCGTTGTTGTTGTTGTTATTGCCATTGTTGCTGTTGTTGTTGTTGTTGTTGCCATTGTTGCTGTTGTTGTTTTTGTTGTTGTTGTCGTTGTTTTTGTTGTTGTTGTTGCTATCGTTGTTGTTTTTGTTGATGTTGGGCAGCCTGAACTGACCCAAAACACCCCAATCTCACTAGCCCATTGTCAGAATAACCAACGTGAGAGTGGCGCTAATTGGCAGTTGAGAGTTGTCATCACTATGGTTACTCTTGCTTGTTGATAACAACAGGTCTCGGACGACTGCTGACGTGACTTGAAGATAGCGAGCCCTGATCAACCCGACCAAACAAACTAACCAAACATTTCATTCATTTCGTTTGAATAGCATCGAAACTTGCTACAAATCATTGTGAAGCAAATCATCGATATAATCTGAACCGGAACTGACCGATCTGGAACTGACTTCCGGTCTGACTTATAGCTGCTCTGTTTGATATTTCACAGGTCAACTTGTCCATGTGGGACCATGTCCTTGTTGGTGTGTGTGTGTGCGTGTATGATTCATATATGTATATAACGATACGATATTGAAAACTTGGTTCCTTGAAGGAATGAAATTCTATCACCAGAATCGAGACAAGAGATATCAGTGGAACTATGGTTCGCCCCAACGAGACAGAATCAAATGCCAGAATGAAATTCTAATGAGGAAGAAACTAAAATGAAAGGAGTAAAATTTCTTCAAACTGTATCGTTGCATTATCGCAACAGACTCACGAATTATCTATATTATTTCATGGAGAATGCATTCGGCCAATTGTATCGTTGGCCTGCCCATATATGCCCAGCCTGTATGATTGGACACAGAGTTGACTTCCTCAGCTTGTCAAATCTCAATATACCATTTCCGAAAAGAATAAGACATCTAGCGGCGATCGTTTGAACTAGAACAGGATGTTATCACCCGAGTTCGAAAGTCCTATGCTGTCAATGCTATCTGGCACGTTTGATTAATGTTACTGTGCGTTACAGTGAACGTATCAAGTTATAATATGATAGTAGTTTCAACATTCATATGTTTACTATTTACTGAGATATTTACACACTGGCAGAGCGAGTGAGATTTTTTTTTTTTTTTTTTTAAATAACATCGAAACTTTTCATCGGAATCATTGTCCCCCACTCAAGGCTATGAATGAAAGATATGATCGTTTGGACGGGGCACCACAAGGGCGATCTTACCACCCCATTTTGATTATTCAAAACTAATGAACTTCAACACCAGGACTGCGCTGTCTATGACCATAATTTTTCGCCGTAGATAAAGATGAGAGGGTTAGATAATGAGTGGGATGAGAGATAATGCAAGTTTCATATCTTGGTGTTTTGCCTTAACCCTGTGGAAAAGCGGGCTGACTTCTTGAACAGTACTAAAACTCCCAGAATGCAATACCAGCGATCTCAGCTGCTATATAGGAGGCGGGCCGCGCCTGCGCATTGAATGATGAAAATGATATATTTGTCATATCTCAGCTAGTCGGAGCTCAGCTTGAGAGTTCGGCCGAATGAACGTAGACAGCCGAATGAAGCCGAAGGAACAGGGGTGATGTGATGATCATACACACTAAGCACAACAAATACGAGTACAAAATAACCTTTGTAGTTCAGTCGGATCAAAACAGCAAGAAAAAACTCTCAGTAAATTCTCAACACAAAGAAAACATCGTTTGTTTTCCGAAATGCTTTGTGCGTTTTCCGCACCGCGTTTTCCGCACCGCGTTTACTCCACGCACGCCCGCCCATTAATTCCTCTACAAACTAAATTATAGAACGTATTACGTTCATTAGCACGCATATGTCTGATCCTTGGGCCTGTGTAAACATTCGAACAGAACGTAGGCTTTACACTTCATGTTCCAGCATAATGCAGGCAAACTCTTCGAGTCGATCTTTCACCGACGTGACTTTTCTCTCTCTCTCTCTCTCTCTCTATCTCTCTCTCTATCTATCTATCTATCTCTCACTCTCTTCTTCTCTCTCTCTTTATCTCTTTCTCTCTCTCTCTCTCTCTCTCTCTCTCTCTCTATCTCTCTCTATCTCTCTTTCTCTCTCTTTCTCTCTCTCTCTCCCTCTCTCTTTCTCTCTCTCTCTCTCTCTTTCTGTCTCTCTCTCTCTCTCTCTCTTTCTCCCTTCCTCTCTCTCCCTCCCTATCTCTCTCTCTCTCTCTCTTTCTCCCTTCTTCTCTCTCTCTCTTTCTGTCTCTCTCTCTTTCTGTCTCTCTCTCTCTCTCTTCACTCTTTCTTCCTTCCTCTCTCTCCCTCCCTCTCTCTCCCTCCCTCTCTCTCTCTCTCTCTCTTTCTCCCTTCTTCTCTTTCTTTCTTTCTCTCCTCCTCTCTCTATCTATCTATCTATCTCTCACTCTCTTCTTCTCTCTCTCTCTCTCTCTCTCTATCTCTCTCCCTCTCTCTTTCTCTCTCTCCCTCTCTCTTTCTCTCTCTCTCTCTGTATCTCTGTCTCTCTCTCTCTCTCTCTCTTCACTCTTTCTCCCTTCCTCTCTCCCTCCCTCTATCTCTCTCTCTCTCTTTCTCCCTTCTTCTCTCTCTCTCTCTTTCTCTCCTCCTCTCTCTATCTCTCTCTCTCTCTCCATCTCTCTCTCTCTTTCCATCTCTCTCTCTCTCTCTCCCTGTCTCTCTCGTGATGTCACCAAGCTGGCGGTGCTAAGGTGCACAAGAAGATGAAGGATAATCTATCTCGGAATCGGAAATTAAAATCGATTCGTGCGACGCGCCGGTTTTTGAGTGACGTCGCGACGCCAGAAAGTCGCCGAAAGGGCGCCGGGAAGATATGTGGGAATGAAGGGGAGTATTCGCTGAAGAAGTTTTTCCCAAATCGTTTTTTCCGGTGAAAGACAAACTTGAGGTGTTCTTTTCATACACGAATATTCACTCTGGCAGATTTCTTCATTGCGAAGATAAGCTGGTAAACTTAGACACGAGCGAGTTTGTTGTTTCGAAATCAAAGTCGGGATCGCTTTTTATTGGGAGATTGATTTCATACAAGTCCTCTATTTCACAGCATGTATAAAGTTCACAGAGAGTTTCCTCCCGATCGATTCGTCTCCTGAAGAGACAGGATCGAAATAATTTCCGTCAGTTTGATGGCTTACCACTTCCGTTGAAAGTCACAACACAAGTAGTAGTAGTAGTAGTAGTAGTGGTAGTAGTAGTAGTAGTAGTAGTATTTTTTTTTTTTTTTTTTTGGTTATCAAACAAATACATATGTTAAAATTCTATAGACCCGCAAAGTCAAAAATTTTAACTTGTCTGCGGGTCTATTACATTTATTACACACAAAAATACAATCAAATTCAGTTGTCTGGATGATATACAATACATATACATAGATATAACTCACACAATTCAAAATTAAATCAAATTCTACTCAATAATGAATTCCTTAATGAAATAAACAAAACAGAGAAATGTTTGTGCTGAAAAGCAAAATATAATGTCAAACTTCCTAGAAAATATGGTGAGATGATATATACCTCTTTAATTCGGTTTTTACTTGAACCATTTTTTGGAAGTAGTAGTAGTAGTAGTAGTAGTAGTAGTAGTAGTAGTAGTAGTGTTTATTCCTTCAACCTTCTCTCGAGGAAATCGGTACACAAATTACATATTCTACAATATAACTCATCAAAACCATCACAATATAGTATGGCAGTAAGTCATCATTGATGATTCATCAACGAATTAGTAACTATAGTATATCAAACAAATAATACAACAGATAATAAAACATTGGAAAATTTCAGATTGATCGATACGGAATTGAGATAAATCAATAGAACTTGTACCACAATATAACATAATATGATAGCATATGATGAACTCAATAAGTTGTTGCAGTCGTGTGATGTGATATAGGAATTGTATGATTCGAGCCAGTTATGGACAGTAATGATATTTCCAGTCAGATAAAATGACTCTCAAGATGGAATTGTGGTCACAGACAGCGCAGTCGTGATGTCAGAGTTCGATATCCTCAGTTCTGTGTGGTCCGAAGAGAGTTATTCATTGACAAGACCGCCTCTGAGTCGTGAAACGGCTGAGATATAACGCTTCTGAACGGTCTCACCAACTCATCCTCAACCTTGATTGGTGGGAAATCATTGTGTAGCAAGATTCTGTTTTTGGTTTGAATTGGGAGAATGGATAAAATGACGATGAGGGAACATAGAGCATACATCTATACAATGGAGGTACGCTACTCGACGTTGAGGCGTACATACTTGTGTCTCAGCAGTAGCTTCACACCGCTTTGCAGACCAAGAAGTTGCCCACATATTAGACATATATAAGTGATAATATAGAATGCCTTGCTGGGATTATATTTGTAAATGTCCAATATGGCCGCCGAGATAGGAACGAGCATATGTCGCTATCAGCTGCAGGAGTGACGTATCTCGGTGAGGTGATATAGGATGCATTGCTTAGATTCTATTGGTAATTGTCCAATATGGCTGCCGAGATTGGAACGAGCACATGTCGCTATCAGCTGCAGGAGTAACGTGTCCCGGTGAGGTGATATATATATATATATATATATATCCATAGGTCATATTCAATAGGACTTCCCGAGTGAACTTTTGATCCAGTAATATCACTCTGACCTCTGGAAATGCTAACTATAGTTTCCTTGCCTCGCTACAGTCCGCATGGAAACTAATTCACCCGACACATTCACTAACTAATTCAAAGTTTCCGTATTATTTATTTATTTACATTCTAATTACTTATTAGTTTCTCAGTTCATTTGCGACTCTGAGTGCACCATTCTGTAAGGTTGGCAACAAATCGCGTGCAATTAATATCTCAACTGCACGAGCTCAGCGAGCAGGGTGGCGCTACAAGAGAAAACAGAAGGTTCATTCAAAGTCGACTCCATTAACCAACTTATTTCAGAATTAAAAAAACATAGCTTGATGACAGTAACACGTTCCAAGAGATATCGCACTGGTTCGATCCGCCAGCAGGAATAGCCCGGAACAACCGCTGAACAACTTGGCCAGGATTATTACGGAGACTTTAATACAAGAGACTCGTATTACGGAGACTCCCCAATACGGAGACTTGGGAATAATCATAGGATATATGTTGCAGGCCACAAGCCAACAGTGCATGTTATAAAGCAGAGCATCTGTCGGTGAAGACTCGATGAAGCTCCGTACAACACTCGGAAGTTTCTTTCACAATTTTTAAACAATTTTTCCCAGAATTACATCTCTACAATTTTGATTTTGTTGTATTATTTGTTTGATATTTTTCAATTACTCATTCGTTGTTGAACCATGAATGATGGCTTACTGCCATACTCAATTGTGATGCTATTTATGAGTTATATCGTAAAATATGTGAATTGTGTACAGATTTCCTCGGAAGAGGGTTGGAGAAATAAACACTTCTACTACTACTACTACCGCTCTGGTTGTTTCTCGTTTTCTCACCATTCTTATAATCTTACGGTTCTTCTTGACAGTGGTGTCTTGGTAGAAGATCATCATTATCAGATCTTGAATTGACAAATAAGAAATCTTACACACAAAAATATATATAAGTACACCCACAGACAAGCTTGTTTCAGGCGTTGTGGTTATTTTATGAGCATAAAATACTATACGACATTGTACAAAACTATTCGAATGAATAATAATATGGAGAAAAAAAGTATTATCATTATTATTATAAGAAGAGGAAGGAAAAGAAGAGGGGGGCGTAGATGCGAGTCTCGGAAATGACAGGAACCAAGAATTGAGAAGGCTGCCCTAGTGATTAACGGTGGAAACACCCCCTGGCCCAACTAAGTTGGTTATCTGGGCTCAGAAAATAATGATAATTATTATAATATCAGAAATCAATGAGAGAAATTCTCTGGAATAAAACAACCTTGTCAATTATGACATGCCTCAGAGTCCCACAGCCAGATTCCTCGCTATTGCGGAAGTGAGTGAATGAAATATCGCCCTGATGAGTATTTACAAGGATTACTCGCGAATCGAGGAAACAGACGAGTGCAGCACAATTGAATTGAAGACGATATTCCTCTAGAAAGTCTCAATCCACTCGAAACTCCCCCTGCATATTCGTCCTCGTACAACTTCATCCACTCTCCGAATTAGCTAATTGAGTTTCAACTCGTCTCACAAATAACTTCTCATCTACGTGTTCCAAATGATTGGTTCTCATATCTCGCCGAGAGCTTTGATTGGTTCTCGTTGCTCGCCGAGTATCAGCTGTTCAAACAAGAAACAAGAAACATAAACATATCGTTTGGAAACAGTTTTGTGTACATTACTGCTAACGATTTGTAGCAAGTTGAACAGGACATAGATATGTATATCACCTCAC
>OZ023326.1:1091722-1104222 GCA_964007535.1 Brachyptera risi
ATAAAAACAAAAGTTAACATCTGATATTGCAACAAAACTATACAGATCTAAGTTAGATGAGGAACCATGATGAAACAAAAATTTGAAGTTGATAGCTGTAGCTGTTTGACCTGTGGAGAACCGACAAAAAAACAACATAAAACGAACACAAATTGTTCTCAGTATGTCAAATTGAATCCTCGCTAAAGCTTATCTAATCATAATGCTGTATAGTTGTGATGACCGGTTATAAATAACATAGAAATAACGACGGTTGACATCCATGGTGATGGCAACAAACAAGTCATGTTGATGAGCTGATATGATTGGTTGGTGAATAATCTCATGAATAACTCGGTTACTGATACCGTGATGACGGACATGGTTTCTCGTGGTTTCCCACAGTCCTCGAAGTGAACACTTGAATGAGACTGATTGGCCGCGACCTTCAATTAGTGATTAGTAGAGTGACACTCCTCATTGTTTTCCACTTGAACGTTACATCTGCTGGTAATGTAAGGAGTGGTCATCGCCCAAGAGACTTGGTTCAAAGTGGAAGATATCAACATTCGTGTGTTTGTAATTTTATTTGTAGTTTATTTGTCCATTACGTCACAGTACATAGAAATACATTCTTATAGGATATCGGACTCGTCAAATGAAGTGTTTCAATTGAAAGTTCTAGTAAAAAACTCTTTCACATTATAAAATGCATAGTCAAGAAGTCGTTTCCTTAGATTCTTAGAACATACCTGAATGTATTATAATCTCTCAGTGATGTTATTTCGTCAGTTAGATGGTTAAACATTTTCAAGCCTACAAGAATGTATTTTTTCCGAAAGCTACTCTATTATGAGTGGGAACAGATAGTTTCTCGCAATTTCCAGTTTTATGTTCATGAATATCAGAATTAATATTGAATAGATGTATGTTCTCAAAGACATATAACAGTACTTTGAGAATGTATGCACGTCTTGGCATGGTCAAGATCATTTATTTTTCAAATATTTGCCTACAGTCTGTCAATCTTTTAGCTCTAACTGTGGTCCTGATGGCATACTTTTGCAACGTAAATACTCGTTTTAGAGCTGACTCAGAGCAATCCCATACAAATACTCCATATGTTGCAACCGAGTGAAATACATATCACAGAAACAGTCATAATGTGTTCCGGACGATCGGAGAATGAAATATTTTCATCTCATCAAAATGAGGTGGTAAGGTCACCCTTGTGGTGCCCCGTCCAAAAGATCTGATCTCTCATCCACAGCCCTGAATGGGAAACAATGATTCTGTATCAAGTTTTGATATTATCATTAAAAAAAAAAACTTTTTTTGTGTGAACTGTTCTGAAAATGTGACCAAGTTTCAGAAGTCATTGTACCTATATAAATACGCATAAAGATACCAATAAAGTGGAAATCCGTGTGAAATAATGTTCACCTTGTACAAGATTTGTTCTAATCAAATATCGCATGAAAATCAGGCGGATGGAATTGATTATTGCTTGTAGTTTGTAGGCCTTGAACGGAATGTTTATCGGAACGTGTGATTCGGTTTACAAGCGCTGTGCCAATGGGCGGCCATCACCCCTGATCGCCTTCATGCCGTGCCAGTAGTCTGCCACCACCCCCCGATAGCCTTCTTCCGGCCGACAATGGCACGAAACTTCCACCTTGGTGTAATAACACTTGGTGCTTTGATGTTCGCCGAGTTGCTTGGATCTTTCTCCCCCCCTCCCCCCACCCCCCTCCCCCCCCTCTCCCCTCGCTCACACTCTTCGCGAGGAGAAGTTTAAACTTTATTGGGCGATCGGATCGAGCCAATGATCCCCCATAACATCACAGTGAACACCACTTCGCCCATCAACACGTCATCACCTCTCTCTCTCTCTCCATCTCTCTCTCCTTCTCTCTCCCTCTCTCTCCTTCTCTCTCTCTCTCTCTCTCTCTCTCTCTCTCCATCTCTCTCTCTCTCTCTCTCTCTCTCTATCTCTCTCTCTCTCTCCCTCTCCCTCTCTCTCTCTCTCTCCCTCTCTTCCTCTCTCTCTCTCTCTCTCTCTCTCTCTCCCTCTCTCGCTCTCTCTCTCTCTCTCTCTCTCTCTCCCTCTCTCCTTCTCTCTCTCTCTCTCTCCCTCTGATCTGGCTTCCTCTGTGTGAGTTCATCGCTTCGACGGCGGAACGATTTTCCGAGTCAGAAATTCAGTTATTTTTACAACTCCAGAGTTCTTTGTTCGTGTTAAGGAAACATTTCCACGCTGGGAAATATCGAGTGAGCTCCTTCAAGTATCGATAGGACGGGAGTGATTCTCAAACTGCTCCTCTTTTACACTACTTTCAATCAAGAGTTGTGCTCAGAATTATCACCTTCAGATCAATTGTTTGTGAAATGACTGAACTCTTACCTTATGAGACTCTTGAATCAGTGTACAAAGTGCCATTGCTGAATCTTAGCATTGTGTGGTTTACTTGCATGAGGCAAAGCATCTCCATGGCAACCAACAGGATGATGTATACTGTTCAGGATCGCATGATCAGGAGTATAACTCTCTGCATTGTTGACAATAATGCTGATTGGGTGGATAGCTCATACCATTTCTGTACCCCTCTCTCATTGGTCGAGTTATTCAAATATATATATATATATATATATATATATATATATATATATATATATATATATATATATATATATATATATATATATATATATATATATATATATATATATATATATATATATATATATATATACATATATATATATATATATATATATATATATATATATATATATATATATATATATATATATATATATATATATATATATATTCTGTTTGGAGGTGGTATGGTCATAGATATACGTAAACTCACCGAGATACGTTACTCCTGCAGCCGATAGTGACAAATGCGCTCAGATCTCGGCAGCCATATTGGACAGTCAACAGTCAATAATAGGATCTGAGCAAGGCATTCTACATCATCACTAAACCCATATATGTATAATATGTGGGAAACTCTCTGGTTAACAAAGCGGTGTGAAGCTAATGCCGAGACACAGATATGTACGCCTTCTTGACGTTGATTAACGTATCTCGGTGACATGGATCTATGTTTAGATTGCCCTTGTGGTGCCCCGTCCGAACGATCCTACCTCTCATCGCTAGCCTCGATCAGAGACTGACATTCCTGGATCAGGTTCCGAGGTTGATGAGAGAAATAAAGAATAATAATCCAGTTGAACTCGTGTCTATGTGAAAAGTTTCGCTGTGAATAATTTGCTCTCGACATTTTGTCTGGGTCCACATTTGTCAGCGAGCTAAGCTGTGAGCGCTCGGAAGTTGGAACCGGAAGAGAGTCACTTTCTCAACTCATTACTTTCTCTTTACCTGTCTCTTCGCGCTATTTTTAAAAGTCTCTCTCCGAATTCATCATTGTCGTTATAACACTAAAACCCCAATCATCTCGTACCTTCCATCTCCATACCAGCTCGTTCGCCCATGAATACTGTGCTTTTTATCTTTTCTTTCAACTGCATCAATTTATTCCCATCTTTCTTCATTCCCGAGCTTACTTCCACCGTAATTCTACCCATTTGCCTTTTACCCGTGTGTTTTTTCTCTTCTCTTCTTGCCTCGAAATGACTTTCCCCCCGACACAGATTTTTAATCCGACCCGTCCCTCGCTTTCCTCAGCTGACACTGTTACGAATTCACATTACATCGTCTCCTCTCTTCCTTGAACATAATCTATCTGCACCCCCCCGCCCCCCTACCCCCCCCCCACCCCCCCACCCCCGCCGCCCCCAGCCGCCCGTCTGATTGATTGCCACGCCGCTGTCCCCGGGAAATGCAGATTTCTTCCCTCCGATTCTGACGCCGCGACTCTTCATTTTTCACCCTCGGAATCTCATTTTTATGCAACAGCTCTTAAACAGAATTGGCTGGTTACAAAACGCTGCGATCGTTTAAGTCTGGAGAGAGTATACACGTGTCGGGCGGGTTGCCTTATAGTGCGTGGTGCACATGTCGGGCGGGTTGCCTACTGCTGTGTGTTGCGGGCATGTAGCAGTGTTTGAACGTTTCAAAAGTACCAACGCCAAGCACAGACATAAAATAAATTGAAATATGAAAAAATTTCCATCGTGAATTTATCTCGTGGAATCGAGTCTATTATTTGTGGCTTTGCGCGGCCTGTTGCCTGTTCCTGTGCTCCTGGTCCGCTGCGGTCGGGAGTCGGGCGCCAAGTGAGTTAGTTGCGGTCACAGCCGATAGGGGGGCGATCACGCAGACTAAACGGTGGTTCGTATTTCAAGGAGACCGTGCCATGCGAACACAAGTCACGAGTGGACACAAATCCAACCACCGATCGAGAGGGTATTGAAACTATACTAACTGTATGCGACTAAAACTCGACTCTTCTAAGACTCGATTCTCCTGGAAATTGACTCTCCTGAGACTCAACTGTCCTAAAATTTGATTGACCTCAGAACTGACTGTATTAAAAATCAATTGAACAGAAAAACAGGTTGATCGAATCCTCTTATTTCGATCAAACGACAACGCAGGAGTTGAAGTGCTGGGAGACTAAACTCTCCCTTCCTGATACTTCCCTCTCGACACAAACTCAACGCAACCTTCCAACTCAAACTGTCGCCGTGAAACCCACTGAACATTTGACAGGAGCTGTTCATTCGTGGAGGTGGGAGAGTCAACTCTCCTCCTCCCACTTCTGTGAAGGTTGATCAAGAAGTAGACGTTGCAAGGCGTGTGGCGTGAATCAGGCACCGTGCAAGGCGTGTGGCGTGAATAAGGCGCCGTGCACGGCGTGTGGCGTGAATCAGGCGCCGTGCAAGGCGTGTGGCGTGAATCAGGCGCCATGCAAGGCGTGTGGCGTGAAACAAGGCGCCGTGCAAGGCGTGTGACTTGAGTCAAGGCGCCGTGCAAGGCGTGTGGCGTGAATCAGACGTCGTGCAAGGCGTGTGGCGTGAATCAGGCGCCGTGCAAGGCGTGTGGCGTGAATCAGGCGCCATGCAAGGCGTGTGGCGTGAATCAGGCGCCGTGCAAGGCGTGTGGCGTGAATCAGGCACCGTGCAAGGCGTGTGGCGTGAATAAGGCGCCGTGCACGGCGTGTGGCGTGAATCAGGCGCTGTGCATGGCGTGTGGCGTGAATAAGGCGCCGTGCACGGCGTGTGGCGTGAATCAGGCGCCGTGCACGGCGTGTGGCGTGAATCAAGGCGCCGTGCAAGGCGTGTGGCGTGAATCAAGGCGCCGTGCAAGGCGTGTGGCGTGAATCAGGCGCCATGCAAGGCGTGTGGCGTGAATCAGGCGCCATGCAAGGCGTGTGGCGTAAATCAGGCGCTGTGCATGGCGTGTGGCGTGAATAAGGCGCCGTGCACGGCGTGTGGCGTGAATCAGGCGCCGTGCACGGCGTGTGGCGTGAATCAAGGCGCCGTGCACGGCGTGTGGCGTGAATCAAGGCGCCGTGCAAGGCGTGTGGCGTGAATCAGGCGCCATGCAAGGCGTGTGGCGTGAATCAGGCGCCATGCAAGGCGTGTGGCGTGAATCAGGCGCCATGCAAGGCGTGTGGCGTGAATCAAGGCGCCGTATGTTTCGGGTGCGGTAAATCAAGGGGCAGTGAAAGTGCCCGAGGTGCAGATATGACAGAGGGAGAGCGAGAGAGACAGTTAATCACGGCCGATAAGGTGGGAGAGTGAGAGGGCGGCTAACCGAATCAGCGGTCGGGAAAATGAGCTAGAGGCGCTCTCGAGCGAGTAATGGAAAGATGCGCTGCAATTTACGGCAGATTGAAATTGTGCCTCAGAATATTATTTATATGACAATCGATGTGTCGAAGATCCTCGGTTTGTTCTTTGCGGACAATGTTCAATGTTCAATGTTCAATGTTCAATGTTCAATATCCAGTGTTCAATATGTGATATGAACCTAACTACATGAGTTATATAATCATATATATATATATATATATATATATATATATATATATATATATATATATATATATATATATAAATATATATATATATATATATATATATATATATATATATATATATATATATATATATATATATATATATATATATATATATATCATATATATAATAAGATACATATATTCAACTCTTCGTGGAAATCCACCACTTGTTTCATGTGTTTCATGTGTTTCATGTGTTTCATGTGTGTTTCATGGTCATGAATGACAAACTACATGAAATACATCTGATGAAGTTGTGGCGATCGAATGAAATACTCGAGTAGTAATAAAGAAAGCGGTGGCGAGGAATGAGATGGAAATATATTCATATCTGATTCAAGACACGTTGAAGAGAGATAGACTGCTATAGAGAACGCTGGGAGAGTCGCATGTGATCTTGAAGACTATCGCTTGGGCGAGTGGTTCAGATATGTTGTATGATTTCATAAATCTGGGAAGAAAATGCGAGAAAAGTTGCCCTTTTTCCGAAGATAAATTTCTCCACATCCCGGGATTCCGCTTGAATATGAAATTATTTCTAAATATGCTCTGCAAGATTTTTTTTTTTAATAACATCTAAACTTGATACATAATTATTTTTCCCCAATCAAGGCTATGGATGGAGGATAGGATCGTTCGGACGGAGCACCACAAGGGTGATCTCACCACCCCATTTTAATTAGCCTATTGGAAAACAATCAGCTTCAACACCAGGATTGCGCTGTTCATGACTATGATTATCCGCGGCAAATACAAGTTTTTCAGTTTCCGAAAGTCCGGAACACATAGGGGAGGAATATGGTATATATATATATATATATATATATATATATATATATATATATATATATATATATATATATATATATATGGAAATTACCAGCATTGGTATCAGGAGTGAACAAAACACATGAATGTTGATGTCTTCCATTTCGAATCAATTTTCTTGGGCAATGATCACTTCTTTCCGTCTCAATAGCAGATGTAAAGTCAATCGATATACAAAAATGAGTGATAAGCCTGAAAAGTTATGATGATGCCCATCACTCTACTGATCAAAAATGAATGAAAAATATGACACATCTTCCCAAACTTCGTTCAGAATCATACAGGGCCAACTCATTGGTGGAGGAGCCACATTTCCACCTCATTTTCACTAAATGTAGAAACTCATCTCTACACTGATTATATTTTGTTCCAAGCAAGACAGCCCGCGCACAAGATTCAACTCATGCGGGCTTCGCACTCACAAAATAGCATTCCTAAATTTATAAATTTTATATCAAAACTTTATATCAAATTATCTATCACTATTGCTTTAATATGTTTATAATTGTTAACTTCTGATTTTATAATTTATCTATTTGTTCATTTGTACCTTTCTGTCTACTACCTGTATGCAATTGTTGTAGTACTTGATATGTAAGCGTTGAGTGTGAATAAAATGGTTAAAAAATAAAAATAAAACAGTATTTTGGTGGAGGAGCCAGTTCCATTGATAATAACAATATTTTCTCAAATATCTATTTTTATCCTTTTTCGTACTGAAATTGATCACTCATCATCACCAATGCTCAGTCTCGGAATAAGTGTTACTGTAGCTCGTGTTACCGACCTACAATAAATCTCCCGCGCGATATTGTCTAGCTCGGAGAATGGTTAATCTCCGTGGCCTCTATAGCATTATCCCAGCTTTATAGTCAAGTTTAACAAACATTGTCATTTCGAATCATAAATGCAATCCACTCGGCGAGCTCTCCAAACAGATAGTTTATCAAACGAAACTAACCAACTTCACTACCAAGTCAAATAATAATTTAATTATCATTCTCGGCAAATGCAAACTGAAACGTTGTGGAAATTAGTAATGATAGCATTAATATAACATGGTTTTGAATTCCATCTGAATTCTCGCAGTCTGCTATTTGTTTTCTATTCGAATGGTGATTGGCTGGAGTGGTTCAAGTGCTGGCCCACATAACTCGGTCCATTATATCATCCCAAGCGACTTGGTCTCTCTGCGGTGGCCGGCGAGCTATGCGCACCGTTATACCGTCACACCGTTACCGTTACCGTCACACCGTTACCGTTACCGTCACACCGTTACCGTCACACCGTTACCGTTACCGTTACACCGTTGTTGATGCTAGATTTCAGTTAATTCTTATCACTCATTGATTTTACTTATATGTGTATTGGCATATTCGGTGATTCGTTTTTTAAAAATATTATTCAACTGATGAGGAGATGGAATAGCGTCAAATGGAAAGACGTCGAATAATTTATGTAACATGTTCTTTGCAAAACTTGGGTTTCGAAAACGATTCGACGTTTATCCTGTGGAATAACGTCAAAAGGTGTTTTAACGTTATTCCACTGGACTAACGTTGAAATATCAGATTTGAGTTCAATCCAGTAAGAAATTATGGTTCAATTTTTCCACAATAATTTCATTTCTCCATTCATTTAATATCGTCCCGATTATCTTTCTTCTCATACTATTGATTTGTAGTATTCAAATATACGTACATATATTTACGTAAATTTATTATATTATATTTATATTCATATTTATTATATTTATTATATTTTTCATATATACACGTATTTATTTATTCACGTATTGTAGTATTGATGTAGTATCTTATCCGATATATAGTTATGGCGCTAATGAAGACATCATCATTCTCATTCAAATAATTGTCCATTGTAGATCGTCCGCCCTCGTGATGTCAAAATATATGAAAACCAATCAAGTGGACACTGAAGCGGGGGAAATAGGGAAACAACCAATCAAGGTATCTAAAATTTCCCCTTGCTTCGCATAAGTCACGCCCATCTACATTGGTCAATTGGATGACGAATGACAGATTTCGAGTCATTCGAAAAAGCGAGCGACATTAGCATCATACTTTATACATCTTCCTGTAGTACAGTGGTTGCCATAGAAACACAGGAATCACAATTGACACAGGAATCCAACAATGAACAATTATCCAACGGGAATGAAACGGCGAGATTCAGAAGTATGAGCATCTGCTCTCCAGTCTAACCTCAAATCTGGAGTACGGATGAGAATTGAAAAGATAGAAGCATAATTCCACAAATGAAGAAGGAAATGGAACAGAAAGAGACGACTTGTTACACGTTGCTACACGTGACAAGTAGTAACACGTAACAAGATCTCGCATGTAACATGTAGATCCCCCACACTGAGTGCACGTGAGAGGAGAGCTTGTTGTTTGTGCAGACCGTCTTCTAGCTGTCGCCTATGTTTGTTTGTCGCTGTATTGTCCCGCTGAGCGAGAGAGACGACTTGTTACATGTTGCTACACGTGACAAGTAGTAACACGTAACAAGATCTCGCATGTAACATGTAAATCCCCCACACTGAGTGCACGTGAGAGGAGAGCTTGTTGTTTGTGCAGACCGTCTTCTAGCTGTCGCCTATGTTTGTTTGTCGCTGTATTGTCCCGCTGAGCGAGAGAGACAACTTGTTACATGTTGCTACACGTGACAAGTAGTAACACGTAACAAGATCTCGCATGTAACATGTGAATCCCCCACACTGAGTGCACGTGAGAGGAGAGCCTGTTGTTTGTGCAGACCGTCTTCTAGCTGTCGCCTATGTTTGTTTGTCGCTGCATTGTCCCGCTGAGCGAGAGAGACGACTTGTTACATGTTGCTACACGTGACAAGTAGTAACACGTAACAAGATCTCGCATGTAACATGTGAATCCCCCACACTGAATGCACGTGAGAGGAGAGCTTGTTGTTTGTGCAGACCGTCTTCTAGCTGTCGCCTATGTTTGTTTGTCGCTGTATTGTCCCGCTGAGCGAGAGAGACAACTTGTTACATGTTGCTACACGTGACAAGTAGTAACACGTAACAAGATCTCGCATGTAACATGTGAATCCCCCACACTGAATGCACGTGAGAGGAGAGCTTGTTGTTTGTGCAGACCGTCTTCTAGCTGTCGCCTATGTTTGTTTGTCGCTGTATTGTCCCGCTGAGCGAGAGAGACGACTTGTTACATGTTGCTACACGTGACAAGTAGTAACACGTAACAAGATCTCGCATGTAACATGTGAATCCCCCACACTGAATGCACGTGAGAGGAGAGCTTGTTGTTTGTGCAGACCGTCTTCTAGCTGTCGCCTATGTTTGTTTGTCGCTGCATTGTCCCGCTGAGCGAGAGAGACGACTTGTTACATGTTGCTACACGTGACAAGTAGTAACACGTAACAAGATCTCGCATGTAACATGTGAATCCCCCACACTGAATGCACGTGAGAGGAGAGCTTGTTGTTTGTGCAGACCGTCTTCTAGCTGTCGCCTATGTTTGTTTGTCGCTGTATTGTCCCGCTGAGCGAGAGAGACGACTTGTTACATGTTGCTACACGTGACAAGTAGTAACACGTAACAAGATCTCGCATGTAACATGTGAATCCCCCACACTGAATGCACGTGAGAGGAGAGCTTGTTGTTTGTGCAGACCGTCTTCTAGCTGTCGCCTATGTTTGTTTGTCGCTGTATTGTCCCGCTGAGCGAGAGAGACGACTTGTTACATGTTGCTACACGTGACAAGTAGTAACACGTAACAAGATCTCGCATGTAACATGTGAATCCCCCACACTGAGTGCACGTGAGAGGAGAGCCTGTTGTTTGTGCAGACCGTCTTCTAGCTGTCGCCTATGTTTGTTTGTCGCTGTATTGTCCCGCTGAGCGAGAGAGACGACTTGTTACATGTTGCTACACGTGACAAGTAGTAACACGTAACAAGATCTCGCATGTAACATGTGAATCCCCCACACTGAGTGCACGTGAGAGGAGAGCCTGTTGTTTGTGCAGACCGTCTTCTAGCTGTCGCCTATGTTTGTTTGTCGCTGTATTGTCCCGCTGAGCGAGAGAGACGACTTGTTACATGTTGCTACACGTGACAAGTAGTAACACGTAACAAGATCTCGCATGTAACATGTAGATCCCCCACACTGAATGCACGTGAGAGGAGAGCTTGTTGTTTGTGCAGACCGTCTTCTAGCTGTCGCCTATGTTTGTTTGTCGCTGCATTGTCCCGCTGAGCGAGAGAGACGACTTGTTACATGTTGCTACACGTGACAAGTAGTAACACGTAACAAGATCTCGCATGTAACATGTAGATCCCCCACACTGAGTGCACGTGAGAGGAGAGCATGTTGTTTGTGCAAATCGTCTTCTAGCTGTCGCCTATGTTTGTTTGTCGCTGCATTGTCCCGCTGAGCGAGAGAGACGACTTGTTACATGTTGCTACACGTGACAAGTAGTAACACGTAACAAGATCTCGCATGTAACATGTAAATCCCCCACACTGAATGCACGTGAGAGGAGAGCATGTTGTTTGTGCAAATCGTCTTCTAGCTGTCGCCTATGTTTGTTTGTCGCTGCATTGTCCCGCTGAGCGAGAGAGACGACTTGTTACATGTTGCTACACGTGACAAGTAGTAACACGTAACAAGATCTCGCATGTAACATGTAAATCCCCCACACTGAGTGCACGTGAGAGGAGAGCATGTTGTTTGTGCAGACCGTCTTCTAGCTGTCGCCTATGTTTGTTTGTCGCTGCATTGTCCCGCTGAGCGAGAGAGACGACTGCACTTCCCCGCGACGCTCTCGACTCGAACCGAGCGCATGCGCACCTGGCACTCCTCTTTCAGACGATCAACTGATTAAAACCTTCCATTTCATTGTCTCCATATACTATTATTCATTCATTAAGAGTCCATGGGAGCCGATTCAAAGGAATATCAGTTTGTTGGTGATACATTTTGTAAGGTATGAGCCGGATATCAGAATTCAAATACAGAAGAGCCACAGTTATTGGACGATCGAAGCGGAGACTCAATTTCACCATACCCCAAAAAAAGTTGTTTTATTTTGCGCTCTACAGGTCGGACGAAAATTTGAAATCAGTTGAAACTTGGCTCACACAAGTATCCTTATTCAATTCAATTCAATACTGTATAGTTTTGAGGTGCAATCGGATCAACCACTTCTGAGAAAACTCATTTCAAACTTTTCAAAAATCTCGCCAGAATGACACAGAGGACAAAATTCAGTAAAAATATTTTATCCGGAAGAATTCAAATTCTCAGGAAATTTCAATCCGATAATGATACACATTGAACCGATTCTCCACTCAAATCAGATCAGCCGTTTTGATGTGAAAAAATATATGATGTTACTTTTGTGAATCATTCAAAGCTATTAAGATACCTATTACATTCAAGCTACAGGTGTCACCACTTGATTGTGAGCGATTAAAACAAAGCCTTCCTCATTATCATAGAAATTAATTTTGAAATAAGATGGCAGTGATGTAATGGTTTGGATCTCAAGGTGTATATATATATATATATATATATAATAACCAATCCAAAGATAAGTTGATATGTTCCAGCTCATCCATCAACGCGGAAACACATAACGCGTTTGCCTAGTAGTTACTTTTGAGGACGTTTCAGAATCTATCTAACCTTTAGGGA
>OZ023326.1:1106722-1116722 GCA_964007535.1 Brachyptera risi
TATTCTTCAAATTGTGAATCTTGGCTTGATAGTGGTTCTCCTCTGCTTGATGTCGAGGTGAGCTCGCACGAACACTGATTGGTTCGGGGAGAACCTCATAGTTTCTGGTGTCGATCACAGTTTGGTCTCGCTGAATCAACTCCCAAGCAGTGTCAGGGAACTTCTCAATGCGTTCTCATGCGTGTGTGTGTGTTCGAAGAGGCATGCTATAGCCCTCACAGTGATCACAATGTGGGGATAACACATACTCCGTCATGACATAGAGAAGGTCCACTACTCGCGCCCTCAGATTGAACTATTTTCCCGGTCAAAATCCCATTCCCGATTGCTCGTAGCGCAACTATCGCTCCAATATCGAACTACAATACTCAACAATGCTGTACACGGACGGCTCAGTGGTATTGTCATGTTGGTAGCACAAAAATGATGATTATCTTTAGTTCATCAATGTCACCGATACCGTAGCCACTCTTATCTACATCTAGTTCACAAGGGAATCCGCTGAATCACGAGAGGCAATCGGCACCTCTGGCTCTGAACCAACCGCAAGAAACCACTAATACTGTTCATGTTATCAGTATGTAAGTCAGGACACCTTCCTCATATTATGATACAGTATGTTGGTATAACTATACAGTGTGCAGTGATCCAGAAATACTACCGAATAAATCTATCGAATCTTTCCAGCCACTGTATCCACGTGATCATGCTCCTACCGGCCACTCAGAGAACCCCCCTTGACAGTCGCCTTAATCGACACTCTCTTTGTCGTCCACCCTCTCGACTTTCACCTCCTTATCTCCCGTCTCCACGGCGGGCCAGATCGCACCTTGGCAATCCAGCGGGCCGTGCCTGCCGTCAACAACACACATAAACAAGGCCGTGACGCGATCGGATAATCTAATAATGTACAGAAGAATAATGAGAAAAAGACGGGGGTTGGGGGTTGGGGGGAGGGGAGGGGAGGGGGGGATAATGACAGAGGAAGACTAGTAAGGGGTTAGAGATAGATATAGTATTGATTTTTGGGGTGTTTTCGGGCCAACAGAGCGTATCACATTCCCGTAACAGATGCGGCGCCCAAAGTCACGTCCATTTAATGGAATTTCAGCGGCTCGTTACTCAGCAGCAAGAGAGAGACAGAGAGAGAGAGAGATACAGAGAGAGGGCGATATAATGAGAGAGGAATAGAATACACAAACAGTGGGGGGAATAACAAACACCTATAATATAAAGCTAATCCGTGTTACCATGTGTAGGATAGGAGGACCCATAATGCTTTCGATATATACACAAACTAACCTTTCCCCCCGACCCGCCTTCCCCCCCCCTCGACCCCCCTTCTAACAAACCCTTTCACCTTTCTGTTTTTCCAAATCCGTGTCGAATTAAGCCTGATAAAGAGGATAACAGTGTAAGCTCGCAAGGCGCAGTCGTAAAGCGAAGACTCGCGAGTAGGAATAATAAAAATGAACGATTATAAGACTATTCTTTCAGTTTAACAGATAATGAATTTAAAACGTACTTTCGACGAGAAACTTTAAACAGTGTGGAGACGTTTACAGCCGTACAGACGGAACTACGGCAGCCGGTGAGGGAGGAGGGGGGGGGGGTGAGAGGGGGGGGGGAGTACATTCAGTTGGGTGATATAAATCTTGCTTGCGTTCTACTTTTTCTTGTCGAGACAACTTACAATGATAGAAAACGTGAAAAAGGCGCGGGAGAAAATTATACATTTTCTGAGCATAGCTTTAACATGTAATGTCAACAACATGAAAAAACCTTCTTTATTCTCATGAGATTCCATGTACAATCTGATGTAATCATTGATAATTATGAACTACTTTGTAATTGCTCTCGGAATTGGTTACGGAATAATAATTGTTTCCTTACGAAGGTCAATGGTAGGATCGTTCTGCCAATACACGATCAGGTACAGAATACAGAAATATCAGAATACAGCTATATCACCCATGAAGAGTTTTTCACCATGTGTTCATTGGATGAGCGGTAGAGAAGACTTTCATCCTTCTCTTGTGGGAATTTGTCCGTGTCTGTGTTCGTTTTTCTTCAAATTTTGTTCTGTAAGCACTGCACAGGTCACTGATCGACATGTAACTCTGTCTATAGACGTGGAAATACTAGACTCAAAACTGTACAACAGAGTTTTGTGGTCAAATCGATGAGATGATAGGTGAACAGTGATTTGGAATTAGAATGAAATGACAACAATCAATCCTGTATACCTTGAAAAAATCTGAATATACAAAAATATAGTTACATATATTCGAGAATGTATATATTCAATTCCAATGTTACATGTATTAAATTCAAGAATGAATATAAATATATATATATATATATATATATATATATATATATATATATATATATATATATATATATGTATATATATATATATATATATATATATATACATATATATATATATATATATATATATATATATATATATATATATATATATATATATATATATATATATATATATATATATATATATATATGAATATATATATATATATATATATATATATATATATATATATATATATATATATATATATATATATATATATATATATATATATATATATATATATATATATATATATATGGCCTATATGAATATATGAAATATCGGAATTTATAGATATATGGATATAGATATCTCCTCTGAAAGCTTGATTCGGAGGATGTAATCATTTATATATAATTATATTCATGATCATTTGAATATTCATTCAAATATTCATGATAACGATCTATTCATTATTCATAACCTAGTCACGTGACTCAATCATCAGCCGGTATCGTCCGGCCTGTAGCGCGACACGCGTGTTGTGTTGCTACCGGGCAGCGGCGCGTGATGAGGATCTCACGCACCGTGACACGCGTGATGTCGGCACGGCTAGCTCCACGCAACGTCGAGCTTCGACACTCGACGTTTCGCCATCGCCAGTCATTCTCGCCACGGTTCCACGTCCAACGACTTGATGGAGATGAAATCGTCCGAACGAATAAACAAATACACCGAGATTGCTTGGAGAAGTGGGAGAAATAAAGAGTGAATTGTTGTCAATCGACGATTTATCAGCTCGTGAATGAATGACAAACCGGCACAAGTAGCTCAGTTGCTGACGTGCGCTCTTCGTGAGATTCGAGAGGTGAGGGGCATATCGAACCTGGCTCGATCTCAATATGGGTATTCTGTGGTTTATCTCATGTAGTTCAGACTGATACCGGGAAGGTTCTTTACATTTGAGCCAGGACCGCTTCCTTCCCACTATACTGCCCACTACCTGAGAAATATCCAGCCCACACTATTACAGAGCACGTTTGTTTCAGGATTCGTTTCATGAAATTTGGTTCAGCCAAATGGGCTCTTGTGTATAAAACATGCATCTTATATATAAGAACAACAACAACAACAACAACAACAACCCGTTGAGCACCCTGAGCCAACGTATCCCAGTTGGCATTACAATACGTCGTTAAACCGGATGAAAATGAATGACAATAATTTGATCCATCAATAAGCAACTATAATCTACCTGACAATGTATGGCCAATTAATGCCTTACACTGTGTGTTTGTACTATGTCTTCTATTACCTGACATGGCCAATACCACGTTGTAATTCAGATTGAATGAATGACATCATTATCAATGTTATAACTAATCATAAATGAGTCCATCCTTTGAACGAAGTGTTTCTCTAAGAATAAACATGTGATGGAATTCATCATAACAGATGAAGTTTGAACGAAATTGATGAGAATTTCCAAAGAACATCAGACGAGGAACTCGAGCCTGTCTCTCATCACGTGGCACCTCGTGGGGAGGAGGGAGGGGGGGAGGGGGGTGACGTCATGTGACACGCTCCAGGCTGGTCAACAGAACGAAACAAAACAGGGCAATCTGACATCGAGAGGAAAACACGGCCCTTCCACCAAAAACAAGAAATAATACCCCGATGAAAGCACGCTTGCCGAGAAATGTCATTTCAGATGATATCTGATTATTCTCTTCGAAATTATTCTCATGTCTTTGAATTTTCATATTTCCATATTCATTTCTATATAATATTTATATTTTCATATTTCTATAATTCTCATATTTTTTGTATTTATATCACACAATTCCACATCAGTCTCATGGAATTATGAATATATACAGCAGAACACAACATACACACAAGCTTCGGCTTATGTGGTATCATTATTCCTCTCAAACAATGAAATAACCAACTTATTCTACCCTCATTATTACAACTTATCGTCATTTTTCATTATTCTCATTCATATTTCTTATTTCACTCGAATGTGGATGTAATCTCTGGAGAATATGTCATGTCCAGTTGGGTTAATATTCGTTATCATGTGGATAATTATTGTTTTGTTATAATGATGAATGTTCGATAAGAAAAAAAATATATTTATGATACACTACTTTTATGTTCACATCCATTTTTTGTCCAACTGGATCAAGAAGTGATGCTATGAAAGAAGGGTACATCGTGGAGTGAATAACATGGACAGAATCGAAGACTGATACAAAAAACAAACAAAGCAAACATTTAATTACGTCGATGGTTGATGCTGATTCCCACGAATACCCAGCAACTATCAAGTCAAATACGAAATCGAGAGTCATTAAAGTTGATAGGTTGTTGTGCATTCATTGTTTACCACAATAACACTGAATGGCTATAAAACAATAGAACAATATTCCAAGTGATGTAACGATAAGCACTCTGATAAACTTCAAGCTCTTTGACGTCCGCCCAGTAGATGATGACGTCACCTTTAACGCGCCAACAACAACATCAACAACAATATCACCATCAACCCGAACAGCCGCGTCATCAAGTGAACAGCCGCAGAATTAGACTTCAAGCTCTTTGACGTCCGCCCAGTAGATGATGACGTCACCTTTAACGCGCCAACAACAACATCAACCCGAACAGCCGCGTCATCAAGTGAACAGCCGCAGAATTAGACTTCAAGCTCTTTGACGTCCGCCCAGTAGATGATGACGTCACCTTTAACGCGCCAACAACAACATCAACCCGAACAGCCGCGTCATCAAGTGAGCAGCCGCAGAATTAGACTCGAGCTCAGCTTTGGGTGGAACTAAACCCACGAGAAACGACCTATTAACCCGGCGGTCTCATAAAATACTGCAGGGGCCCGTTTAAGGGGCTGCTTGCACCCGCCCGGCTTAATTACACGAACACGGAAATTGTTCTTCTTTTGTTTTCCATGTTCTCGAGCCGGTGACATCGGATGTGGGAAGTGAACCAATCCCGAAACAATGTTACACTCTACAAACGCACTTGCTTCATGTCATCCGGGAGGTGAAGGGACATATCGGACCTGGTTCGATCCCAGCCATTGTCCATCTTCACATATTTTTTTCGTGGACCCTCTGTGGTCTAGGTTGATGCCGGGATGGTTCCTACAATATAGACCACGGTCGGTTCCTTCCCACTATCCTTCCTATATCTAAGAAACCTCCATATCATCATCCCATCATCTCATAAATCATGTATTCGACGCCAATAAATCCCAGTTATCAATATTGTGCGTCGTTGAACCCAATATATATGAATGAAAATTGCGTCAGCAATTCGGGAAAGGGGCTGTCATCAAAATGGGGCGATGTGTGACAAGGGGGAAGAAGGGTATACACACTATGTGATATCCACATTTCTTCTCATTCTCAGAATAATCAGCTGTGTCAGATGATTTATATGAAATTATATTTTAATACAAGATTTAGGTGACTGTGAACAGTTTGCATCTCTGTGATTGAGCTTCTATGTCTTCGTGCTGAACCATGAGTATCGAGAATTGAAAAAAAATATGGAATTAAAAAAAAAAAAATGACATCCCATACTTTCGTGAATTTGATCAGTTTCAGGATAACACGTCAGAGAATACAAATGATGTGATGAAATTAATTGACGTCACATCCTTGAACTGATCTGACGGAGAAGAACAGAATGGCATTCAGATCAAAGTGCATAAAACTATCTCGGAGCTGTCAATTTTCCATATTCGATTATACTAGTTTGTGAACAAATAAAAAACTAGTGGAGGTTATTTTCTCTCTTTGCACGAGCACCATGCTTGCACACCCTTAACTTGCCGGCTAATCCTCGTAACCTCAAGACTGTCATCGCAGCCCGCAACTCTAGTCACGTGACGTGGTCCCCTGGGGGAGGGGGGGGGGGTTGGGGGGGGTGCCCTATTACCAGCAGACGGTGCGGCGTAATGCGATTGTTCCAGCTTTAATTCGGCGAGCAACCGCCGGCTAAGTGGCGCGCTCGCGTCGCTGTCACCGGATACGCGAGGTGAGGATGCGTGGCGTCATTTCCGGTCGCGAGAAACCACGTGATTGGCTGGCCGAGAATGTACGAGCGAGAGGGAAGACGAGTCGGAGAGAATGTGGTGATTCGAATTCAAACTGTGGACTAATTGAAAATATTCCGTGGAACTCTGAAATTTCAGAGGGAAACGATTCATTCATGAGAAAAACTCTGACGCAGTCTCAGTCCCTGGGTCAGGACTGATGATTGAAGGTAGGATCGTCAGGACAGGGCATCATGAGAATAATCTGACTTTTCCAATGAAATAAATGACAGCTGCTATTCTTCGGACCATCGATCAATGTAACCACATGCGGGCGTTGTTGTTGTTGTTGTTGTTGTTGTTGTTGTTGTTGTTGTTGTTGTTTGTGTGGTCCTTTCAAACCTGATATGACTCTAATAATGCAATGTAATTGATTTATCGAACATAATCTGTCCAAACCAACCTGAACCGAATACAACCCGATATGCTAACGTGAACTGGCAATGAAGACTGAACATTTTATAGCTCCTACCGGAGAATGAATGATTAAAACAATGTCACAGTCTAATGGTTACATCCTCTAATGGAGTAATCAGCTAATGAAGGCGTTCTGCGGTCTCATCCGAGAACGTAATCATATTTTCGATTACCATTTTGTCTAAATAATGACATTCCAGCTACGCACTTTGCGCTGTAAAGTTTTAATAGGTTGGTATCACGCTCTGTAATCGTGTAACAGGTGTTTCGAGTTAATTGCCGCCCGCCTCGTGTAACATGTGTGCAGTGTGGGACGACCGCAAGATCGATGCGCCCCTGTCGACACTTTCTGTCTCTTCTATTTTCTTTTCTTCGAGTGTAAGTTGTTAAGTTTGACAAGTGTTAGACGGTTAGTTCTTCTTTTATTCGGTCTGCCCATTACTATCTATCACTCTCTTTTCACCGGCTCCGACTCCCCCTCCCCCCCCCCCCACACGTCCCCGACGCTCCGTATGCCTGAAGCGTCGATAAATGACTGACAAAGTGGATTCTTGGACGTGAGCTGAACGGGAAGGAATACTTGCCGCGTCGTGCACGCGTTATTGCGTGTATAAACTCGAGGTGGCTGTCATTAGGCGATGTTTCCTGAGCGAAGCTATGTCCTCCCAGTCGAACATTTCGTCACTCATCAGTCAGAAGTTTCGCTGATGGATCACACCAGTCTCAGTCTTGCTGGGAGTCAGGTCGTATTTCATCACGACATGTGTTTCATTGGCATCGAAACATCGGACAGTGAAACGAGGCAAACAGTCTTCTTCATTCTCACCATAGTGAGTTTAACGACGCACTGCAATGATAACTGAGATATATTGGCGTCGGATGAATGATTGAGTAGATGGAGGTTTCTTGGGTATTGGGAAGGATTGTGAGAAGGAAGCGGTCGTGGCCTATATTGCAGGAATTATCCTAGCATTAGCCTGGACTACAGACGGAAACCACGATGCACCCTTGTGAAGATGGACGGTGGCGGAGATCGAACCAGGTCCGATATGCCCCTCACCTGCCAGATCACTTGAAGCGAGTGCGTTAACCACTGTGCTGCATGTCCCGGTTTGTCGTTCAATGATCCTTATTTTATTTTCATTTTTCTGTGTTGAACAAAACAACACGGATCATATGAATGGCTGGAGTGATCAGTCACGTGATGCCCACAAAGCCCCGAAGAGCTTGATGGCGGATGGATTATAAGAGTATTGTGTTATGGTACGATTGGAACAGGAATATGCATACCAAGGTCGAATAAAATATAAACTGAATTGAATATTCTAGAAATTGAACAAGGTGAAGCTGAACATTGGAAGTGAATTTTAAATATAAATATAACAAACAATGAGTGAAAAATTAGAAATTTCAATTTCAATTTCAATTGTCTTCATTTTTGTTGCTTATTGATACAAAAAATGGCGATATTCAGATTTTAGTATGGCTAGAATATTCTGCTCTTTTTTAATGAGAAACACTATGGAACACGTTTCATGCAACACTTTTCCGCCAAGACAATGTACACACACATGTGAGTCAAGCTGAGTGATAACAGATCGAGCTGTATGCAGTGCGTGTGGACAGCTCATCATGAATCCAAAATTAATGAAATGAAGGAATTATCCGAGAAATTTTCATAAGAAATCCAACAACATTCAATGTATATATTTTCCAAGTAATCATCGATATGACATGAAACATTCACGACATCGAAACACCGGATCCAATTGACCAACACTACACCTGGAAATACTGGGCTTCATATCCAGAGAAATGCTGACACTGGTGAACTCTGATTACACAACATCCAGAATGTATAATTTGTATTCATTTTATTCATTTCATTTATTTTATCTTCCTCATAATAACCATATCACAATACAGAAAAGATCACATGGAACACAGATTACAACTGATCATATGATGAATCATAATAATTGTCAACACATTCATATGAATGATTGTCAGGATTTTTATTTGTATTCGAATTTGATTTATTCATGACAGATCATTCTCAGAACAGGTGGTGATGATTATTCTCATGAAATTCAGGGAAAACAAAAAAAAAACAGCCTACTCAATAAAATTGAACATTGTTATTTTGTCACAGCTCTCTTCTTGAATCACTGATCTTCGTTATTTTATTTACATCTTCTTCTCACTCGCTCCATTCCCGCGTCGTTATTTGGATGAATCCATATTTCTCACTTCTTCACTCTATCCACTCCTTTCACTTCCATCTCACCCATCCCCATCCACTCCTGTCCTGTGTGATCCCTCTCCTAATCTCTCACTCAATTCCTCACATCCTGTAGATTCATTCCTGACATTTACAAATTCATATTGGAGTTGAATTGTTGAACTTATGATGAACAAAGCTCACTATTCTTCGAATATATATATATATATATATATATATATATATATATATATATATATATATATATATATATATATATATAAATATATATATATATATATATATATAAATATATATATATATATATATATATATATATATATATATATATATATGAATATATATATATATATATATATATATATATATATATATATATATTTATATATATATATATATATATATATGTGTGTGTGTGTGTGTGTGTGTGTATGTGTGTGTGTGTGTTACCATGGTGACGTGAATCTGGAATGTCGTCTTGATTGAACTCGTCCTCAGTCAATGTGCTCCGACTCATGTTGATATAAATGCATCTTACCATCTATTGTACTTGTTTCCAATGAATGTCTTCTCATCCTGAGATGACGTGGAATGTGAATTGTTCCAAGTGGTTGTGTATATCATGGATTATATGGAGACAATAAATATCATCATTATTATCATGTCACATAAAGATGTCATCACCCACATCTCTCTCTCTCTCTCTCTCTCTCTCTCCCTGTATCTCTATCTCTCTCTCTCTCTCTCTCTCTCTCTCTCTCTCTCTCTCTCTGTCTCACCGAGCTAACGTGTGTGTACCCAGCTCACACACACAAGAGCTGTCAAGAGACTATACATGCAAAGTGCTTATGAAAATGAAGAGATTCATCTCTACCAATCATATCCATGTTATTGAATCGGTCTG
>OZ023326.1:1119222-1126722 GCA_964007535.1 Brachyptera risi
CGATTTCATCCACCTTGAAATAGTTGAGATTGGAGTTGTTGATCGGTTTGACGCTTTTAACCCGAGCCCTGGTTTAGCGCTAATCCTCGGATTAGTACTGCGATTGCACAGACTCTCGTGTTACAGTCAGGCTGTCACGTGATAGCTGTTGGTCAAGCTCTCAGCTCGGAGCAATGTTCAACATGATCAGGCACGACGTGCACAGATATTGCATTATCACGAACATCCAACCAATCCGGCATCGACACTTCCAAATCATTTCCAGAAAACTGAATGAAATATGCTCTGCCATCAAGGGGGCTTGGAAGGTCACGTATCGACAGTGTTGAATGTTATGACAATGTATATTGGGTTTTGACGACGCACTATACAGATGGCTACGATCTATTGGCGTCGGTGGATGATGAATGAGATGATGGGATAGTTTCAATTTCAATTTCAATACTTTATTTGCCTACTCGATTTTCACATTCTAAAATAGTTAATGATAGAATATAAGGCACGTCAGAAATGATACGCACGTTCCTAATGATATGAAAGGTTACTTCATCAGGTGTTTTGGATGGTGAGAAGGAGTCGGTCGTGGCCTGTTGTTGAGGAATTATCCCAGTATTGACCTGAACGACAGAGGGAAACTACGAAAAAACCCTGTCAGGATGGTCGATCTTGGCGGGAATCGAACCCCGGTCTCCCGATTGACGGTTCAGTGTATTATTCACTCAGCCACACGTCTCGGTTGTGAACTATATTCACAGATATTGCATTATCACGAATAACTTAGCTTTTTAATAACGGCATTTAGAAATATCAGTTGAGAAGTTATTCACTCTGGAATATGGATGGAAGCAGTGAGGTGACAGACTTGTGGATGTGAGGAATAACACGATTGGAACCAATTGGAGTAATATGGTATTCCTGCAGCACACAATTGATGGAACATTACCACATCATTCTGAGGAGAAAGATTCCAGATTCTGAGAGATAGTCATTATTATCATCATTATCAGATGAGCGTAGCGAAGTCTCCATCCCACTCTTCTAGGGCTTTGTCTGTGTGCGTGTTTTTCTGTTCGCTTGTGGCACTGCACAGGTCGCAGGGGTTGATTGATCAACATGAAACGTTTTTGTAAACGCAAACTCATCCAAATTGGAACTGTTTATTTTCTGGTAAGAATTGGTTCAGCCAATTTTGAGATATATCGTCTCAAAATTTCTGAAAATCTCATTAAATTAGGCTGGGCAAGAAAATTTGAAGAATAAAATCTCTTCAAATGAGATGAAATTTTCTGTGAATGTGTGTACATGAATGATACAGATAATCACGATTTTGTATCCAATTTGAATTAGTCTTTTCGAAGAAAATAATTAAATCATCTGTTTTCATTCATCAAATATTATTATAGAAATTAAAGCAGATTCAGGTTGCCGCGATTCACTGCTTTCTAGATACGATATTTGCCCAACAATGAAGTCTTCTTTATATGCATCAAGGTGTGTAGAATACCAGATTCGATAATATAGCGAGGGTAAAACTACTTCAACGACTATTATACCTGATCAGATATCTCGCTCATCTTACAACGCTTGAATGTGTTGCGTTTGGCTAATTATCTGATGTCATAATGTAAGAGTGTTTGTCATTACACCACAGAATCAACGTTCCATTCATTAATGATAAAAAAGATAAGTCAGTAATAATTGTTATGTGTAGAAATTACAAATAATCTCTTCTCAAGTGTTTCACAGCTGGCATTATTTCAACCGACGAAAAAGGTCATTACAGTTTCTCACCGTTTACTTTGTAAAGCGTGGAATTAATTGTTCTGGTTTCCTCAAGCTGGAAGTACTTAAAAGTGTGTAAAATTAATCGACTGTACATTTACACCGCCGGTAAAACAGTCTACTGCTCCAACCAATTACATCACCAGTCGTTTCACAATGAAATATTCATGGAGCATTTCCATGGAAATCAGGAAATTCGACTTGGACTGGATATTTCCACTCCACAAACCAAACCGGAAAAATAAAATAGAATCAATATTTGAAATAGCTTGAAATTGGAATTCCATCGAAACTGAAATTATTTCTGAACTGTATACTTATCTTGAGAATTTGATTGATTGTATAACTCTTGATTGTGAGAATTTCAATCATTTGATAGTCTTAGTTGGAGTCAATTTCAGAATCGAATAGATTTCTAAATTGAACTTCTTTGTTGGTTGAAATGCTGGAATCATCTAAAAATTGGAGTTTGAAATCATTTGAACCCATTTTCATCTGGTGTTATCATTTTGAATAGTATTATCATTATCATTATTGTTATTTATTGATAGATTCACCTAATATCGTATAATGTTACTTATAAGTCACTAATTTTACACAAATTTTATTTTGTTTCAAGCAAGACAGCCCGCGCACAAGATTCAACTTATGCAGGCCTCAAACTCACAAAATATCATTCCTAAATTTCTAAATTTTATATCAAAACTTTAAATCAAATTTGTTAACACCATTGCTTTAATATGTTTATAATTGTCAACTTTTGATTCTTTTATCCGTCTATTTGTTCATTTGTACCTTTCTGTCTACTACCTGTATGCAATTGTTGTAGTACTTGACATGTAAGCGTTGAGTGTGAATAAAATGGTTCCAAAATGAAAAAAAAAATGAAAAAAAAAAATATATAGATATATATACATATATATATATATATATATATATATATATATATATATATATATATATATATATATATATATATATATATATATATATATATATATATATATATATATACATATATATATATATATATATATATATATATATATATATATATATATATATATATATATATATATATATATATATATATATATATATATAAGTTGGTAAGTTGATAATTGTGAACTGCTAACCATTCCGATTTCCTCGGAAGAGTGTCACAGGAATATTTGAATGAATAAATGAATGAATCCTAATCTACCAGGAACTTTTGACTGTTGTGTAATTTCCCTCATGGAAGATAGTAATTATTGTACTGTTTTCCGAGACAATCTTCTTCGAACTTATTATATATTGAAAAGTCGTATCGATTAGAGTCAACCTCGTTCAAGAAGGAATTGTAAGCTAACAGCTGAAATAAGGAAGCGGAACCCCCTCCCCCCTCCCCCATCCCCCCCTGGCCTCGTACACAATCATATTTCCCCATTGTCATTAGGATTAGCTCCCACATAACCGGTGCTTTGTGTCCTGGGGGGGGGGGGGGGGGTGGACATTCCTATAACCAAGGAAGATGTCTTCGACGAAACAACAATGGAAAGAGAAAATGTTTTCTTGTATCGCTTTTACTGTTGTCACATTTTGATGTGGGGAACTATTATTCGTCGAAGCCTTCAGGTTTGTTGATGTGGATAATCGTACACGACTTCATTGCGTGGAGAATCGATTGTGAGGACATTTTCACGATTACAAAATGTGAATGAATCGATCATTCTTGTTGAGGTCGTTAGTTGATGGGTCCTCACAATTTGTGGGAATACATTTTGATTTAATTATTTCTCTCTGGTTGGTGGATATACGCTATTGTGATAACTCGTCAGAACGATCCTACCCTCTATCTCAACCCCGATTGGGTGAGAAAGATGATGAGTCAAGATTTACATAGGTCACCAAATTATTATCATCATTTTTTTTTTAATAACATCGAAATTTGATACAAAATCATTGTTACCCAAATAAGGCTAAGGATGAAAGATAGGATAGTTTGGAAGGGGCACCAAAGAAGGCGATCTTACCACCCCATTTTGATTATGCAAAACTAATGAACTTCAACACCAGGACTGCGCTGTCAATGACCATAATCTTTCGCCGTAGATAAAAGTCTTTCATTATAAACACACGAATGTTGATATCTTCCACTTTGAAACAAGTCTCTTGGGCAATGATCACTTCTTTCCATTGACAGCAAATGTAAACTTTATCATTATACAAAATGAACAAATCAAATTAGTGATGGGCCTATAATTTTATAATTAGGCCTATCACTCTACTGATCAATGGTCGTGGCCAATTAGTACTTCATCCGAGCATTTGCTTCGAGGACTGTGGGAAACCACGAAAAACCAAGTCAGGATGGAAACTTATAAAATCACCAAATTATACCAAATTACAACAATAGGTCTACCAATCGTCAGTAAATCAACCAACCTATCTTGATCGAGATTCAATCAAACATATGTTTCCATCGTTCCAAGCGAAATGTCTGAACATCCTCCAATGACATAACGAGAAGTGTTTTCTATTATTATTGTATGTGGCTTCAATGAAGACATTGGATCGGCAGGCTCTGTGCTTCAGTCGAGCACACAGAGTCTTGAGGCGCGAGTTTACATTCAATCAAGAAACTAATTCCCACATTTAAATTAGGCTCATTATGTTCTCACTGCCGGAGATCCGACTCGTCATGTATAGTATCTCTAGCCTCGAGGCTACCTTGAGTTGTTGAAACTTTGAAATAACTGATTCCATTTATACTTTGGAGAAATGTCCCACTTTGAATTCACACATGTTCCTTATGAGATCACAGGCACTCTTTGTTCACTCAGACAACAATATACTTCGATTAGCTTGTATCATTCTTGCGACAATGGAAGCTCGTATGCTGTGGAACGATTATATCAAGGTTCAGAAGGAATATCGCAACACCAGTTGAAGTGTGTGTCCACTGAAGGATCTGAAGGTCTGAAGGTTCAAAGGTCTGAAGGTTTGAAGGTCTGAAGGTCTGAAGGTCTGGAGGTCTGGAGGTTTGAAGGTCTGAAGGTTCAAAGGTCTGAAGGTTTGAAGGTCTGAAGGTCTGAAGGTCCCAAGGTCTTAAGGTTTGAAGGTCTGAAGGTCTGGAGGTCTGGAGGTTTGAAGGTCTGAAGGTTCAAAGGTCTGAAGGTTCAAATGTCTGAAGGTTTGAAGGTCTGAAGGATCTGAAGGTCTTAAGGTCTGAAGGATCTGAAGGATCTGAAGGATCTGAAGGTCTGAAGGTCTGAAGGATCTGAAGGATCTGAATGTCTGGAGGTTCAAAGGTCTGAAGGTCTGAAGGTCTGAAGGTCTGAAGGTCTGAAGGTCTGAAGGTCTGAAGGTCTGAAGGTCTGAAGGTCTGAAGGTCTGAAGGTCTGAAGGATCTGAAGGTCTGAAGGTCTGAAGGATCTGAAGGATCTGAATGTCTGGAGGTTCAAAGGTCTGAAGGTCTAAAGGTCTGAAGGTCTGAAGGTCTGGATAAAACTTTGATTCTGAAATTCTCAACTATACTGAGATCGCAGAAATCTCACGGCAGACTTAAACTTTTTTCCTCTCATCTCATTCATTGTCGCAATTTTATCTTTTTTTATTATTTTTACCATCTCTTTATTGCCATATCAGATAAAAACACACAATAATTCCACACGATGATCCACAAAGCCACATTGGGCTTGTCTGTGGTCCAAACACAATGATCATCAAACAGACGTGAACACATAATACATCTCAATCCTAGTTACACATCGTAATTCGGAACTTGAATAGACCTGAACATAAAAAGTACATTCACAACATAGAGTGTAACAGTAATGGAAATATATGCGAAATGAATTAATAGATGGTGATGATGGTGCGAATTGTATAATGGATACGGAAGTACGAAGTGAACCCTTTTCCACTTTGATATCGAATTTAATTGTATGGCGTAGCGATAAATCGATCATGGAATGATCTTAGAACTGTCGACATTGCAAGCTGAATCATGAGAATTTAATTGTGTGGAATTATGAGTGTCGATCATCATCACACACAGAAATTATTCTCATAATAATGATAAAATGTACCGAATTTCAATTTCCCCAGTATCATTATTATCATCATCATCATTTCCCCATGATCATCATATTATAAACTAGGCAAACGCGTTATGTGTTTCCGCGTTGATGGATGAGCTGGAACATATCAACTTATCTTTGGATTGGTTATTATATATATATATATATATATATATATATATATATATATATATATATATATATATATATATATATATATATATATATATATATATATATACACCTTGAGATCCAAACCATTACATCACTGCCATCTTATTTTCCATTGATAATTCATATAATAATAAAGAAGGCTTTGTTTTAATCGTTTACAATCAAGTGGTGACACTTGTTGCTTTGATTTAATAGGTATCTTAGGCTCGGTATTACCAAGTCCAGTTAGTCTTTATCTGACAGTTCAAACTTGTTATCACCATGGTTACCTATGCTATTTGTTTTCACCAACTCTCAGATAAATACTAACTGGCCGTGGTAATACCGGGCCTTAATAGCTTTGAATAATTGACACAAATAACATTATATATTATTTTACATCGAAACGGCTCATCCGATTTGAGTAAAAGTTCGGAATAATGTGTATCATTATCAGATTGAAATTCTCTGAAAATTTGAATTCTCTCAGATGAAATATTTTTCACAAATGTTTACCTCTGGGTTATTCTAACGAGATTTTTGAAAACTTTGGAATGAGTTTTCTCAGAAGTTGTTCGACTGATCGTGCCTCAAAACTATACAGCATCAAGTCAGATAGGGGTTCATGTGTGTGCCAAGTTTCAACTGATTTTGAATTTTTGTCTGACCTGTGGAGCGCGAACAAAAAAAAAAAAAAAAAAAAACAGGCACTTTTTTTTCGGTATAGTGTAATTGAGTCTTCGCTTCGCTCATCCAATAAGCTCGAATATTATTATTCTGACTGGTCAAGTATGTTTCGCTGATATTTGCTGATGAATGAGTCGCAAAATACTACTGAAATTGTTAACTATTTGTGTACACTGTTTGAATCTCAATGTGTACTTTGTGTCATCACATTGATATTCACATTCATCATCCCACAGTCGAGCCTCAGTTATATTGTTGGCCACGTGGGATTGAAGATGTGAAACATGTTATTGGAAATCTAGTGTGAATCAAATGAAATGGAGTAAAATGTTTGCAACTGATTGATGTAAATCAAGCAATACTATTGAATGTAATGTAATAGAAAGATGGAATATGAGTTAGTATGTTCCTCTTGAAGGAAGAGAGAAGCCGACATGAGGCTTGCAGTGTGTGTATTCCCCGCACGTCTCGCCACGCTGCTTGTCCTATGAACATCGCCTCCCACCGTATATAAGACGCTGCACGTTAAACGCCAATCTGGCTGCTCTGTTGATTCAATGGCGGCTGCTCAAAGTGGCCATCAGTAAACCGTGGAGACCGTTCCGATTTGAATAACACGTGAAGACAAATGTTCCGAGCGGCTCATGTTTATTCAACAGCGGGCTTCGCGGCGCGCAGCGTGGTGGAGTGGTGGAGCGGTTCGACTCGGCTGCGGAGCAGGCCGGGCGACTTACCTGAGATCAACTCCGACACGCGTCACACTGATCTCATCAGATGAGCGTAGCAAAGACTCTATCCCACTCTCAAAGAGCTT
>OZ023326.1:1131722-1196722 GCA_964007535.1 Brachyptera risi
TGTTATAGTTGTGCTCTGTATTCCTATCGAACGAATTGAAATTATTCTCAAATCATCCATATGATCACATATATTATATAACACACACATATATATATATATATATATATATATATATATATATATATATATATATATATATATATATATATATATATATAGGTATATATATATTTATATATATATATATATATATATATATATATATATATATATATATATATATATATATATATATATTTATATATATATATATATATGTATATATATATATATATATATATATATATATATATATATATATATATATATATATATATATATATATATATATATATATGTATATATATATATATATATATATATATATATATATATATATATATATATATATATATATAATCACATATTTACAGGTAGTGAGGCACATTTTGTTACTGGGCTCCTGCTCTACTATTCTCACCACCTGTATACAGTATATAACACTGTTTAAAAACAATAATGAATAATAAATAAATGAAATAAATGATCTTCACTCAAGGGCATTTGACAGCTCTATGATTTCTGAACGAAGCCCAAACTTCCACTTGAACTTCTGTATACAAGTTGCTAAGGCAGTGAAAACTCAAGTCGCATGGTTTTCAGTACACAGTAAGTTCATGTTGATGTCACGACAGTTTGTTCTTAGTACAGTTGGAACTTTCTCCATTTATCCTGCGAGCAATGATGACAATCGATCAAAGCAGCGGAAACGATCAATTTACATCGAAGTGGAATCCCCACTTCTTATACACATTCACTGAAATACTAAATTGCACCTAATTTATATTCCTTCTACATTGAATCATGAACTCAGTATTCTCTCAATTCCATCGTGTGACAGTTTCTGGAACAAGGTTCTCCCTGAACATGGACAGGAAACGGGACAGTGCAACTGAAACGTGGTGTATAGAGGAAGCCGTGATTCCAGGACTCGGCCGAATCGTTCAAGTTGTTCAAGTTGGTATGATGTGTTTCCGCCGAATCATATCACTCCATATTTCACGCTGGTAAACTTTGTGAACAACTTGACAAAAAAACGGAGATCGTTAAGAATTTGTCAGTTTCCAAGCATTGCATAATGTACAATTTCTCAATCTTCTTTCATGAATCAATATAAAAATCCAAAACTAAAAATATACAGAATATGATATATTTTTTTGCCCATGGCCATTTCTTCCTTGCAGACATTGTGGATTGTATTTGACTGTTTAGTGTATGTATTATCCATGTGAGAGATTGATAACAATGAAGAAACGATTGGAGAAGATTGGAGTGTGGGTCAGAATGTTGCGGACTGTGAACAAGATGGCAATCACTGTCAGAATCTTGTTCTGTATTGAATGCCGTGGTTTCCTGACAAACAGTTGTACTTCTGATAGATCCAACAGACCACGGTAACTGATAAGCATGATAATCATGGTGACTGCAGATCTGATAGTGTGATATCACCTGATAGGCTATACAGACTGCTGTGTCGGGTCGGCCGTTCTCAGGCGAACTAGTTGCTCCAACTGTAGAGTGGTATCTGTCGAGAGGGAGAGATGACCAGGCAGGCATTATCAGTGAAGAGAGAGAGAGAGAGAGATGACCAGGCAGGCATTATCAGTGAAGCGAGAGAGAGAGAGAGATGACCAGGCAGGCATTATCAGTGGAGAGAGAGGGACAAACAGGCAGAATGAGTGACGGAGAAGGACAAACTTGACAGTGTGAAGGAGAGAGAGAGATGACCAGGCAGGCATTATCAGTGAAGAGAGAGAGAGAGAGAGAGAGACAAACATGCAGAATGAGTGACGGAGAAAGACAAACTTGACAGTGTGAAGGAGAGAGAGAGAGAGAGAAAGAGAGAGAGAGAGAGAGAGATGTCCAGGCAGGCAGTATGAGTGAAGAGAGAGATAGTCTAATAGGTAGTGTGAGAGAGTGAGAGGCAGTGTAAGGGACAGAAAAAGTAAACCGCAGAGAGGAAGATTTGAGCAGTATAAGTGAGAGAGAGAGAGATGATGAGGCAGGTAATGAGAGTGAGACAGTAGGATGAACTCAATGAGAGAAGAAGACGATCTGGCAGTGAGAGTGAGAGAGAGAGAAGAAGATGGAACTTACGATGCTGTTTACCGCCGTCTCCGCTGTGCATCTTCCCACACATCCTCCGTTCGACGCTTACCCCACTTCCCACTTGACAACATACTCACACCGGAATAAAAATAACTGAAAGTCGGCCACGAAGTGTCGAGATATGAGGCCATCATATCCATTATTCAACGCGTTTCCCTGTTTCCAATGCTCGCTTCGCACTGGCAGAGATCCGTTATTATCATCCACGATATAAGGGACTTGGTACAAAGATGACAATCCACAAACTCGGCGGATTGAATGTTTTGAAATCGATGTTATTAAAAGTTGTCCCAGTTGTTAAAGTTTGGGTTGACATTATGAGCAACATCACCACGTTCTAGCTAGTAAAATATCTATTAAGCTCATGTGCAAGCAAGTAGCAATAACCCGGGTTATAGATGCGATTTCCTAGACAATTTTATTGTTAGTATGTTGGTAAAAAAAAATCATTCAGAAGCTATATCACGTCTATTAAAATGTCAGTACGCTATAAACTCTTTGGAACATGGTATTACATGTTCTCTGATGTTAATGTCAGGTATAAACTTGTTCCGAGTGCAAGGTGAACATCAAGTATGTAAATGTGGATATGTAAATATGGCATATTGAGCGCCGTGTCCTGGTATCAGTGTTTTCCATGTAGATCCGGATTGGGTCAATCAAACTGGGCGGACGCGTTAGGTGTTTCCGCATTGTTGGATGAGCTAGAACATATCAACTTACATCTTTGGATTAGTTATTATTGTATATATATATATATATATATATATGTATATATATATATATATATATATATATATATATATATATATATATATATATATATATATATATATATATATATATATATATATACATATATATATATATATATATATATATATATATATATATATATATATATATATATATATATATATATATATATATGAATATATATATATATATATAGATACATATATATATATATATATATATATATATATATATATATATATATATATATATATATATATATATATATATATATATATATATATATATATATATATATATATATTTGTATATTGTTATGATTATGTTATGATTGATATGTTTACCTATTCGGCATTCAAGCTAATGGATGAGATAGCAACAGTTACTCTAGAGTGGCGAGACAGACTATACATGCAAATACCACGTGGCCAAGTAGCCGACTCCCTGGAGCCTGAGTAACAGGATATCACCAGAGTTTGGCCAGCTTATATCTGAGAGTTGGTGAGAACAAATAACATTCGAACCGTGGTGGCAACATTTGACTGACAGTTGGGGCTCCTTCCACGGTGCTTGTTTTCGAGTGTTCTAGAAAACTAGTGTTCTAGTGATCTAGAAAACTAGTGTTCTAGTGTTCTAGTGTTCTAGTGTTCTAGAAAACTAGTGTTCTAGTGTTCCAGTGTAGTTTCTAGAGTATACTGGTTCTTGATCAATCTGACCATGCAATACCAACCAAGCTATCCTGACAGACCTGACCAATTCAACATCCTGAATCAAAACGAGTCCAACAGCCACTTCTGGTCAGACGATCATTCACTTCCGGTCTGACCAACACGCACTTCCGGTCCAACGAACACCTCCTTCCGATCCAACGAACATCAACTTCCGGTCCAAAGAAAACCTACTTCCGATACAACGATCATCCACTTCCAGTCCAACGAACACCTACTTCCGGTTCAACAAACACCTACTTCCGGTCCAACAAACACCTACTTCCGGTTTGACCTACACCCACTTCCGGTTTGACTTACACCTACTTCCGGTCCAACGAACATCTGCTTCTGGTCTGACGTACACCTACTTCCGGTCCGACAAACACCCACTTCCGGGCGACAAACACCCACTTCCGGTCCGACAAACACCCACTTCCGGGCGACAAACACCCACTTCCGGTCCGACAAACACCCACTTCCGGTCCGACAAACACCCACTTCCGGTCCGATGAACACCTATTTCCGGTCCAACGAACACCCACTTCCAGTCCAACGAACACCCACTTCCGGTCTGACGCGCGGAGATGTCGGTGAGACGACAGTCGTCAGTGGTGTAATGGGTACTGGTTGTCTTGTTGCAGGTGGCGTGGATGCACTTCGAGCAGTCGGCCATCTTGACCGTGCACAACCACGTGATCACGCGCAACCCGCGCATCTCTGTGACGCACGACAAGCATCGCACCTGGTTCCTGCACATCAGCAACGTGCAGGAGGAGGACAAGGGCCGGTACATGTGCCAGATCAACACGGTCACGGCCAAGACGCAGTTCGGCTATCTGCACGTCGTGGGTGAGTACAAGGGTCGGTACGAGGGCCAGTATGAGGGCCGGTACGAGGGTCGGTACTAGGGCCGGTACTAGGGCCGGTACTAGGGCCAGTACGAGGGTCGGTACTAGGGCCGGTACTAGGGCCGGTACGAGGGCCGGTACGAGGGTTGGTACGAGAGCCAGTACGAGGGCCGGTACTTAAGCCGGTACGAAGGCCGGTATAAGAGGTGGTACAATAATACAAGATGATACATTGTTATGTTGTAATTTTTTTTTTTCCAAAAAAAAAAAATGAAACATACTCGAAATATATCTGAATTATTATGATCATTGTATGGTAATATCATCAATTTTGTCTGCAATCAATTTTTGTTATGCTGTTATATATATATATGGTATATATATATATATATATATATATATATATATATATATATATATATATATATATATATATATATATATATATATATATATATATATATATATATATATATATATATATATATATATATATATATATATATAAAATATATATATATATAATATATATATATATATATATATATATATATATATATATATATATATATATATATATATATATATTTAATATATATATATATATATATATATATATATATATATATATATATATATATATATATATATATATATATATATATATATATATATATATTTATATATATATATATATATTTATATATATATATATATATATATATATATATATATATATATATATATATATATATAGTATATGGATATATATATAGATATATATTCATATATCTATATACCATATATATATATATATATATATATATATATATATATATATATATATATATATATATATATATATATATATATATATATATATATATATACATATATATATATATATATATAAATATATATATATATATATATATATATATATATATATATATATATATATATATATATATATATATATATATATATATATATATATATCAATGAGGAATGACAGAATAACAATAAGAGAGAATGGAAAGTTGGCTGTGGAATGAAAGCAAGAGCGAAACACGAGGAACATTCACGGCAAATATCATTTACAATATCATCATTCCGTCATCTATTATTCAAAACCAAAACCAAAGACAATTACAAACTTTTTGCAAACTTTCGCCAAAACACAAAAGACATTTCACTTATTTCTTTCATTATATTCTTTTTCCCGTGAGTTTTCCAAAGAAACTCTTTCCTATTCTTTCGCTCTGTATTCTCCGTTTTTTGCTACCACATTACTCGCCTTGATTGCGTCCGCCTCCCATCTCTCTCTCTCACTCTCTCTCCCTCTCTCTCTCTGTCTCCGACGCGGCGACGGATGCTCGCGCGGCGGCGGAGATCCAGACGATAAAGGAAATTACCGGCCGACACAGAGAAGGATTTAACGGGCGAGTTTCGATTGGGTTTCCTTTGCGAGGGAAACTCGTTAAATTGTTAACTCAACGTAAAAACTATCAAACGCCAAATGCAGCTGTTTATTATGATGATTATAACACGTTTTATCGTCCATTTTCTCGATCGTACAATGACTAATATTTCTCACATCATATATATATTTCATGACACGAAGAGATCAATGAATACATACATGTCCTCAAAAGGTCTACAAAGTCTGACAGGCTCAACTGTAGGATATGAGATTATTATCCGGTTCAAACAAATACAAACTTCAAAAATGAAAATATACATACTGAAAGATAATTTGGATCTTTCATACAACAATATTGTGAATATTCCAAATTCTGGAAATTCTCTTAGCTTGGGCTTATTCGAATGGAAAATATGATCGAGGCATTTCATGTCATTGATGATTCGAAGAAAGATACAATGTTCGTATTTTGTTTCCAAATAATTGAACAATTATGAATGGAATTCATTCATATATTGGTACTTCCAAAATACTACTATTTTAAAAATGTTGACATGTGATAGCCCCAACTAAAGTCAAGCCCAACTCGATGAGTGAAATATCAAGAGAATATTCGCTTGACAACAATTGAAATGACCACGGTGATCAAGCACGGAGATGTCCCACATTATGCCGTGGTTCCTCGTGAATCAGATCAGCTGTTTCGTGGTGCGGTTAGAGAATATGCTCGTCCAATGAGAGAGTGGCTTGGAGATGTGATATTTGGAGATATAATTCAGATATATTCACGATATGTATAGATCTTCACTGAAGACTATTGTCATGGTATACATGATTGCCGTTAGACACATAATAAGATGAGCGTAGCGAAAATTTCATTTCACATGCCGAGAAAAATTGGCTTCATTTTTTTTTCTTGTTATTTTGTGCGTGGCATACAGGTCAGGAAAAAAATCATCGACTCGGAACTTCTTCTACATATTTATATCATACTAGAATAGGCTGGGATCGTTTTTCAAAAATATTGGTTGAAATATTTTTCCGGAAAAAAATCAGAAAGTTTGAGAAATCCTCATGAGAAAAACACAGATGGACAATACTTGGAACGTGGAAAATTTGCAAAAATTTCAAAATTTTCACTGAATATGGAAAACATAATTCTGGATATTTTCAGTGACTTTCACAACAATCGAATGACAAATAACAAAGAAAACGCAATAAAAGTATACATTTTATTGAATATTGAGAGCAATTTGTTTTTCAATGTGTATAATATGTGAAAGGTTGCAGCACCATGAATATCAACAAGTCGCAGTGAGTTTTTTGAACGTTTGAAGTAATCCAAGGTCCGTAGTTGTTGATTAATCTGACGAAATATTATTCATTCTGGATTTCCATACTTCTGAGCTCATCTCACAACGCAGATCCCGCGTTTTCCTAATAATAATCGAATACAAAATCAATGAAGTTGGAAAAACGCACATGAATAATAAATCACACATGAATGACTGAAGAAAATAATGAGATTAATAAACAGTGGCCCAATATGATAAAGTATCAGTATGAACGGAGATATGGAAATGATATGAGGAAAATACAAGAATGACGGATAATAATACTAGGCATGTGAGTACGGATGGTTTCTCAAAACATTCCACAATGTCAAAAGACTCTTTCAATTCTGCAATTAAAATGAGAGTGAAGTAGAAAGGCTTCGTGTTACAATTATTCATGTTTTCACTCGAATTTTATTGTCACACGAAGCTTAATTACAATAAAAGTTAATACCAGTACATATAAAAGGAGCATTCAAAATACTTGTCAAAAATATGAAAAAATATAAATGCATTAACTGTAATAAGTTACTATAGGCTGATATAGATAATATTGATTGCAATGATGATTCTAACTAGGAAAACGCGTTATGTGTTGCCGCGTTGATGGATGAGCTGGAACATATCACCTTATCTTTGGATTGGTTATTATATATATATATATATATACACCTTGAGATCCAAACCATTACATCACTGCCATCTTATTTGTCATTGATAATTTATATGATAATAAAGAAGGCTTTGTTTCAATCGTTTACATTTCAAGAGGTGACACCTGTGGCTTGGATTTAAATGGTATATTAATAGCTTTGAGTGATTCAAAAAAATAACATTATATATTTGTTTACATCAAAACGGCCAATTCGATTTGGGTGAAAGTTCGGAATGATGTGTATGATTATTTTATTGAAATTCCCTGAGAATTTGAAATGTCTCGAATGAAAATTATTTCACGAATATTTTTCTCTGGGTTATTCTAATCAAATTTTTCAAAACTTCAAAATGAGTTTTCTCAGAAGTGGTTCAACCGATTGCGCCTCAAAACTTCACAGTATCAAATTAAATAATGACACTTGTGTATGCCAAGTTTCAACTGATTTTGAATTTTCGTTCAACCTGTGGAGCGTGAAAAAAAAACAGTCACTTTTTCTTCGAGTATGGCGAAATTAAGTCTTCGCCTCGCTCATCCAATGAATTTCTGTCAGAATCAAGCGAATCCACACATCTTGACTGAGATCAGCTGTTCTTCTCAACTGTAGAAATAACAGCTCGAGAAGTTATTCGAATCCTCGTCTAGCGTTGATTCCACAATATCTCCAGACCATCCCCGCCACACATCACGCCTTGGCCTCCACCACAGATAACAAACACCACACATAAAACACGCGTCTTCAACACTACTTGATCTATGTCGAGGAATTTCGATTAACTGAAACTTTCTGTTCTAAAAGTGAGTGTAGATTTGTGCGGTGGGGGTGGGGGGGGGGCTTTACCCGGTCTGGATTGATGCATGGTATACAAGCGGGCGTGTGTGTGTGTGGGGGCGGACTGGGGGTGGGTGGGGGTGGGGGGGTGTAGACAGACCTCTCGGGGGGTCGCTAGGGTGAGACTTATGCATTTTGCATGTCAAGGCTTCTACTCGCTACACACTTTCGATCTCTCCCAGAGAGATGAATCTCGACATTGTGCTCGGTCGAGCAGAAGCTCGCAGCCTCCACTACTGGATCAAACCGCCGACATGTTCTCACTCGTTCGGAGGAAGAACCAACTAGTTTATTATTTTTTCGAGTTTTTTTTCCTCCCTCTCTTTGAGAAAGATGTGAGATTTGTTCCTGGGGGTTTTTAAATGAAGATCGGGCGGAGTTGATGTGACGTCATCTCTGTGTCGAATGAAGGAGGAGGCTGCGGTGCGTGGGAAATGGAAATTCATTTTTATTCGCATGGCGATGAGATTAAAACTGTGGTTCGAGCGACAACACGTGCACGGCTTGAAGCGACAGTGAAAGTCTGTTTCGGTCGTCTGATACCTGTCAAGTCGCATGCAATGTAACATGGTCGATTGGTTAGCTTGATTCACTGATGATCGTCCGTGTGGCTCCCGAGTAGAATCAGGGAGGAATAGTTGGATGAATTGTGCGAAGAATGATCGCAGAACTATAAATATATCAGAGATAATAAGTGAGTAGATTAGAGGATGAATATTCGATATTCATCCCCATGTTTGTTATTATCATCTTTCATTTATATTACAAGGGATTAAAATGGAAAACGAGACTTCGACCTCTAATTGTGTTCTCAAGATGGACATTGAGCCAGTTATCAATATGAAAATGTCAATATTTTTCTATTACTGGGAAAACGCCATATATGCGTTGTTAGACGAGCGGATAGTAATAGTATGTCGATTTCTCTGACAAACTTCCGCCTTCATTCGCCAATTGGGTGATATTTTAGTTATAAATGGGTAAAAACTGCTTTGAGTGGTTCCAATTTAGCACATTTCATGTTTTTTCTTCAAAATGGCTGACCCGATCAAGCTGAGAATTTTCAGAGATGTGTATCAGAATAAAATTCAACTCACCACAAAATGTCATTCTTTTTTCAATGAAAATATTTCCTTTTTTTCCGCCGTGTTATTCTAATGAGTATTTTTGAAATTTCTAAAATTCATAAAAAGAAAAGTTACCACCCGATGATGCCACAAAACTATACAGATCTAACTTATATGAGGAACCATGATGGAAGAAGTTTGAAGTTGATAGCTTTAGCCGTTTGACCCGTGGAAAACCGACAAAAGAGCAAAAAAAAAAATTAAGAAAAAACATAAAAATGAACACCAATTATTTTCAGTATGTCAAGTTGAATCCTTGCTGAAGCTCGTCTAATCATAATTATCATTTTGAAATTGGGAACAATATAATCGGTTCTCGATTGAGGCTATAGATGAACTGTAGGATCGTTCGGACGGAGAGAAACAAGGGTCATATTGCCAACTCAAAATATGAATAATAATGAGCAAGCACGAATAGTTCACGATAAATCTTGGAGTGATGATTCCAAGGGTGAGAAAAAATCGAATAATGATTTGGGAAGAAAAAATCGTAAATTCTCATCCCAATCATCCTTCATTTTTCATTCTTGAATCCTTTTCTCTTCTCTCTTTTCAGAATCCTCTTTTCTCCATCATTTCTGTTCTCTCCGATCTTCTGTATATAGATGACCTATCATCTGAACTAAATTGTATCCCCTCCAATAGTAGTGAGTTACAATACCTGATGATAATAACAACTCAATGGTAGATGATAGAATCATATAACACAGGTAAATGGGAAAATAATTCAAATAAATAGAGAGAAGCCCGCATGAGAGTAACAAGCTCTTGTGTGCGAGCTATCTCTAAAAACAAGCTTTTGACGGTTCGTAAACACAAATAATCAAAATAAGAATTGGCTCTCTTATACAAAAATTACCTTGTGATGCCAATTTTTCTGAAAATTTCAATTTGAATCCTCGTCCCAACCTTGTCTCAATATTTTCATTATTGATTCATCTCATATTCATCATCATTCATTCATTCATTCATCCATGCGTGCCTGAGATTCATCTTCACTCGACAGCCGCGTCATATATCCTGATTGCTCACTCGGCGCGGCAGTGTTTTGTTTCATGGCAGAGTGGATGTGTTTCCCATGGTTATGTTTTTCAGTCCGCCCGAAGCGGTTTGTTGCCTCGTATGAACATGCGTATCACGGCTCTGATGGGTTGGTCCGGGGATATTGCTAATACCCGTGCATGATGTGATGGACTGGTTATGATCCAATACCGAATGCTGGGTAAGAGATCATCTCCACGAGGAGAAATCACGAGATATATAATTGATGAAACTAGGCAAACGCGTTATGTGTTTCCGCGTTGATGGATGAGCTGGAAAATATCGACTTCAATTGGATTGGTTATTATATATATATATATATATATATATATATATATATATATATATATATATATATATATATATATATATACACCTTGAGATTCTTGAATTGATAAAATTGATGATTGTATAATTACTGATTCATCAAGAAGTGCAGACAAAATTCTCAGAAAAATGCTGATGACACAAATTGTATAATACCAGAAGTGGGAAGGATAATTTTATGTAACAGAAACACTCGATATTTTTGCTATTTATTTTCACCTCGATTGCGTATCGTTACACAAATAGTACGTGACATATTGTGAATTTTAATCAAAAATCGATGTTATTCAATGAGCTACTTCTCCGAATGGTGTGAAGCAGTTTCACTACAACTTATTCAGACGGAAAACCACTACATCCCTCGTTTACCTCAACACTGAACATGTTGGTGTGAGGGGGGGGGGTGTTCCTATTGAGTATTTATACCATGTTTAACGGTCTCAAGTTCACAAGATTATCGGCCACAGTTTATATTTCATAGTATCCAATAAATCGAATGAACTCTTTCTCAAAACAAAACAGGGAATTCATATCTAATAAAAACGGATATAGTATCCCCATTAGATTCTATTGGAGCCACTCGCAACAGGGGAATGAAACTCATGAATCTGATATTAGTGACCAATCATAATAACGAGTGGTTCCACGGATTATCGCTCATCCAATCATTGGTAACTAGCACACTAGTAACTATTGGTTACGATAATTCATAATCAAAATATTTCCTTGGAGAATGTAAAAAGATCTCACAATTCATTTTCTCCCCGAAGTGATTCAGTACTTTTATTACAGTAATTGTCCCAGTGAATGTCTTGAAAACAAACCGCTCTGTACTTATCGCCCGAACCGCAACGCTGATGATTTACCGCCGCGTTTAAATCATCACAAAACCTGTTTGAATGAACATTTATTGGAAAATCATTTAATTTCATTTCCTCCGTGAAATTGTCATCGTTTGTCTGCTTGCACGCGACCGTTTTGTCTGCTCTAGCCCGTGAAGCTAGCAACTCGTTTCCGCACCGGGCTGCGCGCGCAACTCCCAGCAGGACGCCAACTTGCCGAGCAACCAGCTAGAGTAATAAATAATTTCGAGAATGGACAATTTTGCTGGGGGCCAATTTCATTAGCGTAAAACGTAATTTGTCATTGATGACATGTAGTCGTTTGTATGCCGGATGGAATTAAAAATACGTATACTTTTGTTTTATTTTTGTTTGAGCTGTAATCGCTATAGATTGCGTCGTGTTGCCCCGAACTAATTATAGGCCATTACGCCGGCAGCGCTGCCAGCGGACTCGTTCGGCAACAACGGACCGCGAATCACTTTGTACGAATATGTAACATTTTATTAACGACGTGATAAGAGGGACCTACACACTGTGTGAAGTTTTCAGTGTCATCGTAACATATAAACGATCGTCGTGGCTTTATGTTCGAACATGATGTTGTGAAACTGCTTCACAATAGTCAGAGAAGCATTGAATATAATACTGTGGATCTAGAATGAACATTTCAAGTAGGTATGTGATATGTTTTACCACAATAAAATAGAATCGTTCTGTATGTAATTCATTGGAGAAACTGCAGATGGAATGGTAATTGATCATCGGACGAGCTTCAGCGAGGATTCAATTTGACTTACTGTAAAAAATAGGTGTTCGTTTTTATGTTTTATTTTTATTTATGTTTTTTGTCGGTTCTACACAGGTCAAACGGCTACAGCTATCAACTCCAAACTTTTTTTCATAATGATTCATCATCTTACTTAGATCTGTACAGTTTTGTGGCATCATCGAATGGTAACTTTTTTTTGTATGAATTTAAGAAATTTCAAAAATGCCCTTCAAAATAACACGGCGGAGAAAAGAGAAAATATTTTTATTTTGAAAGAGAATTAAATTCCGCGTGGAGTTGACTTACATCTTGATACACATTTCTGGAAATTTTCAACTTGATCGGGTGATCCATTTCGAAGATAAACCATGAAATGTGCTGAATTGGTACCACTCGAAGCAGTTTTTACTCATTTCTAACTTAAATGTCACCCAATTGGCGAATGTAGGCAAAAGTTTGGCTAAGAAGTCGACATACTATTTATTTCTGCTCGTCCAACAACGCATCTATACCGTTTTCCTAGTGTGGCTTGAATTCTTCTTATATTAATTGTATTCAGATGCGCGATAGCGGAGATTTCATCCCACTCTTATGAAGCTTTGTGTGTTTTTTGTTTTGTTTTTGTTTCAAGGCCTGCACAGGTCACAGAATTCCACTGATCGATATGAAAAAGTTTTTTCGTACACGCGAACTCATCCAACATGGAATTATTTAGTTGTTTCTGGAATGAATCGGTTGGACCGATTTTTGAAATATCATCTCATGATTTTCAAAAACCCCATAAGATCAGGCCAGGCACGAAAATTCAATAAATGAAATATATTCTAAAACAATTAAATTATCCTTGAATGTGTACACATTAATAATATTCACATTATCATCTCGTTCGCAATTCGAGCCGGCCGTTTCGAAGAAAAAAAATCGAATCAACTGTATTTATTCATCAAAAATATAGAAAAAAATAGCAGAATTACCGGTATGTTGCCAATATTCACTTCTTTCCAAATTCAATATTGACTCAAGAATAGAGTTCTCTTCATATTTGTCAAGGTGTGTAGAACACAAGATTCGATAAAGTAGCAAGGGTAGAACTACTTTAACGTGTAGTATACTTCATCAGGATATCTCGCTCATCTTACAACGCATATGTTGCGTTTGCCTGGTATATCAAAACATCATTTGTAGTAGAAGTAGTGTTTATTCCTTCAACCCTCTTTCGAGGAAATCGGTACACAATTTACATATTCCACAACATAAATATATATACACTATGACATTTAGCGGAAATCAGACGATTTTAAGTTGACAATGTTTTTTTTTTTACTGCATTATTGAGTGTATTTTACATTTATTATGATATTGACTATTCATATACTGGTACTTTATTGTAAACAGTCATCTGAATGAAAAAAATAATAAATAAATAAATAAATAAATAAACTCACAATTGACAATTGAGCATTACAATTGAGTATGGCAGTGAGCCATCATTTATAATTATCAACGAATTAGTAATTATAGTAATTATCGCCCTCGTGATGCTCCGTTCAAACGATCCTATCTTTCATCCACAGCCTTAATTGGGGAACAATGATTTCGTATCAAGTTTCGATGTTATTAAAAAAAAAAATTATAGTATATCAATCAAATAATTGAACAAATAATGATACATTAAAAGATTTCAGATTGATCGATATTAGATTGTCGACGTCATGATAACAAATATCATGATAATTCTCGAACAACTCATGATATTTATTTATTTATTCATTTATTCAATCTTATACCAGTAGATTCACAATATGTGGTCCATCACATGTCATGTGCCATGAGAACATGGGTTGAACAGCCGAGGTCGCGTCAAGCTGATGTTGCTGGTGGAGGTGCCGGGTTTCCTTCCAATAGTAATAGTATTGGTGAACTTCAATCTTATTTCTTGATCAGCATATCACACACTAGTCCACTCGAACGTGAACATTGTATGAAACAGTCTGATAGATTGTGCACAAGTCTGGAAATACGTCACAGACTGGTGAAATGTGAGAATGGAAACAATATATACATTGCAGGGGCCGAATCCACAACAGGTCATAACTTTGATCCGTCTCAAAGTTACGACAATTTCCAGAGGTAATAACATATTCGATCTGTTATTTTCGATTTTTTCTTCTCAATGAATGATAGATTGATGATAATGATGTGTTTATTTGGACGAGCTTTAGTGAGGATTCAATTTGACATACTGAAAAAAATTGGTGTTCGTTTGTATGTTTTTTTTTTATGTTTTTTTCGGTTCTCCACAGGTCAAACGGCTATAGCTATCAACTCCAAACTTTTTTTCATCATGGTTCCTTATTTAGCTTAGATCTGTATAGTTTTGTGGCCTTATCGGGTGGTAACTTTTATTTTTATGAATTTTAGAAATTTCAAAAATACCCATTAGAATAGCAAGGCGGAAAAAAAATTTAAAACAAATTATTTTCAAAAAAATTAAAATTTCGTGAGAAGTTGAATAACATCTTGATACACATTTCTAGAAATTCTCAGCTTGATCGGGTGAGCCATTTTGAAGAAAAAACATGAAATGTGCTTAATTGGTACCACTCGAAGCAGTTTTCACCCATTTATAACTAAAATGTTACCCAATTGGCGAATTTAGGCAAAAGTTTGGCCATGAAGTCGACATACTATTACTATCCGCTCGTCTCACAACGTGTATATGGCGTTTTCCTAGTAAGGATTGAACTCTGAGCCGGAACAATTGTATGACCTTTAGTGAATTTGGGCCCAGCTAGATAAGCTCAGGTCATTACGGTGGTCACAGAATATTCTCCTAATATGAATTCATCAAAATTATCAGACGAGCTTTAGCGAGGATTCAATTTGACAAACTGAAAAACATTGGTGTTCGTTCTCGTTGTTTTTTTTATGTTTTTTTGTCGGTTCTCCACAGTTCAAACGGCTACAGCTATCCACTTGAAACTTTTTTTCGTCATGGTTCCTCATCTTACTCAGATCTGTATAGTTTTGTGGCATTATCGGGTGATAACTTTCATTTTTATGAATTTTATAAATTTCCAAATACCCATTACAATAACACGGCGGAAAAAAAATTATTTACGAAAGAAATGAAATTTTGTGTGAAGTTGAATTACATCTTGATACACATTTCTGGAAATTCTCAGCCTGATCAGGTCAGCAATTTTTAAGAAAAAACATGAAATGTGCTGAATTGGTACCACTCGAAGCAGTTTTTACCCATTACAATTGGCGAATGTGGGCAAAAGTTTGGCAAAGAAGTCGACATACTATTACTTCCCGCTCGTCCAACAGCGCGTATATAGCGTTTTCCTGGTAGTACACACGGTGCAACAGGAATTGCTTGACCTTGAGTTCAAAGGGACCATGACTCAAGCTCAGGTCTTCAAGATGACTCGGGAGAGCATCACAGATGGGAGCTCCAGCAGTTCTGGACTCACGTCCGGTGACCTTCAGGAACACTCGTTGTGGTACAATCATCCACTGCTGAAGTCCGAGCAGAGAGATCGCATTCCATCGTCGTGTGACTCAGATCGGATAGGAATCAACGGATTCAAACTTGTCACTTGTCACTTGTCGAGATACTCGATTTGAATATGTAGTAACAAGGCTGTAAGAGTTGATATAACTGGTAGATGATTGATGTAGAGAAAAGCTGTGTGGTTGGGGTGAGCTAGTTGGGTCAAATTTTACCATATAAGGATGTTTCATCCCGTATAGTGATCAGGTTCAATCGGAGACAGCTGCTGATGATTGGCTGTTGTTCTTGTTGCCATGCCGCCCAACTGACGGTCACGTGATGTTCTTGTTGCCATGACGCCCAGCTGATTGTCACGTGTTGTTGCCATGCCGCCCAACTGACGCTCACGTGGTGTTCTTGTTGCCATGACGCCCAGCTGATTATCACGTGTTGTTCTTGTTGTCATGACGCCCAGCTGATTGTCACGTGATGTTCTTGTCCTCAGTGCCGCCGAACATCGACGACTCGCTGAGCAGCTCGGACGTGATCGTGCGTGAGGGAGCCAACGTGACCTTGGGTTGCCACGCGTCCGGCTCGCCCGAACCCAGCGTCAAGTGGAAGCGTGACGACGGCACCAAGATCACGCTCAACAAGTCCTACTCGGGTGAGTTGCGCGCGCAGGCAGGCAGGCAGGCTCCAAGGCGCTCGTCTTCAGGCATGCAGAATGCCCAATGTGAGAGACTCAGTACCTCCTCAGGAATTCCAGTGTTATCAGGGGTGGATATACGTCCTTGATAACACTTTAATTCCTGAGAAGGTACTGAGTCTCTCACATTGGGCATCGTGCGCGCCTGAGGAGTACCTCGGGACTGCCCGTGTTATTAGGGGTCCTACCTATATGAGGAACTCAGTCACCATGATGTGCACCATGAACGTTTCCCTGCCTCATCATCTCACATCGTTCAGTGCAGTTGCTTATCAATCAAGAGGTCCGGGGTTTGATTCCTTCACGAAGTGGTGTTTTCCAATGATAATAATATCCATCATATATATCTATCTATATATATATATATATATATATATATATATATATATATATATATATATATATATATATATACATATATATATATATATATATATATATATATATATATATATATATATATATATATATATATTTATATATATATATATATATATATGTATATATATATTCACAGCTATATGTCAGATACATATTGACCGTACGTGACGAATGGCTCTAATCGCAGGTCCGTATCGCGTGTTTGTGTTCCAGTGTCCGAGCTTGACGGCGAAGTGCTGGAGCTGACGAAGATCAGTCGGCTTGACATGGGTGCCTACCTGTGCATCGCCTCCAACGGCGTCCCCCCCACGGTCAGCAAGAGGATCAAGGTCAGCGTCGACTGTGAGTACCACACACTTCTCTTGCCTTGTCTTGCTTCTTTGACTTGTCACACGAACACGTGTTTGACTGATAGAAAAAAGATAACGATTTGCCTCAAGACTGAACCACCTTGATATTCAAACAATTACGTCACTGTCCTTCATTTCCTGACCAAGTGTGAACACATGTCTGGCAAATAGGCAACAGAGAACTAAAATCTCATCTCAGAACAGTCGAGTCGGATGGGGATGAGAAAATTCAACTCGGGGTGTGCCTCAAGGCTCCATACTCGGCCCTATCTCATCCAGTATTCTTTCAAATGACACATCAGCGAACATGTTTTTTTTTCAATTGGTCACATACACTGATACAGAAAGAAAAACACAACAACAACAAAAAAAAATATCCACAAAGCCCTTCAAAAATGGCTGAACTATGGGTTCAAATAGTGAATTATGAGTACAATTCAAATTCGGACGTATTTCTCAAACATTACAAATAATAAAGTAGTTGAAGTATGAGAAGCATGTGATAATGCTTCCAATTTACCGTGATAGCTCAGAGAGTGAATCACAAAGATCTCAAAAATGACATGAGTATAGTTTCAGAGGAATTAACGTATGGTGTCGAAACCATAACTTGGAAATCCACTGTGAATATATATATATAAGGATCATGATGATTAAATATGTTCGGTTCTTTACTCGGTTCAAAAATCTATAACGATTATATCATGGAGAAGTTGGAAATATTCGAGCATATTGTGAATTGTTATGTTTGGAAGTGGTTAATAGACGCAATTGGGATGGTCACATGGACCATCAAGATGGAAATCTTTCCTCTGTTAAAGTCCTTGTCAACCAATAGAGTAGCCAAGTTTTCCTGACAGCGTTTTATGCGAATGTCCTATTCAAGATTAGGTACGAAATTATAATGTGGAGAGATACTGATGAAGCTGTGAAAGTATTTGATTTTCAAAGGAAAGTAGTTAAAGCGGTGACACGAGAGGGAAATAGATTTTCTTGCAGAATACTTCACAAGACATTCTCCATTCCAAGCGTGCCTCATTATTAAAAATATTGTTTCATTTGTGAAAGATGATATCCACTGATTCAATATGATCGATAATATCCATGATTTTGATACGATGGCAAGAAATAATTCAAGATCGATAACCACAAATACAAACTTCTATGAAATCGTTCAATGATGGCTGACTCGAGGATCTCTGACTATTCTCCGAAATTACTCGAAGAAGTTACAAGTTGATACGTATTCGAAGCCAATGTACAAATGTAGCTTATCAACAATTGTTATTATATGGTTTCAAATTTCAAATTTGAATTAATTATCATTCCATATTGATAAATATTAATAATGATGATGATATTAATAATTGTTTTTTCATCGGCGACTGTAGAAGGAATAATCTTTATTGGTCCCTGACTATAATATAAGACAGGATAGCAATCAGTATAAGAAATACATAGAATAATATGGAGAAATAGATTGAAAATATTACACATTGATACATGACAAGGGAACTGATCGGATAGAAAAATGTAAAATAAAAATGGGATTGAATGAAATAATAAGGAGATTTAGTGATTACAGTGAGATTATAGTATGATAAAAGTCAGAACATTAAGAGTAAAAACGTTTACTTAAAATACAATGATCGTAGTAACAATCATAGATGACTTGAATAATAATCAACAGAATGAAAAGCATACAAAACTAAGAAGTTATTCACGCTATACTTGAATACGTTGATGTTGACAATTGACTTCATGTTCACTGGCAAGTTGTTGTCCAAACTACAATCACAATCGAACGAAATTTCCACCCTTGATGATTAATATCGACGTAACTGAGTTTTGCTAATTTGTGATAGTTTATTGTTCCTATATTCCTGCTGGTCATGCATCTCACTGCCCGGATGAAAAAATCAGGAATTCACCATACATGACTTTCAAATTATTTTCAATTCCCAGGAGTTTTTCTCCATGTTTTCTTCAATTTGTCAAAACTTTACGGCGTGTCCATGAATATAAACAAATGTTATGTGGAAAATAACCCAAAAATTATCATTCCAATCAATTTGGGATGGGGATGATATGGTGATCTTGATCAAAATTACCCATATTCCTTCGGAATATTCATTGTAGCATCGTTTTTGTTCCAGAAAACATATATCCCCAAGCACGGTCCGCCATAACCCCAGTTCTGGACATGTTTGACTTCCCCACAATTGATCTGTCAATGACTATGGACATATAAGTCTCAGAACTATCTCATCACATAAATCGCGTGTTCTCAATAGTCCTGAGGAGTAATGATATTTGGTATCTATATTATCGATAGTTCCTGATCATGACACATATACGTAGGTTAATTCAGGCCTATACGTACAAAAAATTTCTGATATTTTTTTGAACGAATTGACCGATGTAGATCGTCCGCCCTCGTGATGTCACAGAATATAGAAACCAATCAAGTGGACAGTGAAGCAGGGGAAAATAGGGAAATAACCAATCAAGGTATCTAACATTTTTCCTGCTTCGTATAGGTCACACCCATCTACATTGGTCAATTGACCAATAGTATCTAGTATCTAGTATATACAAATCCAATTATTATTACTATAGGAAAACGCCATATATGCGTTGTAAGACGAGCGGATAGTAATAGTATGTCGACTTTTTCATTTGCTGCAATTAAAGTGGAGGAATTGTATGGATATTCCATCACCGATCATTTCACCGACATTATGAAAATACGGAATACAGTTCACACGTTTTGAAGGAAATCTTGAGAAAACGTTATTTTGGTTTTCATAGCTTATATTTTGCTCCTTGCTCCTCTATCAACGAAGTCTATGTATAATAAATATGCTTTTTCTAGTTCGTTGTGAAAACATATTTGAGAAAATCTTTATGATTGCCAAATTTTTGCCCACATTCGCCAATTGGGTGACATTTAGGTTATAAATGGGTAAAACTGCTTCGAGTGGTACCAATTCAGCACATTTTATGTTTTTCTTCAAAATGGCTGACCCGATCAAGCTGAAAATTCCCAGAAATGTGTATCAAAATGTAATTCAACTTCACGCAAAGTTTCATTTTTTTCGGAAAATATATTTTTTTTCTGCCGTGTTATTCCAGTGGGTATTTTTGAAATTTCTAAAATCCATAATGATAAAAGTTACGATCCGATAATGTCAAAAAACTACACAGATCTGAATTGAATGAGGAACCATGACGAATAAAGTTTGAAGTTGATAGCTATAGCCGTTTGACCTGTGTAAAACCGACAAAAAAACATATAAACGAACACCAATTTTGTTCAGTAAGTCAAATTGAATCCTCGCTGAAGCTGGTCCAATTATTGTTCATGTGATCAGAGATTAGCATATTTATGGGTCATTCATGAATTGAACATGGATAGTTCTATAAAAATATGATGATGAGCATTTGATAACACATTCGAGCAATAACTCAACCCCAACTCATCCATCTAACAACGCACCTATTGCGTTTTCTCTCCAGGAACAATATGAAATAATGTCCTATAACTTGACAATGATCTTGTGAGCGTATTCATGCTTTCTATCACGCAGTGGCGTTCAAGTTTCTTCATCTTATGCGATGTTGAAAACATATTTCACTAGAATCGAAGTCAACTTGAGTCCATCATCGGAATTAATCTTCGGGAGACGTCGTTTTGTCAAGCAGGGAGTTCGGAGCACGAACTGCCTGGAAATAAGAGGGGAATAAGAGGGAATATACAAGAGGGATTGAAATAGGATTTGACGGGTGAAGGAATAAAAGGAAATGGAAATGAGAAAAAATACTTTTTTACTTGCACGAGTTGATGTTGGGAGCTCGTTTATCAATTCGACAGTCCGTTTTGCGAAGATTTCTCCACCTTTTCTCGCCCCTATGGACACTTCACATATTTATAGGAACACTGAAGATGGAAACTTGACGGATAATAACCTTCGTTACTCAAAAAACATTCTTTCGTTTTGACTCGACAATAAACATCATCGGGCGACGTGTTGAGAGAGTCATGGCGATCGGATGTCCTGTCGGAACGATCGGTTGTGTGCCACCGACAATAGTGGAGTGGGGAGTTTTTTCTTTTCTATCAAATTGATTTCTATGATTGGAATTATTGTAAGTTGATTTGGAAAAAGGAGTGAGATCTCAAATTCTCAGCCCGAAGTTCGTGATGATAAACTCCTGTACGTTAGATTAAGTCGAATATACAATTTATATCCGAATTAACAAATATACATATCGTATCAAGTTCCAATGTCATCCGAGAGAAAAATAATGCAGATGTATATATATATATATATATATATATATATATATATATATATATATATATATATATATATATATGTATATATATATATATAAATATATATATATATATATATATATATATATATATATATATATATATATATATATATACATATGATTTCAATAGCTTCCTGGTTGACCACCAGTAGGTTATTATAATAAATGATTTTTAAAACTGTTTAAAAATTGCGACCTCCCCCGGGACGCAGAGTCCGACCTCCCCCGAGGTCGCAATTTTTAAACAGTTTTAAAAATCATTAAATATATATATATATATATATATATATATATATATATATATATATATATATATATATATATATATATTAAATATATAGTCATATATATATATATATGAATACATATATATATATATATATATATATATATATATATATATATATATATTTAAATATATATATATATATATATATATATATATATATATAAATATTTATATATATATATACATATATATATATATATATATATATATATATATATATATATATATATATATATATATATTTATATATATGTATTCGAATATATATATATATATATATATATATATATATATATATGTGTGTGTGTGTCGGTATACATATATATATTATGTTCTCGATATATTTGGTTACCATCGAAATGTTCATACAATCATCATTATCTCTCGATTGGGTCTGGGAAGTAATTGGTAAGACTGTTGAGAATCGTGACCTCTTGTTCGATTCAAGACCTCAAGACATGTTGGTACCAATAGAGTATCAGTAATACAACACAAGTGACAGTCCAGTAATATCAGTAGTTTGATTGGTCCCATGAGTTGTTGTTGTTGTTGATGTTACTTGCCTCCGATTCCACCTCCAATGAGTCGCAAAACAGAAGCGAGAGGAAAAACCCGATCCGAAAATATCTCATGCAAATTCAACTTCTTAATTAATATTATTTTCATTCGACGCGACGCGACTTGTGTTCCATAGAAAGTCGTCTCTCAGCTCGGCAAGAGCGTATTTTCATAATCAAGAGCTGCTATTCTTCTCTCCCTTTCCCCCTCCCCCCCCCCTCCTTCCCCCTCTTCCCGCAGCGCAGAGGGGATGAACTTGTTGCCTGGAATAATGCGAACCAAAGAGTCGCAATGTTTTCCAACAGATAAGCCGACAATGTATTTTGTTTATTTTCATTTTTGCACTTTCTTGGATAAAAATAAGCTGACTTTTCGAATGGCATTACTCTCGTCTCTGAAACGTTTGTTCAACAGTTCATCATGTAAACATCGACTATGAACAGAGTGTAAGACAATCAGATGAACAAAGTTTGAATCACTTACTGAATACTGAATAGGTTCAATCACAAATGAAGAGTTTTTATCTCTTCATATATTCTGTTACTTCCACAATATGGGACCATCAAATTATGAATTATACATCATACTAGGCCCTGAATCAGGACTGTATTTTGTGAATCGTTGGGATAAATCGATTTTTTTTTTTTTTGAAAATCATTAGGATAAATTGAACGACTGTAGAATAGTCATTAAACATTGCATTGAATATGTTCATTTGTATCCACTTCCACTTATATTCCAAGCACCAATCACTTTCAACCAAGGTCATCAGCGGTCGGATATACATACCAACCCATACGTATCAGATTATTTGATCAATTAAATGAAACAAACATGATCTATAGACGTCGGATTAAATATCATCGAGATTAGGGCATGATGAGATTAGGGTAACTTGTGTGATCGGAAGGATCTATTCATCCATCAATTATAAATATTCTGGATACGATATAAATATGTGTTGAGCACAACCTGAATTGAATCATGAACATAAGTATGAATGATACACAATAAGTTGTTACACACAAAGATGTGACCATTCCACATGTACATGAGAATTGATTGCGATTGGGAATCAATTGATGAAGTTGAGAGGAAAAAATTGAAATCAATGAAACCCACAGAAGTCAAGGCTTGTGTGTGGGAAAGGAGTTGGAGTGAAAAGAGAAATACACAAATTATCCCAAGATGGGGTGAGAGTACATGAGCCTAACGTTAGAAACATGAAATAATACAGATATTACAATTATTTGAAGTTCAACTGTTGATCAATATGTGAGTAACATTTTGGAAAACAATAATTATTGAATGAATGAATGAATGAATATTTGGGTTTTACTGCGCATCAACGACGGAGTTATATAGCGCAACAGTAATTTTTATGATTATATTAGAAATAATACATAATACACCATTCTGATTTAGAGAATATCGAAAACATCTTGAGCACTTGCAAGTAAAATAATATTATCAATGCTAAATTCAATGTGAATGAGAGATAAAGATGAAGGAATAAGATCCAACCAACTGAACTGAGATATATATATATATATATATATATATATATATATATATATATATATATATATATATATATATATATATATATATATATATATATATATATATATATATATATATATATGTATATTCAGGCTATGGATATCACTGGACACAATATCATATGTAACTACATAAAGTTTGAATAGCTGAACAGTATCTTTCCAAAAACTTCGGCCTTCACTGTGCAGCCAAGTATAGTTTTCTTTCGAAAACTGTTGAACACGATATTGGGAAGGAAGCGGTCGTGGCTCATCCAGTAGAAATCATCCTCACATCGACCTACATCACGGAGGAAAATCACGAAATACCTCTGTGAGAATCAATGGTGTCGGGTATCGAACCAGGTCCGATATGCCCCTCACCTCCTGGATCACTCGATTCAAGCGCGTGGATTATTGATCGCATCACAATGATTGTAGTTCCAAACAGTGAATGAAAATCCTAATTACACACTCAGTTCGTATGAATTGATAATAATTGCAATGATTGGTGATTATAAATGCACATTGTTATCTTGATTTATTGATAGATTCATTGAATTCCACTGCGAGCAATAATCAACCTATGATATGTAGCACATGTCTCTCCAATCCCATTGTTGCATGCAAATGACTTCGCTTGGCGGAAACTATATATTAGAGTGTGCACAATTATTTTGAATGAATGTTGGTTCCAAGTTGAATTGTATTGGGCATAAATTGAACCAATCACCAAAATCAATATATTTCTCCACTCGATAGAATCGAATTGAAAACAGTCAGTGTATATGGTATATATATATATATATATATATATATATATATATATATATATATATATATATATATATATATATATATATATATATATGTATATATATATTACTCTTCTGCATACCACTCAATTGAATAATGTCATATTGATTTCTTCACTAACAAGGCAAAATACCAGCAACTCAGTTTCTGTAAGTCACTGGCCTTGTTTCACCTCCTGTTCTCCCACTCCTCCACACTTTCCACCTCGACGAAAAACACCTTGCGTCAGTAACTTAACTCACTCTCCCATCTGCCTACTCTCTTCTACACCTACTCTCTCCTTTGCTCACTCTCTCATCTGCCCACTCTCTTCTTCACCTACTCTCTCCTTTGCTCACTTCCCCATCGGCGCACTCTTATCTGCCAATTCTCCCATCTGTCCACTATATCATCTCCCCACTTCTTTCTCAACTCACTCTCCCATCTGCCAATTCTCTTATCTGCCCATTATCATATCTTCCCACTCACTTTTCAATCCTCTCTCTTATCTGCCCCCTCTCTTCTTTGCTCACTTCCTCGTCTGCCCTCCCTCCCATCTACCCATTTTCCTATCTGTCCAATATCCTGGTCACCCACTCTCCTACCTGCCCACTCTCTCACCTGCCCACTCTCCTATCTGCTATGACCAACTCACACAACTAACGAGGGGGGCCCTGTCTGATTGCAGTCCCCCCGATGCTGTGGATCCCGCACCAGCTGGTGGGCGTGCCCCCCGCCTACAACGTGACCTTGGAGTGTTTCACGGAGGCGCACCCGACGTCGCTCAACTACTGGACACGTGACGACGGCCACATGATCCACGAGAGCCGGAAGTACCGCGCCGAGTCGACCGTCGGGACGCCGGCCTACAAGACGCACATGCGGCTGACGATCTACAACATCCAGGAGCGGGACTACGGGACGTACAAGTGCGTGGCCAAGAACCCGAGAGGCGATGTCGACGGCGCCATCCGGCTGTACAGTAAGTCTCTCCTCACGCTCTCTCGACGTGGTCGTTACCTGGCGACACGATGCCGACATGTAACCATGGAGTTGTATTGTTATGGAGGTATAACTCCGTGTTGAAAGCTCAACCCACTTGATCACTTCCAATAGTGGGTAACGGCAGCCATGTTTACTGCTCAAACTGATTGTTGTCAGGTGTGGGCCTACAGACATTTGTTTTATATCCAGTAACTGGAATCAAGGCCTTCTATATCATTATCCAATGCCTTCTATATCATAACCTAATATGTAATGATGAATAAGGCCCTGCTGAATGACCAACGTGGGAGTAGCTCCAACTGGCAGTTGAATTAAGAACATGGCCGCCGTTTGGAAGTAACTGGCAGTACATGGCTCGTCGCTGAGTTGACCTCCATAACAATACAACTCCGTGGTGTAACCGTGTCACGACTGTCATTTGAAATAACGTCCTGGCCTGACTAGATCCGACAGACTAGACTCACATTGGATGATGTTCTATAGGCTTCTGTCAAGTGACGTCATTCATGGTTGAAAGAGACAGACAACAAGCCCACCATTTGGAATGAACCAATCAGAATGTTTGGTAGTCCACCAGTTCGCTGTGTTGCTATGGTAACTATCGTTTGCCATTTGTTGCGTGACAGAAACCTTTATACTAGGAGAGCTGAATACCATGACAATACCTGATCATAACAGAGTCACGGTCTCTTGGAAAGCGGAAATGCAACCCATTCCCAGCTCACCTCAACAGCAGTGTTGGGATTGTGTGTTATTAACAATGGGTGTTCACAAATACTGGACATGTTGCCATGGTACCTGGCTCTCCTGGTGGAGAGAGACCAATGGAAGTCACAGCCTGTTGGAGCTAGCCGGGCCTAGGATGTTATTCCAAGTGACAGTCGCGGTGAAAGTCCAGAATTGTTTCTCTCATCGATTTCAGCTCAGAGTAAGTAAGTTGATGTTTTTCGGGTATGATGATTGGTTCAAATTGGTTAGGTGCGACAAATTATTGCGTTCAAGTTATTAAGAATCCTCGGGGCTTCTCGCAACACTAACAACAACAACGACAACAACGACAACAACAACATCAACAACAACAAAAACAAGAACAACAACAAAAACAGAAACAAAAACAAAAACAAAAACAACAACAACAACGACAACAACGATGACGAGGTTCACATGATGTGATATGGACCAATGAATAGTGGCTGCCTATAATATTACTCCAGAACACTGGCCTGGAACATATCGGATGGGTATGAGATCTGGAAGATAAGCAATAGATGGTCTGGAATAAATTGTTGATAGATTATATCATCACAGACTTGGATAATAATGGTATTTTTCACAACAGATTCCATTCATTTGTTTTTCAACAATGTTGATAGTTGATATACATTGATTAGATATACGGACAAAATGATGATGATGATAATGATACTATGAATAGAATTCAAATCTGGTGGATATCATCAATGATATGGGAATAAATCATTTGCGAGAGAAATGAGGAGAGCAAAACATGTTCCCATTGATTTGGAACGCATTGATGAATCTAATTGAAGGAAATGAAGCAAGACCAACACAAGCCAGAGCCTGTGTGTGGAAAAGGCGGAGAAGAAATTGATAATCGATCAAATCGATCAAAGAAAACGAGCGGAATATTCTCAGGCCAATAATCACGCTCATATCTGCGTCAATCGTAGTTTACAATGTTTGGTGTTTGTGCGGATCATCTCGCCAAATGGGACGTCGAAACAGAAATACAGGAATCTATCATGAGAGAGTTTAGGAAATGAGAACGAATATTCATACAGGCATTTCTTGAAATTGATATTAATTCCACGGATATAATATATCCTCCACAGAGTCCAGATCTATTATTGAACGTGAACGTTGTATTCAGGGATATATTGAACATGATTCGGACCATGTATTGGAAACTCGTTGCTGAATAACATTTCGCGAGGAGAAATATCGTAGAGCTCGAATGTTTCCACTTTCAATGGGTGCAACAAAGCAGAGTCAGAAGTCGAGAGTCTAAACCAAACACGCGTATTCACCCATTCAAGTATATACAGTATTTATTTTCAGAATATAAAATACACAACCATTTTTTTATACATGATCGACATTATGTATTTAAACGTACGAAGTGTATTCACTCTGCTTGCTCAACCGTTACGAGCCGGGATAATAAGCAGTTCGCATTGTTGTGATTGGTACATTGCGAGGCTGCGGCCAGAGATCTCTGCGAGCCACGCTTCACTGCCCTCTTGACCGCGTCACGCAGATCTCGTGCTGGCAACACTGCGAGGCACGGCCGACTGGACTGCTCTGGAATCAATCACACCCGTCACTGAACTCTGCGCCAGCCAATCACCTGTGATCGATACACGTGGTCACATTCCTCAGGTCGGCAACACAGTCCCAGCTGCCTTATCGACCCTCCGCCAACCAATCAGCTGTGATCGATACACGTGGTCACATTCCTCAGGTCGGTAACACAGTCCCAGCTGCCTTATCGACCCTCCGCCAGCCAATCAGCTGTGATCGATACACGTGGTCACATTCCTCAGGTCGGCAACACAGTCCCAGCTGCCTTATCGACCCTCCGCCAGCCAATCAGCTGTGATCGATACACGTGGTCACATTCCTCAGGTCGGCAATACAGTCCCAGCTGCCTTATCGACCCTCCGCCAGCCAATCAGCTGTGATCGATACACGTGGTCACATTCCTCAGGTCGGTAACACAGTCCCAGCTGCCTTATCGACCCTCCGCCAACCAATCAGCTGTGATCGATACACTTGATGACATACCTCAGGTCGGTAACACAGTCCTGACTGCCTTATCGACACCAGTGGACCAATCAGCTGTGATCGATACACGTGGTCACATTCCTCAGGTCGGCAATACAGTCCCAGCTGCCTTATCGACCCTCCGCCAGCCAATCAGCTGTGATCGATACACGTGGTCACATTCCTCAGGTCGGTAACACAGTCCCAGCTGCCTTATCGACCCTCCGCCAGCCAATCAGCTGTGATCGATACACGTGGTCACATTCCTCAGGTCGGCAACACAGTCCCAGCTGCCTTATCGACCCTCCGCCAGCCAATCAGCTGTGATCGATACACGTGGTCACATTCCTCAGGTCGGCAATACAGTCCCAGCTGCCTTATCGACCCTCCGCCAGCCAATCAGCTGTGATCGATACACGTGGTCACATTCCTCAGGTCGGCAACACAGTCCCAGCTGCCTTATCGACCCTCCGCCAACCAATCAGCTGTGATCGATACACTTGATGACATACCTCAGGTCGGTAACACAGTCCTGACTGCCTTATCGACACCAGTGGACCAATCAGCTGTGATCTATACACGTGGTCACATTCCTCAGGTCGGTAACACAGTCCCAGCTGCCTTATCGACCCTCCGCCAGCCAATCAGCTGTGATCGATACACGTGGTCACATTCCTCAGGTCGGCAACACAGTCCCAGCTGCCTTATCGACCCTCCGCCAGCCAATCACCTGTGATCGATACACGTGGTCACATTCCTCAGGTCGGTAACACAGTCCCAGCTGCCTTATCGACCCCAGTGGACCAATCAGCTGTGATCGATACACGTGGTCACATTCCTCAGGTCGGCAACACAGTCCCAGCTGCCTTATCGACCCTCCGCCAGCCAATCAGCTGTGATCGATACACGTGGTCACATTCCTCAGGTCGGCAATACAGTCCCAGCTGCCTTATCGACCCTCCGCCAGCCAATCAGCTGTGATCGATACACGTGGTCACATTCCTCAGGTCGGTAACACAGTCCCAGCTGCCTTATCGACCCTCCGCCAGCCAATCAGCTGTGATCGATACACGTGGTCACATTCCTCAGGTCGGCAATACAGTCCCAGCTGCCTTATCGACCCTCCGCCAGCCAATCAGCTGTGATCGATACACGTGGTCACATTCCTCAGGTCGGCAACACAGTCCCAGCTGCCTTATCGACACCAGTGGACCAATCAGCTGTGATCTATACACGTGATGACATACCTCAGGTCGGTAACACAGTCCTGACTGCCTTATCGACCCTCCGCCAACCAATCAGCTGTGATCGATACACGTGGTCACATTCCTCAGGTCGGTAACACAGTCCCAGCTGCATTATCGACCCCAGTGGACCATCACGAGATGAGAGGACAGTCGCTATCCATAGGAACAACAGTTTGTGCCAACACATGCAGACGTTGTTGTTGTTGTTGTTGTCGTTGTTCTTGCGTGCAGCCTGATATCACAATGAGTATATCTGTGCTCCTACGTTAATTGAAGAGCACAATTCTATATTATATGACTCTGGAGAAATAGCAGAAACGATGAAACACAGGCGGAAACATGTTGATTTTGACAATTATATTGAAAGGGTTGAAAACATACCACTAACTAAAGCTCTTCGAGCAAGCACGTGTTGAACACTAGTGATCATTCAATCGTTGATTGTATATTGATACGATGATTGGTTTCACGTTGCCAACCTGGGCCCAAAATGTCCGCAATCAAGCCGGTAGGCAACATGTGAAGAGGCCTCTCAACGTTGAGCAACGTATCTCGGTCATAATAGATCCATTGTTCAGATTCTAGTTTGAAAGGGCTAGATTCATGAACTTGGTCATAACTTGATCGAATTGAAGTTGAGGTGAAAGCAGCAACAACAACAACAACAACAACAACAACAACAACAACAACAACAACAACAACAGCAACAACGACAACAACAACAGCAACAACGTCTGCATGTGCAGGTGACATGGTCCGATGAAAGGAGGCCACCGTTCTAGTTCCGGTGTAGTGTTCTAAATAAGAACGCGACATCTCATCTGGCTTTTTCCTTCCTGATTACCACGCTGCTCGATTGAATCGCATTCCGAGCAAACAATCGTGTTTCTTCGAGCGAAGACGTTCGCAATAATCCAGCTTTGTCGTATCGCAACAACAGAAACCCGATCTCGGTACGTGTCGCTCATTTCCGGGCGCAGACCGCTAGGTGAGCGCGCCGAGCGGTAGCGAGCCGAGCGCACCGAGCGAGCCGAGCGGACTTTGTCGTCATCTTGGCTGCACGATAGAATCATGCCGAGCTGATATTGGTTGACAAATTGCAACTGTAATTTGTGAAGAGAGTTGAACGCTGAAGGGTTGGATCGGTGGCTTTTGATGTTTTTATATTCCTTTGTCTACATCAAGTGACACTGAAATTAGTTCACCCCCACACTTTCGACTCCCCCTTCTTCCCCCCCCCTCTTCCCTCTGGCCCTACTCGATTCATTAGAGCAGCAATCAAAAGAACTCTGAGAAGTGTTTTCGTTGCTGAAGACTTACAAACAAAAAAATGATTAATTTCTCTGAGAAAATAATGAGTTTTCATTTATGACTCCGCACTCGGCACTTGTACCACCTCCCCCCCCAGCCCCCCTGATTTCTCTCGGCCCCCATGCACCTACACTCTTCTCTCTTTCTGTCTGCACGCAGCGTCCGCGCCGCCTTCCACCACCCCCGGGCCGACGACCACCGACACCACGCCTCGCAAGCCAGGTAACCTCACAAGCACTCTAGGCCAACCTAGACTGCACTCTAGGCCAATCAGACGAACTGGGTTGCACTCTGAGCCACAGAACTAAGCTCCACTCTAGAACAATCAAACAAGACTAGGCTCCACTCTGAGCCAATCAAACAGCTTATAGGCTTCACTCTAGGCCAATCAGACAGCTCATAGGCTTCACTCTAGGCCAATCAGACAAGACTAGGCTTCACTCTAGGCCAATCAAACAAGACTAGGCTTCACTCTAGGCCAATCAAACAGCTCATGGGCTTCACTCTGGACCAATCAGACAGCTCATGGGCTTCACTCTAGGCCAATCAGACAAGACTAGGCTTCACTCTGGGCCACAAGACTGGACTCCTCTCTAGGCTACAAGTCTAAGCTTCACTCTAGGCCAATCAGACAAGACCAGGCTTCACCTTGGGTCAATCAAACAGCTTATAGGCTTCCTTCCAGACCAATCAAACGAGACTAGTCTTGACTTTGGACCAATCAAACAAGACTAGGCTTCACTCTAGGCCAATCAAAGAAGACTAGGCTTCACTCTGGGCCAATCAAACAGCTCATGGGCTTCACTCTAGGCCAATCAAACAAGACTAGGCTTCACTCTAGGCCAATCAAACAAGACTAGGCTTCACTCTAGGCCAATCAGACAAGACCAGGCTTCACTCTAGGCCAATCAAACAAGACTAGACCTCACTCTAAGCCAATCAAACAAGATTGGACTTCACTCTGGACCAATCAAACAAGACTGGGCTTCACTCTGGACCAATCAAACAAGACTAGGCTTCACTCTTGGCCAATCAAACAAGACTAGACTTCACTCTTGGCCAATCAAACAAGACTAGGCTTCACTCTTGGCCAATCAAACAAGACCAGGCTTCACTCTAGGCCAATCAAACAAGACTAGGCTTCACTCTTGGCCAATCAAACAAGACTAGACTTCACTCTTGGCCAATCAAACAAGACTAGGCTCCACTCTTGGCCAATCAAACAAGACTAGGCTTCACTCTAGGCCAATCATACAAGAATAGGCTCCACTCTTGGCCAATCAAACAAGACTAGGCTTCACTCTTAGCCAATCAAACAAGACTAGACTTCACTCTAGGCCAATCAAACAAGACTAGGCTTCACTCAAAGCTAATCAAACAAGACTAGGCTTCACTCTAGGCTAATCAAACAAGACTAGGCTTCACTCTAGGCTGATCAAACAAGACTAGGCTTCTTTCCAGGCCAATCAAACAGGACTAGACTTCACTCTTGGCCAATCAAACAAGACTAGGCTTCACTCTTAGCCAATCAAACAAGACTAGGCTTCACTCTAGGCCAATCAAACAAGACTTGGCTCCACTCTAGGCCAATCAAACAAGACTAGGCTTCACTCAAAGCTAATCAAACAAGACCAGGCTTCACTCTAGGCCAATCAAACAAGACTAGGCTTCACTCTTAGCCAATCAAACAAGACTAGACTTCACTCTAGGCCAATCAAACAAGACTAGGCTTCACTCAAAGCTAATCAAACAAGACTAGGCTTCACTCTAGGCTGATCAAACAAGACTAGGCTTCACTCTAGGCCAATCAAACTAGACTAGGCTTCTTTCCAGGCCAATCAAACAGGACTAGACTTCACTCTTGGCCAATCAAACAAGACTTGGCTTCACTCTTGGCCAATCAAACTAGACTAGGCTTCACTCTTAGCCAATCAAACAAGACTAGGCTTCACTCTAGGCCAATCAAACAAGACTTGGCTTCACTCTAGGCCAATCAAACAAGACTAGGCTTCACTCAAAGCTAATCAAACAAGACTAGGCTTCATTCTAGGCTAATCAAACAAGACTAGGCTTCACTCTAGGCTAATCGAACAAGACTAGGCTCTTTTCCAGGCCAATCAAACAGGACTAGACTTCACTCTTGGCCAATCAAACAAGACTAGGCTTCACATTCGGCCAATCAAACAAGACTAGGCTGTCATGGCGAATCACACTGAACTTTGGGTTTTTTTGCCGCATACAGCAGGCTTCTCATCAAATCACACATGAATGTTCACACCAAGGTGTATCGAGGGTTGTGTTGGTTTGTTTGTCTCCTGAGGTGACAGGTCCACATACGAACAATGCCAAAAATGAAAGTGTTTTCGGCTTCAAATATGAACCGAATTACCGTTCAAATCTATGAACCTATCAATCGCAAGTCACCTGGTGGTGATATGAGGAACTTGAATTGTCCAAAAATACGTGTACGTCAGCTCAGCTGCAGCAACAGTCACCTGAAATGCCAATATTTGAGCCATACAGCAAGCATGACGCATAGTTCCATATTGTACACTATAGGTGGAGCAGCGATCGATGGATTCAATGAACATAATTGAGAGCCGAGTGAAACCACCATGTGAACTCGATACACCTGGGTTCCCACCTTCAGCGTTCAGTCATGAGTGTCCGGTTCGTGGCATGATGGCCTGTATTCCCCACACTTGTACTCACTTGTACTCACATGTACTCACCGCGGTCTCTGTTTCAGATCAAACCTGGGACACCGGGAACGAGCTCAACAATTCAGTCTATAACAATCCCAGCTATCTGGCAGAAAAAGGTGTGTATACAACAACTTGTCGTCAGGCACTAGTAGGATATTATAGTATATCGGTTCAGCTTGAGGCAGAAGTAAAAGTCTCTTTGCTACCTGGTTAGACCAGTTGACCATGTTATACTGCATAGGATCCGACAGGTATCATACGACAGAAACAGACTTGTACTTATGCTTCTAGCCGGACCTCCTGCCAGGCTCATAGGGACGGTGACTGTTTTGAAATGAAATGAAATGTTTCTCTGTTCGGACCTTTTTTTGAGAGGGAAAATTGTTTTTTCCTTGTCCTCGATTCATAGCGACGTCAGTTTGAAGGCGATGCAGATTTGTTCTTGATTATTCAGACTGCATATTCATTCTCAATCTATATGATTCTCACTTATAAATTGTTAGTAGACCCGCAGACAAGTCAGCTTTTTGGGTCTTTGCGGGTCTACAACGTTGTACTCATATATGGATGTTGAGATATTGATACAGAATGAGTGGTGATGACATATCATCATTCGGATGATGATGAAGATGAACTGAGAATTTAGGATGGGTCCGTATTGAAACTTGATGATATTCTCGAAAAATCACAGTATTCATAGATTCATCCCATTATCCAATCGGAATTCGGAAAAAAATATATAAAACTTTCGAAAATTGTAATGTTTAAGTTTAGAGGAGAAAACGCCTGGAGAATAATCGCCTCTGTGTTAAGCCTTGCCCCTGTAAGACGTACACAGAAACTCGATAAACGGATAACAACTCGTTCGACACCGAATCCGAATCTTCGCTTTACGCTCTCTGAATGAATAATACCGCTGATGACTTCTTCAGCTTGTTTTATATCCGAAGTCGAACGTTTTAATCCGTTCACAGCTCTCGTCACAATTGTTCCGACTCGTAACATCGCCGATCTTTTGTCTCGTGAAGACGGTTCGACTCCCGGTCGGGTCACAATGCCGCCTGCCGCGACCCATCTGTTCCATTCCCCACTCGACTTCTAATGAAACTTCCACCGTTCCCCACTTAGCATTAATTGCGATGCTCATTCAGGATTCCGTCTGAATGTGTTGCTGTCTCGCCGCCCAGATAGCGCCACCCGTCGAACCGAACAGATGTTTCAACTGTTGTGATGAGCAGACTTGGAACACGGTGTACAAGAAGCTAGTAACTTGATTCAAGTGAATATAGATTGGTCTGTTTAGAAATGGTTAGAAAACCAATGGGGAGCAAGAAATGAACTTTCTGGGCTCATAGATATATCACGCTACTTTCAATCGAGATACGTTACTCCTGCAGCCGATGAGTACATAATATGCTTGTTCTAATATCGGTGGCCATATTGGACATTTACAAATATAATCTGGGTGAGGCATTCTAATTATTATCACTAATATATGTCTGATATATTGTGGGAAACTTCCTGGTTTGCAAAGCGGTGTGAAGCTACTGCCGAGACACAAATATGTACGTCTTGTTAACGTTGAGTGACGTATTTTGTAGATTGAGAACGTGGTGATTAAACCAATCTTCAACTTGATCATGGACATTTTAACTTTCCCTTGTAAATGTCCAAGTTTTCATCATATACTCCTGAAATAATCATCTCACGTGTTGTTATTGAGTTATATTCGATCAACTATTTCTTGAGGTATTGGAATCGCCCTCGTGGTTTCCAGTTCGAAAGATCCTGTCTTTCATTCATAGCCCAGATTGGGTTAGAATGATCCTGTATCGAAAATGAATTTTCAAAATGAAATATCTTCATGATCGTACCCAATCAAAATGTGGGGAATTGACCAATCTAGATTGGCGTGACTTATACGAAGCAGGGGAAATTTAGATACCTTGATTGGTTATTTCCCCATTTCCCCCGCTTCACTGTCCACTTGATTGGTTTTTATATTTCATGACATCACGAGGACGGACGATCTACATCGGTCAATTGACAAACTGAAATCAATTATTTAGATTTCACAATTTGAATACCATTCTCCGCATGATTACCATCAGATTGTTTCCATGTGCGTATGAATGATTCATACCGAGATCACGTGACCGGGTCGGTGGAATCGGGAGTCGTGTTCAGGCGAGCGGGATCATGCTCCCAACACGAGCGACTGTCCGACTCGAGCGGTCGCGTCCTTTCACTTGTTGACGCGGGTAATGGGACAATTGATCGGACCACAACTGACTGCTCCTCCTCCCCTCCTTCCCTCTCAGCACACCCCGTGCACCTTACCTCCGACACTGAGCCCGTGCGTCCATGCAGGGCGAACTAGGGGATGCGTCCTCTCCCACCCAGTCCCCATATTCCCATGGGATCACAGCAGCTATCGTACCGATAGACAGATGAGAGAGCCTCAAAGCAATGCAACCAGGTGAAAAATAAAGACTGAAGATGTGCTGCTACCGTTGTGCAAATAACAATGATGTATTATACATCTCAATACGCATCCATCGTTAGTAGACATTGTATACTTCATAAGCTCTTCATTCATGAGAATAGAAATGTGGAAATATGTGTTCTCTTTTTTTTCGCGCAGTATTCTTTTCTGGTCCACATTTGAATCGTCTCTCAAGGAGAAATATCGTTCACGAATCTGGAAACAGTTACACTACTCCATGAAAGAATTGTCCTGGATCACAATGATTCAATTCAAAATATGACTTCGACCTGAATCATGACGCAAACCTGAAAGGTCCGAGTGATCCTCACGTTTCCCAGCTCTAGAGAGTCCACATCAGGAACAAGCATGAGCTTTGCATCCATGTAACTATGGTTGAAGGCTCAACAGATGTTTCCACCTGGAGAGATTAGATACTGGGTGAGAGAGTGGCCATCTTGATGACTATTTTATATTGGCTACTGAAATATCTCTCGCATGGACGCCATTTTTCATCCATAATTCAGATCATGTAATTATTTGAAAACGTGTGCTAGACAGCATAACATTGGTTGATAAACAACTTCAGTCGAAAGATCTGGCATCGCCTTGACTAATTGATGAGTTATTGACACTTTTTGACAAAAAAAATTTGGACAAAAAATGGCGTTCAGCGTGGGAGTTGGTCACTCTCTCCCCCTGTATCCGGCCTGCCTATTTTCTACCTAGGTATGACGTCAGAGTGTTGAGTGGTCGCTTGTGTTGCAGGGTCCAAGTACCAGTCGAACCTGAACGAGATCGACAAGTCGGAGCAGAAGTCGCCGCCCGACACGGCGGGCAAGGGAGTCAACACCTACAAGTGGCCGACTCCAGACATAGGCTGTAAGTACGACTCTCACTGTACTCACCAGTCATATACACTCACACGTTTATATGAATCTTCATCGGAGACTATGCTATGTTATACATGATTGCCGTTCGACACATAATTAGACGAGCTTTAGCGAGGATTCAATTTGACATAATGAAAAAAATTGGTGTTCGTTTTTATGTTTTTTTTTTTTTTTTTTTTTTAATATGATTCTTTGTCGGCTCTCCACGGGTCAAACGGCTACAACTTCGAACTTTTTTTCATTATGGTTTCTCATCTAGCTCAGATGTGTATATTTTTGTGGCATTATCGGGTGGTAACTTTTATTTTTATGAATTTTAGAAATTTCAAAAATACCCATTAGAATAACACGACGGATTTTTTTTTTTCAAAAATTCATATTCCAAAAAATTGAAATTTTGTGTGAAGTTGAATAACATCTTCATACACATTTCTGGATATTCTCAGCTTGATCAGGTCAGCCATTTTGAAGAAAAAACATGAAATGTGCTAAATTGGTACCACTCGAAGCAGTTTTTACCCATTTATAACTGAAATGTTACCCAATTGGCGAATTCAGCCAAAATTTTGGCGATGAAGTCGACATACTATTACTTTCCGCTCGTCCAACAACGCGTATATAGCGTTTTCCCAGTAATAATCAAATACAAAATTAATGGAGTTGGAAAGACACACAATAATGATAAATCACACGTAAATAATTGATGAAAGAATAATTGTAGAAAATAATGAGAGAGTAATAAACAGTAGTCCGATATAAGAAGGCATCAGTATGAACAGAGATATGGAAATAATACAAAAATGAAGAATAATTAGACTATGCTATGAATGTGAGTACAAATGGTTTCTCAAAATGACAATAGATCCTTTCAAGGCTAAAATTTCTATCAAATTGATGAAATCACTGTTTAGACTGAACTTCCTACAAAATTCTACAAAAAACACTTGTGATAGTGCCCCTAGCGCCCATCAAAATACCGATGAAATGATACTGAGAAATATTCGAGAAAGATATACTCGTGAGGTGAACTCACGGAAACTACTCACAAGAAATATTTGCGAAAAATGCTCGCGTGAAGTACTCGTGAAAAATACTCGCGATAAATATTCGGGAGAAATATTCCCGAGTAACAGGTATACCCATCAGGGATAAGCTTGAGAAATGTGAGAATTATAGGGATGACAGATATAATGATTCTGATGAATGATATTTGAGATGATATGAAATGAAATTGGAGTAATCAAAAGTTAAAATTCTCGATTTAAGTTTGTTTGCATGTTTGAATAAAATGTTGTTGAGTAAAATTGAGTGAATAATTATAGTAGTTGCTTGGAGCTAGGACGAGGTCTCGTTATTCTCGAACTAGGAAAACGCCATATACGCGTTGTTGGACGAGCGGATAGTAATGGCATGTCGACTTCTTTGCCAAACTTTTGCCTACATTCGCCAATTGGGTGACATTTGAGTTAGAAATGGGAAAACACTGCTTCGAGTGGTACCAATTTAGCACATTTTATGATTTTTCTTCGAAATGGCTGACCCGATCAAGCTGAAAGTTTTCAAAAATGTGTATCATGATCTAACTCAGTTCCACGCAAAATTTCATCCTTTTTTAAAATAATAATTTTTTTTTCCCGACGTGTTATTTCAACGGGTATTTTTGAAATTTCTAAAGTTCAAAAAAATAATATATCATTCGATGATTCCACAAACCTATACAGATATTATTTAAATGAGGAACCAAAACAAGAAAAAAAAAGTTTGGAGTTGATAGCTGTGGTCTTTCGACCTGTGGAGAACCGCCAAAAATACATAAAAAAAGCATAAAAACGAACACCAATTTGTTTCAGTATATCAAATTGAATTCTGGCTGTAGCTCGTCTAACCAGTTTCGAAATGTGATGATTTTTGCTGTTATCTCACCACAACTTCACATGAAATACGTCACTTCATCATTATCATATCAATCGCCATGAATCCTCATATATCAAAATTACGATTCTTCACCACAACCGTGCTGATATTCCTGATTTTACTCTTGAACTGTTCGACAGTTTCTCATGAGCGTATGATGATTCAACATGGATACGACTGAATTCAACCGACAGTCAAAATGGCTATAATCTGCTCCGTACTAATTCACTCTAGTGTTGATGTAAAACCTCCAGTCGTGTCGATATATTCTCGAATATTCCGTGTAATTAATCCAAGACGGGCCCATTAAAATGCATGCCATGAAATCAGCGCACGGAGTGGCCATCTGCGTTGCCATGACCACGCCAGCAACAGCGTTCCCATGAAACTGATCCGGCATACAAATTACTAAATGAGACGAGATAATAATGCCGGACGCAACCCGCAGAGCAGCGGTCGAGCCAGCACCGCTCGGAACGCAGCGGTCGCGCGAGCGTTGACAGACACGGCACCACCACGCATGTTTGAGAGATCGCTGTTTGGAACCGGACCACGTTTGTGTGATTACTTTCTGAATGAACGATTTACTAGGAGAACGCTATATACGCGTTGTTAGACGAGCGTATAGTAATAGTATGTCGACTTCTTTGCCAAACTTTTGCCTAAATTCGACAATTAAGATGGGTAAAAACTGCGTCGAGTGGTACCAATTTAATACATTTTATGTTTTTTCTCAGAGATGGCTCACCCGATCGAGCTGATAATTTCCAGAAATGTGTATCAAGATGTAATTCAGCTTCACCAAAAGAAATTTTTTTTCGATAATAATTTTTTTTTCCGTGTTATTCTAATGAGTATTTTTGAAATTTATAAAATTCACAAAAATGAAAGTTTTCACTTGATAATGCCACGAAACTATACAGATCTGAGTTAGATGAGGAACCATTATGAAAAAAAGTTTGAAGTTGATAGCTGTAGCCGTTTGGCCTGTGGAGAACCGACAAAAAAACATAAAAAAAGTAAAAACGAACACCAATTTTTTTCAGTATGTCAAATAGAATCCTCGCTCAAGCTCGTCTAATTATATGCGGAAGCACTCATATAAAACAGAGATTTTTCAAGTCTGGGGATTGGGCCAGTGAAGTTACTTTCAAACCGAGGGCTAGTATTTTGAATACTAGGCAAACGTAGCAACATATGCGTTGTGAGATGAGCGAGATATCTGAATAAGGTATAAAATCTGTTGAATTAGTTCTACTCTTCTTACATCATCGACTCTGGTACTCTGCACATCTTCCATATTACCTTCCATACATTGCCTCAATTGAGAAACAATAATTTTGTATCAACTTCTAATGTTTTTTTTCCTGAATGACCGCTCTTTCTCTCAATCTTGACCTTCTACTTGAAATGGTTGGTGGTGAGAAAAAGGTGTGGCCTATTAATCGTGGAAACCTTCCCCAAATCATTATTGTCCACGGAGAAAACAAACGACAAACCTCTTTCAAGGTTGTCGGTGGCGAGGATCGAACCACTCCGATATGCACTTCTAATTTGATTGCGTTTTTTAATAATTATCCAAATATCAACTTATTTTCCGAATTTTTCATCACAACAAAAAATAATTATGGAAGGCATTACCAATTGGTTATTATAATGTGAGGGAAACACGCGAGATGAACTCTGCCACTCAGATGTTTTAATGAGTTGGAAGCACACATTAGGCTGATTGCCATGTCATGGCGCTCTGCGAGCCAAGGCCGGTGATTGAGGCGAATGACGCGGGAAAACTGGGATATCCCCGGTGCATGCCGCGTCAACCCGTCAACAAGTGAGCACACTGAACACAGTGTTTGAATCACTCGAAGCTATGAAGATATCATCTGAATCCAAGCAACAGTGTCACTACTCTATTGGAAATGATTGAAACAAAGCCCTCTTCATTATCATGGAAATCAATAATTAGGAAATAGAAAGCCAGAGACGTGATGGTTTGGATCTCAAGGTGGATATATATATATATATATATATATATATATATATATATATATATATATATATATATATATATATATTCATATATATATATATATATATATATATATATATATATATATATATATATAAATATATATATATATAAATATATATATATATACATATATATTCATATATATATATATATATATATATATATATATATATATATATATATATATATATATATATATATATAAATATATATATATATATATATATATATATATATATATATATATTCATATATATATATATATATATATATATATATATATATATATATATATATATATATTTAAATATATATATATATATTTATATATATATATATATATATATATATATATATATATATATATATATATATATATATATATATATATATAACCTATCAAAAGATATGTTGATATATTGCATATCGATGCAAGATACATGAATAACAGACAAATCGCAAGATGCGGACAATAATTTCTACTCGAACGCAGATGAGTCAGAATTTTCAATGGCGAAGGTGGAAAACTACAATTGTATGTAACAGTAACACTCGATAATTCCGCCGTGGATGTTCACCTCACAGCGTATCGTTACACACAAATTACACGTGACATATTGATAATGTTGGCATGAGCTGTTTGTGATTATAATAGTAATGATAATGATAATATTCTTCTCATCTCATAATGGATACAAGATGATGATATTAGTAGATCATCCATGAGCACTCAAGATTCAAATAACCCTGATATTGCTCATAATATGTGACACGAGATATATTCTGAGGATGTTCCTTATTCAAATTATGATGTATGAACCACACATAATGCATGCTCAATGTGCTCGCAATATTCAGGTGGCTCATCACGTATATTGAGAGTGAGAATAATATGCAGATAAGATGATGAAAACATGTGCACACAAAATAAAATGAGTGAACAAAGAAAAGAGAAGAATGATAATGAAAAGAATCATAGATATGGAACATCAATTATACATACAGCTATGAACCAAGTCTCAACACATCCTGTCCCACTTGTTGATCCTTGTGTTTTTCTTGTTCCAGCGGGTGTCGGCCGTGTTGCCGCTGCCGGCCACACCTTCGCCTCCTGCCTGACTCTACTCGTCGGCGCGCGCAGCCTCAGATAAACACCTGTCCCACTTGTTGATCCTGGTGTTGTTCTTGTTCAAGCGGGTGTCGGCCGTGTCGCCGCTGCCGGCCACACCCTCGCCTCCTGCCTGACTCTCCTGTTCGGCGCGCGCAGCCTCAGATAAACACCTGTCCCACTTGTTGATCCTTGTGTTGTTCTTGTTCCAGCGGGTGTCGGCCGTGTCACCGCTGCCGGCCACACCCTCGCCTCCTGCCTGACACTACTCGTCGGCGAGCGCAGCCTCAGATAAACACCTGTCCCACTTGTTGATCCTTGTGTTGTTCTTGTTCCAGCGGGTGTCGGCCGTGTCGCCGCTGCCGGCCACACCCTCGCCTCCTGCCTGACTCTCCTGTTCGGCGCGCGCAGCCTCAGATAAACACCTGTCCCACTTGTTGATCCTTGTGTTGTTCTTGTTCCAGCGGGTGTCGGCCGTGTCGCCGCTGCCGGCCACACCCTCGCCTCCTGCCTGACTCTACTCGTCGGCGCGCGCAGCCTCAGATAAACAGCTGTCACGTGACCGGGCCGTGCCATACCTACCTCAACAGCTGCCGAGACGACGAGCACATGCCAGGCAGGGAGGTGAGAGAGAGAAGAGACGCGGCGGAGAGAACAGATCAGAGAGAGAGGAAAGGTGTGGAACTAACCGGAGTGACTGTAGTAGAGGGCTCATATATAAAAGAGAGAAAAGGAGTGAAGCATGTCGAGTGAGAGTGGGAAGTTGAATGATAAATGGAGAGAACGGACTGAACACGAGTGTCAGTTGTGGGGTTGGAAGATTGGCATGTTGCGGAGAGAATGGAAGAGAGAGAAACACGGCGAGTGAGAGTAGATCGTAGAATGGAGGGTGAGAAGGAGGACCAGACACGAGTGAATGTGGCCGATAAACGCAGTTCCTACTGCTCTCGCGAGGACGTATTGTAAGGAGAGTATCTCAAGACACGGTGCTCGTGACGTTAGTACGTCACACAATGACGTCACACAGTGTGGCGTGGGGCTGACACGTGGGATGACACGATCATTGGCTCAGCTCGAATAAGTATTATGTTCACTTCTGTGGCACATTCCTGTACAAGTCTTCACTCAAACCCGGGGCTCTGGCCGGGTAGCTGTGCACCATGGGCTTCTGGCAATAACGTCACCCATTGTTGAAAGAGACAAACAACAATGTCTATCAGTTGGAATTGACCAATCAGAATGTTTGGTAGTCCACCAGTTTGCTGTGTTGCTATGGTAACCATGGGCTTCTGGCAAGTGACGTCACCCATTGTTGAAAGAGACAGACAACAATATCCACCAGTTGGAATTGACCAATCAGAATGTTTGGTAGTCCACCAGTTCGCTGTGTTGCTATAGTGAAGAACTATTGTTTGTTATTTGTCACATGACAGAAGCCTATATGACTTCTGTGAAGTGACGTCACTCATTGTTGAAAGAGACAAACAACAATGTCTATCAGTTGGAATTGACCAATCAGAATGTTTGGTAGTCCACCAGTTTGCTGTGTTGCTATGGTAACTATTGTTCGTCATTTGTTACGTTACAGAAGCCTATAGGATAATGCTACTTTTCCGCAATTGTATACAGTATCATCCTTCAAAACAATATCAAACCGAATGGAAATGCCACCTCGTACTGACTCGTCCACATTCCAGTCGGTCAATCAGAGTCATGAGACCAGAAGTATGAACTGGAAATTCAATTCATCGTCATGGTGCTAATCTGAGAATGTCTAATCTGTATTATTGGATCGATATATGGACTGATTATCCTTCAGAACTAATGCATCACTTGAGGATATATCTGGAGCACTTCCACATCAAACCGGAGACAAATAACAGTCCATGTGGACATCGCGGTAAGTTTCCATACTGGAGCTTTCTGTTACCGCATATCTTTATTCACTTTACCGAGATACGTTACTCCTGCAGCCGATAGCGACATGTGCTCGTTTCAATCTCGGTGGCCATATTGGACTTCTACAAATGTGATCTAAGCAAGATTCCATGTTATCACTAATATATGTCTGATATGTGGGAAACTTCCTGGTTTGCAAAGCGGTGTGAAGCTACTGCCGAGAAACTGATATGTACACCTTCTTAACTTTGAGTTAACGTATCTCGGTGATATCTATGCCGTACTAATCTGATGCATTTTGTCGATTCAAATTATCAAACTGTAACATGGTGATTCACCGTTACCCAAGAGAAGAATCATGGTCCATCAGAAACGTATTTGTTCATACATGATATTGTCGAATACTTTGCCAGCCCTGAGCTCCAGTGATCGTGTCTGTACCTCACCAGTCGGTCCCAATAGACGAGACACGGCGTCTCGACAACGTCCTATAACCATGTAACCGAGTGGACAATCCGAGGCGAGGCCCGAGTGAAACCGAGGCGAGATGTGATCGTGTCTGTACCTCACCAGTCGGTCCCAATAGACGAGACACGGCGTCTCGACAACGTCCTACAACCATGTAACCGAGTGGACAATCCGAGGCGAGGCCCGAGTGAAACCGAGGCGAGATGTGATCGTGTCTGTACCTCACCAGTCGGTCCCAATAGACGAGACACGGCGTCTCGACAACGTCCTACAACCATGTAACCGAGTGGACAATTCGAGGCGAGGCCCGAGTGAAACCGAGGCGAGATGTGATCGTGTCTGTACCTCACCAGTCGGTCCCAATAGACGAGACACGGCGTCTCGACAACGTCCTATAACCATGTAACCGAGTGGACAATTCGAGGCGAGGCCCGAGTGAAACCGAGGCGAGATGTGATCGTGTCTGTACCTCACCAGTCGGTCCCAATAGACGAGACACGGCGTCTCGACAACGTCCTATAACCATGTAACCGAGTGGACAATTCGAGGCGAGGCCCGAGTGAAACCGAGGCGAGATGTGATCGTGTCTGTACCTCACCAGTCGGTCCCAATAGACGAGACACGGCGTCTCGACAACGTCCTATAACCATGTAACCGAGTGGACAATCCGAGGCGAGATGTGATCGTGTCTGTACCTCACCAGTCGGTCCCAATAGACGAGACACGGCGTCTCGACAACGTCCTACAACCATGTAACCGAGTGGACAATTCGAGGCGAGGCCCGAGTGAAACCGAGGCGAGATGTGATCGTGTCTGTACCTCACCAGTCGGTCCCAATAGACGAGACACGGCGTCTCGACAACGTCCTATGACCATGTAACCGAGTGGACAATCCGAGGCGAGGCCCGAGTGAAACCGAGGCGAGATGTGATCGTGTCTGTACCTCACCAGTCGGTCCCAATAGACGAGACACGGCGTCTCAACAACGTCCTACAACCATGTAACCGAGTGGACAATCCGAGGCGAGGCCCGAGTGAAACCGAGGCGAGATGTGATCGTGTCTGTACCTCACCAGTCGGTCCCAATAGACGAGACACGGCGTCTCGACAACGTCCTATAACCATGTAACCGAGTGGACAATCCGAGGCGAGGCCCGAGTGAAACCGAGGCGAGATGTGATCGTGTCTGTACCTCACCAGTCGGTCCCAATAGACGAGACACGGCGTCTCGACAACGTCCTATAACCATGTAACCGAGTGGACAATCCGAGGCGAGGCCCGAGTGAAACCGAGGCGAGATGTGATCGCAACCAGATGTGTTAAAGTTAACGGCAGATTTTTATCCGAGAAATGTGCATCGTGTATATATTATAAGCTAATGAGTGTCGTCAACCTAGCTCCGAGTTAGGTTATCGTTACTGCACACAATGATCCGAACTCAATCACAATATGTTACACACCTTCATTTTGTACAGAGAAAATATATAATTATGATGATAAAATTACAAAACTAATATGAACTTAAGCATTACGCAGGTTGGTCCTGGCCAATCGAATGAGTCGTAACATTTAGAGGAAAAAATAAATACAAATGTTTTTGTTTATAAAAGTGTATTGTGTGAAAAAAAAATTCAGCGATAAATTTCGACAATTTGATTTTGTATACGTGTATATAATATATATATAATATGTCTTGTATCTCTTGTATTCTATGTGCGAGAAGGTACTAACTGTACTAAAAATCAATCGTCCTGAAAATCAATTGTAATTAAGTCCAATTGTACTAAAAACCAATTGTATCAAAAAAGAATTGTACTAAAAACCAACTGTACCAAAAAACTATTGTACTAAAAATCAACTGAGCTAAACTTCCACTTCTCGTTCACTTCTGTACAAGTTGCTCAAGGAATAAAAGTGTGAGCCAGTTGGTTTTCAGTGAAGCTGGTTCTCAGTACAGTCGGTTCTTAGTGCAGTCGGTTGATTTTGAGTGAAGTTGACCAATCCCCCCATATGTGCTAATCGTCGTATCGCGCACGCGCACTGTCACCACTCACAGCGACGAGGAGCAAGAAGACAGAAATAATGACAGGGACACAAATAATTGAAATGTATTTTTTGTGACGTTACAAATACTGAGTATGAACTGATGAATGAATGAATGAACTATTACATGAATGAATACCTGTTGATGGGATCTGTATAGTATAATGAATATAAACGTTATTATTATGAAGACTGGCACTAGTCTTTCTATCGTGAACCGATGTGTTATTATTCATGGAACGCCATTGGAAGCTCAAGAAGAATACTTGATATATTATGTTTCAGCTGTACCAATGGTATGATAGTTAAGAATAATAAAGGAACGGTAGGAAAAGCATTGCAACATTTCAATATGTCCTTCCTCATTCCACTCTGCATGTCATCCTGATATGATCATGGGCGTGCGCACAGAGTACTGCGCATAGGTTACTGCGCACATGGTACTGAGCATGAGGTACTGCGTACGAATTACTGCGCAAGAGTTACTGCGCACGAGGTACTGCACACGAGGTACTGCGCACAAGGTACTGCACACAATATACTGCGTACAGGGTACTGCGCATTCACAGGGTACTGCGCACATATTACTGCACACGAGGTACTACGCACGGGGTACTGCGCACACGTTACTGCGCACAGTTTACTACGCACAGGTTACTGCGCAAAGGTTACTGCGCACATGTTACTGCGCACAGGTTACTACGCACAGATTACTACACAAGAGTACTATATAAGGTACTATATAAGAGAGGAGAAATTGTTGACCCCTGAGGTACACCCACATTGATGGTCACTTCATCTGAGTACGTGTCAACGTTGTCATTCATTAGCTTCACTGCTTGTTCTCTATCCAATAAGAAGGATCTAATCCACTTGTTTGCTAATCCTTCAATCCCTAGATTATGCATTTTATTCAAGAACAGACATACCATGTTGGTATGCCTTGATCATGTGTTATTCCATTTCATTTATATCATGCTGTTTCTGTATTCAATTTGATCCATCTGGTCAATATGTTTATATTTGAATTCTTCTCGATGATGATCACTTGGAATCGAAGACAGTGAAATCCAATCAGTTCGGTATTCTCCGTAGCCTCACCGACATGGATGTCGGGTTTCCTCGGTATTGCTCGCACATGAGATTCAGTTCTCACGCGGACTTCTTCTCTTCTTGGCATTTGCTATCTTGCAATGTTGATATATATATACATATATTCTGTTCATATTCTTGTATTCTCGGTTCAAATTCCATTGTTTTTACATCTGAAATGATCAGAATCAAGTGGTAAGATATTTGTTGTAGTCTTATCTTCATTCGCATCCCTAATTGAGGAACAATGATTGTGTACCAGGAGTTGATGTTTTACTGAATGAATGCCACTCTATGAGTTGCCATAGTGATCTTGTTGTGTAAGTGAGATGGAGGAAGGAAGGAAGGATTACGGTCTCCTGGAATTGAGCTGTTGTTGCGACATCGCACCGCGGCACGCTTGTTCGCGCGTGCTGCCCGCTAGATGGCGGGCATGCCCGGACTGAGAATACGAGGCTTTAGGAGACGATCTAATGACGAAACTTTTCTTCGCTTAAGTCAACTCCTTAAAGCGGATTACCAAGTTATCATCCGTGCCGTGCCGCTTTGCAGCGCCCTCGTCGACCGAGGGATGAACTACCCTCAAGTCCGATATGCTTAACGAGCACATGTGGCTCACCCAATAACCTCACCTAACAGACTACTGGAAATAATGTCCCAGTCTCAGCTAGCTCCAAGAGACCAGGGGTTTGATTGGTTAATGCTCACAAGTAGAGTCAAGTATCATAGCAACATGGTCAGTATTTGTGTATTTCCATTGTTGATTTTTGTTGACATTGTTGATTCAAGATTTTTTTTCTCGCTGTGTTATACTAATGAGTATTTTTGAAATTCCTAGAGATCATAAAGAATAAGTTGACATCCGATAATGCCACAAAACTATACAGATCTAAGTTAGATAAGGCACCATTATGAGAAAAAGTTTGAAGTTGATAGCTGTGGCCGTTTGACCTGTGGAGAACCGACAAAAAAACATAACAAAAAAATCACGAAAACGAACACCAATTTTTTTCAGTATGTAAAATTGAATCCTCGCTAAAGCTTGTCTAACAATCGTGCATCACATGTGTTGGAGGTAGACATGATGATGTCAGTGTAGCCATCCCCGTGGCACAGTCAACTGTCGCACTGCGTTAGGAGCTGGCGTCAAGTCGAGCGTGGGTTCAAATCCCGCATGAGGCATGCCTTTCTGTGAACGTTCTCTCAACCATCATCACTTCATCGTCTCATTATCACCCGCTCATTCGTACCCCCGTATAGCCTGGCTGTTGGTGGGGTCGTTGAGCAGTATATAGAATGGTGAATGGAAATTATCGTCTGTGTTATCACAGCTGCATGTAGTAGTCAGACTGTGTTGTGATTCTCTGTATGAGACGTGTGGTCGAGTGGTTAATACACTGAACCGTCATTCAGGAGACCGGGGCTCGACTCCCGCCATGGTCAGCCATCCTGACAGGGGTTTTACATGGTTTCTCTCTGTCGTTCAGGTCAATACTGCAATGGTTCCTTAACAACAGGCCACGACCGACTCCTTCCCACTATCCATAATCACCTGATAAAATAACCTCCCATCCCACCATCCCATGTATCATCCACCGACGCCAATAGATCGTAGCCATTACAGAGTTTCGTTGAACCCAATATAAATAAATACATATGTTGTGATCATTTGTTTTTGTTGAGTTCGAATACTGTCCGATGTTTGTTTTCAATCTGAGGGGTTAATGTGACTGTATGAGTCACTGTCAGGAATATTCGTCAGTCCGTGGTTCGTCGCCACGCCACTTGGATCGTGTGTTGATGTTGTGATTTGTTGACGTCAGTGAAACTCTGCCACTTGTAGGTCAGGTTCAGGTGTGTGTCGGCATTGACACCAACAGTCGTGTCATTAATAACCCTGACTCCACTCGAAGTGAGGTTATGTGTTGGTGAGCGGGGATGTTTACAGCTGGTCAGGTCAGGCTTGGTGTCGAATCAGTATCAATAAATACTGTGAGCTGTGAGAGAGAGAGAGAGAGAGAGAGAGAGAGAGAGAGAGTGTACTGCAGTTATCACCATCAGCAGTGCGTGTGTGCCGTGCTCTCATTATTGTCATCAGAATGGTTCTCGGACAGAGATTGTCTGTGTCGTCGAGTGTGTTTCTTGATATTCTGTCAAGGTCAGGTGTGTTTCCGGGAGAAGGGGAGGGGGGGGGGTAGTTGTTGTTTATCGCGCGTGTTTTGTTTGTGTTTGTATCAGTGGAGTTTTGTTTATCGGACAGTTTTTGTTCTGTTACTTGTTGTCTGCCGAGTGGGTTGGTGCGACTGGACGGTACCAGTGTTGGACGTGCAGAATAGGTGAGCTTGCTATTCGAGATTATAAGCATGATTTCCATTGTATACATTTTATTTAATTCTTGTTGATTTATATTCTCTATGACTATCAATAACGTAACGGGATAAGCAACATGGCGGTTTCCTTTCGCACCATGCGTATATCAAAGGGATGCCGCCTCACAAATGTTATGATGATTTGCTGGTATTATTGTATGTTGATCTATACAAGTGATATATCTAATGCAATCTGTGAATCCAGCTCTTCCCAACTGCATTAAGCAATATTGGAATGAATCTTATTTGAATTGGCCAAGCTGAATTTAAAATACGTCTGTAAGTGCATTTAGTCCCCGAGTCAAGAGCCCTACTGCTATATTTACTATTTGATAACTGGATAATTACTCATCATCTACGAGAAAGATCAGAAACAATGCAAGTATACAACTATGTACTATACATTGAAATACGAGCCTGATACGTACGATTTGATTTGAAATTGCGAATCTCACAAATGTACACGAAAGCGCTGATTCCACCATGGTGAAAACGGCCTAGTGTTAAGAGGATATGACTTACGCCATGTTGCTCATCCCGTTACGGTATTGATAGTCATAGATATTCTCCAATAGATCGCGGCTCACAAGTGAACTGTGAGCCGCTCGAAGTGGAACCGTGGCGTCGGTCAACAGTTGTCAAGATGGCGGACTGTGCTTGTAACACCATACTGTTGAGCAGTGTGCTTTCTACTCCATTACAAGCGTGCGATGGATTTAATCAACAGATCCCTGCTTGATTCATCGAATAACACAATTTTCAGGGGGAAAACATGCAGAATTGACTGAGGGGTTAACAAATCCTGAAATCTGGTGTACACTTGTCATGAAATCTTCCTGAAATCCCTTGAAATCTTCTTGATATCTCGTGGAATCTTCCTGAAATCCCTTCAAATCTTCTTGATATCTTGATAAGATTCTTGATAAGATGGGAAATATGAACGGAAAGATAACGATGACATAGTTATCTTTCGTTAATATTTCCTATATTTTCTCGATTTCTTGTAGAAGGAACTATCATTTTTAATTCTCTTGATAAAGGGCTCATATATTGGCCTGAAACGATGAGATGAAACATTTGAATATTGAAATGTCTCTTTCTCTTTTATTACACGACGAAAATAACTCGAACAATAATAATGATGTATATATATATTCATATATATATATATATATATATATATATATATATATATATATATATATATATATATATATATATATATATATATGAATATGTATATATATATATATATATATATATATATATATATATATATATATATATATATATACATCTATATATATATATAAATATATATATATATATATATATATATATATATATATATATATATATATATATGTATATATATATATAAATATATTTATATATATATATATATATATATATATATATATATATATATATATATATATATATATATATATATATATATATATATATATATATATGATATCCTTGTGATTTAGACACATCTGGGTTTGATGGTTATTTCATCAATGCTGAGTCCCTGAATCTCTACTCATGCTGTGTGTTGTGCCCTGCAATCGGAGTTCCAAGAACTTCCAAGATAAACCAAGTATTGAAAGATTTATTTCCAAATACTACGAATGGAGTTTGATATATCTGTGAAAGTTTTCAAACCTTTTAACGTCTATCGCTGGCTTGACCCGGATTGAGACTTGTTATGTTCTGTTTCTTGCGCGGCAAACAGGTCGGAAGAACTAACCAATCAACCAGAAACTTCATCTGGACATTGTTGTCAGACCAGATCCTCTCGCCCATGTCACAGCGCGTGTCGCGTTTCCCTGGTTTGCGAGCCAGCTCCTTGACAACCTGGTGGAGCAATAATAAGAAGAAAAAAAATGAAATCTTTGAATTCAAACGCAGATGTTTACACCCGCAATACAAGGACGAGAACAATTATCCATATAAATCACTTCGGGACGAAATTTGCTAGAAAAAACTCAAATTTCATCAACATTAAACTCTATAACAAATTATCATCGTCAATAAAAAACATATCATCAATACACACTTTCAGACACTTTCTGAAAACATTTTTGACTATCAAATGTTATTACTCCATTAACGATTACTTTCAAGATAATTTGACGAGCTTTAGTGAGGATTCAATTTGACATACTGAAAAAAATTGGTGTTCGTTTTTATGTTGTTTTTTTTGTGTTTTTTTGTCGGTTCTCCACAGGTCAAACCGCTACAGCTATCAACTTCAAACTTTTTTTCATAATGGTTCCTCATCTAACTTAGATCTATATAGGTTTGTGGCATCATCAGATCGTAACTTTTTTTTTATTAATCTAAGAAATTTCAAAAATGCCCATTAAAATAATGCGGAAAACAAGGCGGAAAAAAAAATATTTTCATTTTTCAAGAAAAAATGAAATTCCGCGTGAAGTTGATTCACATCTTGATACACATTTCTGAAATGTTTCAGCTTGATCGGGTGAGCCATTTCGAAGACAAACCATAAAATGTGCTGAATTGGTACAACTCGAAGCAGTTTTTACCCATTTCTAACTTAAATGTCACCCAATTGGCGAATGTAGGCAAAAGTTTGGCAAAGTAGTCGACATACTATTACTTTCCGCTCGTTCAACAACGCGTATATAGCGTTTTCCTAGTATAGAGATCCATGATCCAAAATCGATAATAAATAGGCCTATAAGAATTGAATTGACTTCCGTAAACAATTTTTCAAAATGAACTTTCAAACTGTGAAGAGACCCTTCAATTCCCTAATAGCACCCTTTAAACTTCAAAATGTCATTAATCCTGTGTCTCAACCATTTCACCCATCATCATCAACCAACAATAAACAAAATGTCTGCACATCCAAACGAATTATTATAATTTTCTGTAAAAAGGATCAAATGAGAAGATAAACGTGATTATCCAACTATTATTCAAGGTATGGAATTAGCCCTTATATGATCGTTGATGTTTCCTTAACTAGGAAAACGCGTTGTTGGACGAGCGGATAGTAATGGTCTGTTGACTTCTTCGCCAAACTTTTACATACATTCGCCAATTGGGTGACATTTAAGTTAGAAATGGGTAAAAACTGCTTCGAGTGGTATCAATTTAGCACATTTCATGTTTTTTCTTCAAAATGGCTGACCCGATCAAGCTGAGAATTCACAGAAATGTGTATCAAAATGTAATTCAACTTCACACAAAATTTAATTTTTTTCTGGAAAATAATTTTTTTTCCCGCCGTGTTATTCTAATGGGTATTTTTGAAATTTCTAAAATTCATAAAAATGAAATTTACCACCCGATAATGTCACATAACTATAACAGATCTAAGTTAGATGAGGAACCATGGTGAGAAAAAAATTGAAGTTGATAGCTGTAGCCGTTTGACCCGTGGAGAACCGACAAAAAAACATGAAAAAAAAAACATAAAAAAAAACACCAATTTTTTTCAGCATGTCAAATTGAATCCTCGCTAAAGCTCGTCTAATTATTTGAAATATCAAAAAGTCGAACAGAGAGGCAGTGAGGGACCTGATAGTTCCAGAATCAAGGTGTGTATTCATACACAGCCTTCTTTCACATTGCCTATACATTTCTCGCTCATCTTACAAATAATAGGTCCAGCACGCACAAAAACTCGAGAGTGAATTTGAATCCTGGCCTCCTCGCACCGCCTGCCACCAGGCCACGGTGAGCTTTGGGAACTACAGCCCAGTGTTGTCACTACAGTCAGTCTTGGTCTGAAGCCTGAGGACAAGAGCTGTGACGTCACTGCCAGCCCAGTGTTGTCGTAACAGTCGGTCTGAAGCCGATTCTCATTTCGCCTAAGCGGCTTATTCTGACCGTGTGGATAAATAGTATCGATTCCTTGTGTTAATCTGCAGTCAGTTTCCGTTAAGTCCCGCCGCTGTGTATCCAGCGCTAGCTGTACACACAAGCTATTGCATAATGCAAAGCCAACTTCGCGCCGAGAGATGAACGGCATTTCATTTGTTCGGCGCGGAGAACAGACTGATGATATCAGATGAGCTCTGCACAAGACGATCTGGCTCCCAGCATCTGGTCCATCTCGCGAGGAGGCTGTAGTTATCGTTCACTATAGCAGGATATCTGATCGGATTCACAATCAAGACAGCAGGAAGGAAGGGATTCAAACGATACTGCATTCATCATGTGGTGATTTTTCTCTCCAACCACATCAACATCTTGATGTACAACTAGGACAACGCTATATACGCGTTGTTAGACGAGCGGAAAGTAATAGTATGTCGACTTCTTTGTCAAACTTATGCCCACATTCGCCAATTGGGTGACATTTAAGTTAGAAATGGGTAAAAACTGCTTCAAGTGGTACCAATTTAGCACATTTTATGGTTCATCTTCGAAATGGCTCACCCGATCAAGCTGGAAATTTTCAGAAATGTGTATCGGAATGTGAATCAACTCCAAGCGGAATTTGATTTTTTTTTTTTTTAATAAAAATATTTTTTTCCGCCGTGTTATTTGAGCATTTTTGAAATTTCTTAAATTCATGAAAAAAAAGTTACCATCCGATAATGCCACAAAACTTCACATATCTAAGTTCGATGAGGAATCATCATGAAAAAAAGTTTGAAGTTGATAGCTGTAGCCGTTTGACCTGTGGAGAACCGACAAAAAAAAAAAAGGTACACCAATTTTGTTCAGTATGTCAAATTGAATCCTCGCTAGAGCTCGTCTGATAATGTTCTCCTGAATTTGTGTCAGGGATGAACTAATAAGACCGTTTAAAAGCGGTACATCTTGGTTGCTCCAACACTTCAAGGTGGTCTAAATAACAATGTCCCGTTTGGTCAGCAGTCAAAAAGTGATCTTGAAATTGATTCCACATTGGGGAAATTTGAGTCAAGCTTTATTGAACATGTGTATTCTTGAAATGAAATTGCATCAGAAACACTGTCATATTGTTTTGGCTGAAGTGACAGCGCTTGAATGAAAGATTAAGTTGCTATTTTGACTCCATTTTGGTGAAAAATGAACTATGTTTCCTCTCAAAACGAATGCAGTTCATAAATAGGAACGTGTACCTATATTCATTCTTGCATAATTCTATTCCTAATACCTGCATCTACAATAAAACAAGTTATTTTATCGAATGTGATTACTTTCAGTGTATTTCAATAATCTGTTGAATAATAAAAACGCATGAAATTTGAAGGTTGCGTGTTGAATGATAGGGAAACATCCAGTATTTGAAGTGATATATCTCAAAATTCATTCCGGTTAGCCTATCATCTGTTCTGATATTATTATCGAGCACATCAAAACGAATCGACTGACAGAAACTCATGATTTTTTCATGACCATGAGGTAATGGAGGTTAGACCTTGATAACCATCCATGGACAATTTTAAATATAAATATAGAATGGATAGAAATCATACTTCTTCGCAGACTATACAATCATCTCTGTTCCTAAAACTCTGTGGAACATATCATGATTACGAACTGCCCCAGTGATGGGCCCATCTCCAGACATCACCAACATCGGTTCCAAGAGTATATCAAACACTCGATCGTTGATATCTTCCACTTTGAAATCAGTCTCAGCTGGGCTTTGTTCACTGAGTAGATCAGCAGTGGATGTGAAGTTGAATATCATCCGATTGGAAACAAATGAGAGACAGCACTCCATTGTTACGATCAGGCTCATCACTCTATCAATTGGAGGTCGTGACCAATCAATACTGCATCCAAGCATCCACTTCGAGGACTTTGAGGAACCACGAAAAACGTCACCACGATCGAAGAAGTGTTTGTTAATATACGAAACATTATTGACAGTAAATGAATTTCATCCATCAAAACTGAACAGTAAACATAAAATACAACTATATTTTTAAAAACATACTTTCACATAATTTGAGTGTGATAAATCATGAGTTGGCGAGATCACACTTGTGATAACCCGTCCCAACGATCCTACCTTCCACCCTCAGCCTCAATCGAAGAACAATAATATCGTATCAAGTATCGATGTGGAAAAATAAATTAAAAAATGTTTGAAGCGATATTATTTTTCATCGGTATTCATCAATATAATTGTATAACGCACCGTCATCATTCCACCCGATATCACATTCCAATACACATTCTACTGTGAACAAGTTGGAGGGGGGATGGGAACAGGAGGGACGGGAACAGGAGGAGAGGGGATGAACATGTAGCTGACATGCTTCGGGATAAATATCCCCCGTGGATATTGTTCTCAATTATTAATAAAAATTATTTGAAATCACAGTTTTTCAACAAAAGGTGTGTGAAAGTTTGCCAGTCCTGACAACATTGTTAGCTTTGTTCAGTCGATGAGTCCAGCACGGTGATTGGCCACATCGGTGATCTGTTTCCATGGATAAAATGGACGAGGAATGATCAAGGAATTCAATGGATCCATGAGATGACGTCATGAAAAGTGTTGTTCACATGAATGCGTTGCGTTTTACGGCACTTCGAATTGAATTCACGGATATATTTCACGGACTTTCCTTGCTTGATGAGAACTCACATACGGCTTGGAATTTTCTGTTTCACCATAACGTATAAACGATCGCAGTGGCTTTCTGTCTGAACATATTGTAATGAAACTGCTTCACACCATTCAGAGAAGATTCTTTTGGAATACTGTCGATCCATGATGAACATTCACAATATGCCACGTGTTATTGGCATAAAACGGTACGTTGAAAGGAAAAATCGTTGCCAAGAATATCGAGTGTTATAGTGTTACCGTAACAAACAAGTGATCTTTCCACCTAATTGTTGTTGAAAAGACAGTCTAATCGGAATTATTCACAAATATTATTATTATTATTCATTTTGATACACAATACATTATAATACATATGAGTTTTGAATGCAGGTATCGCTAGTGGTAATAATAGAGCAAGCCCCGTAACAACATGTGCCTTACCACCAGCCTAAACTATCACTAAATTAACATACTGGAATGATAAATTATAACATATGAGGGATCGAGAATTCTAATTGAATAACATAATGGAGTGATACAATGAGGAAAAACAAAACAAAAAACATAAATGTCATTATAAAAAAAAAAAAATGGAATGAAATTTGAAAAAGATGAATGCACACAGTCATGTGGGGCCAACTTCATTTGCACGTAGTAAGTCTGCTCTTGATAACATTTCAAATTTTGAAAAATCATCTTCTTGATGTAATTTTGATTTAATTTGATTGTTAAGGTTTATGGATCCTCCATCTTGTGATGTATTTGTTAATTCACCATCTTGCACGGATCAAGTTTCACGATTCTTCATATCTGTGGAATCTATCTGGCAGAGACTTGGTGTATAATGTATGATGAAGAGTATGATGTGCTGTATATATACGAGCACTCCTGAGCATCGAATACAGTCACTATGGCAACTTGAATATCCTGTGCACTTGTTCTTAAATGTGATATGTATTCACATCCGTCGGTCCGAGACGTGATGAAGGGAAGTCGATCAAATAACATATCAACATCTGATATTTCATGTTCGAAACACTGATCGGATCTCGAATGTGGATGAGGTTGGAGAATAAAACAACAACTAAATCAGTCCACTTGGGTTATTCTGAAAACTGAATTTAAAACATCAAAAACTTCGATGAAATATTATCATTATTCTCGTAATTCGATACGAAATCATTGTGTCCCTATTGAGACTGTAGATAGGAGGTGGGATCGTTCGGACAGGGCATCAGAATGGCCTCCCATCCCACAGAGGATAGTTAAAATAAGAGAACTTATTCATCGAACAATAAATCTGGAGATTATAAACTAGGGAATAGTTGTCAATTTAAAAATTCCTATTGTGTAGAAAAAATATTCAATACTCTCATCATATCTCCTTATTATCTCAATCCTTGAAAAAATCAATATTGAAAAAAGATTTTTTTTGTATTTCCTCTCATTTTCATAACTTCGATATAATGTGGTTACCGTATTTCAATAGTTAATCGTTGCTCTTGTTACGCTGTGTCCGGGTGGCAACCGTATTGACGGCCGTGTTTGATAAAAGCTCGATAAACTTCGTATAAACTCGTATATATTCGAACATAATATCGAACTTTATCAGCGAGTCTCTCTCCTTCATCAACCAATCCAAACACTCGCCTGTATTTTCCACCATATTCAAGACTTTCCCCACTGGAAGTTGTTTCCATCGCAGCATCCAGGTAAGTATAGAAACAATGCACGCTAACCAGGGGTTTAATTCTCGTGTTTATCGGCCCGTTATTGGGAAGTATTTTAGTCTTCCAGACTCTATTCGGTAGTTATATTCCCTGGGGACGCGTTCTCGAGCCGATCATTCAAACTTCGTACAAGTCCACCTCGCTCCCTCGGGATTGGCCCGTGCCTGTGTACACAAGGCTTTCAGCGGGACGGAGTGGAAAACTTGACTCGTCATTTCCAGCCTACGTCACGGGAACAAACTTGGGAACTCTTTTATAACCAAAGTCCATACAATAAACTTTGCAAATAATATATTGAGAGGCAGCAGTTCGATTTCTGCATTCGGAGGAAGAGGGGAAAATACTGTTTAATTTAAACTTGTCTTTCTTATTCATGCATAAGTCGAAGATCAAAATGACAATGACGCACATTGGGGAGATTGGGGAATTTTTCCCCCTCCAACAGGGATGTTTGAGCTGATTTCTCCCTGTGGAATCATCACATCAATATTTGTCGTTTATGGAATGAGTTTTCTTCTTTCAATTGAACTTTGGGGTTTTAATAATGCTATCAAGGTGCTTTATCCAAACGATCCTACCTCCAATCTATCGCTCGAGTTGTGAAACAATGATTTGATCTCAAGTTCTCATGTTACATGTTGATATATATATATATATATATATATATATATATATATATATATATATATATATAAATATATATATATATATATATATATATATATATATATATATATATATATATATATATATATATATATATATGTATATATATATATATATATATATATATATATATATATATATATATATATTCACATATATATATATATATATATATATATATAAATATATATATATATATATATATATATATATATATATATATATATATATATATATATATATATATATATATATATATATATATATATATATATATATATATATGTATATATATATATATATATATATATATATATATATATATATATATATATGTATTCATTCATCGAATATATACATATATGAATGAATAAATATATTCATAAATATATGCATATTATATATTCGATACATATTCTACTGTGATGTTATCACTGATCAATACTTGTTACCGGTTGAACTGTGTTCATATGAAGTTTATATTCATGGATTCCAATCGCTCATTCTCGTATTGTTTGAGAATGATTCTGTGATCATGTAGCACCACATACAATCGCCACATTGGTCCAGAATAACCATCACAATACATTCGCCCGGTCCGTTGTCGTTTGAAACACCGAGTTATGTATACTCAAGCCGATATTATCCGCAAACAATAGCCGCTCACCATTTCCTTCCACGAATTAATTCATCTTGTAACTCATCCCTCGATTCGTTCTCGACGATTGTGCGTCGTGGACCAACTCGCCCCACCTTTGTGCGAAGTTAACCGGTGTCTATTTGCGGAATCCGAACCGCAGTGCTGTTTGAATAAGGAAAGTGACCCCAAACACTGGGACCTTGGTTCGTGGGCAGAATAACGGTCCACGTTGTGTGTGTCCAGTTCTTGGTGCAAACGTCGTCAGAGATATCAACCCTTGACCGAAAACTTTCCTGCAACCAATTAATGTCGTCAAGTTGGTCGTGGTCCCGCAGAAAGTTTCTGCCCCTCTTTTGAGTGGTTCGAGAGTGAGCTATAACTAACGGCTGGCGTTCTTCTTCGGCAAAGTATCGGACGAACTCCCATTACCAACCAGATAAGAAGAAAACAAATTAAGCTCGGCTATTTCTTTCCTATAATGTGTACATATAATTATATTGTTGGAGTAGAGTCGAGGTCCGATGAACTTCTGTAATTAAAGAAGTGAAAGTCTGATGGGTTGGATGGAGGGATGATCTACAAGAGTTGAGAGTTTGCCGAGAGAGAGAGAGAAGGAGAGAGAGAGAGAGAGAGAGAGAGAGAGAGAGAGAGAGAGAGAGAGAGAGAGATTCATCGGAAACAAATGAGGTACAAATATTCGGTGCGGAGAAAGTGTATTCAGATGAGTTGAATGTGACTAATTTGGTTTCATGTTGAAAATATATTTTCTCAATATCGTGATAATCTCTGACGATGAAGGAATCGGTTCCAAGTTTCAGATTGAAGACAAGAAAACTTGAACGTCAAATAGAAACTTTCATTGAATCATCTTGTTTTCTGTTCACATTGAAGCCTGGAAGGATGATAATCAGTAGATTTGAAGATAATTAGTGAAATCACTAGTTATCACCCTCAGTTATCTCTTGTGATCATTCTTTTCATTTCTTTTTATCACTCTTGTATATTATTTCGGTACCTCAACATGAACCACTCATCGTCATCAATTGTCACAAACAGCTCTTGTGAGTACACACCCACTTGAATCTACATCATATCACTAGAAATATAAATTAAATTTACAAATGTACAGATCTTGACCTTCCTCCAGATTCTAACTCCATTATGAAAAGATGGTGTCCCATTCACTCATTCTATTTCGATAAAAACAAATATAAAACAAAAAATAATAACTAGAATTTGTCACCATAGAATATAGTTAGTGTCAACCGAATTCACAATCCATTCACAACAACGTCTTTCAGCTGTTCACATTCACAATATCCACTCCGACAAACTTCCAAACGCTTTTCATCTTCCTAATTGGACTTTTCCCTGACGGACAAACAACGCTATTCGCCTCACCACTACAAACCATATCAAAAAATAATCACACACCCTCGTAATAATTACTACCCAGACCGTGAACCTATTTATAGTGTTAGAGACCGGTTCCTGTATTCATTAGAATGACTTTGATGGGCTTCGGGCGCAATCATGTCGACACACAGTAGCCTATTGTTACACATGCGGCCGGCAAGGCCATGTCGCCGAGTTGTGTGTTTTGTGTCTCTCGACAATGGACGTTGGCCGGCGTATGGAGACAGCTGATGCTATTCAGAGGTTCTCTTCAAACACGCTGCCCGGTCGGCTAATACACGGTAACATCCTCTTTATCGACTGAACAACCGTGACCGTAACTCTTAATTAGGCCTTCGAGACTCATGATCGAGTCTGAATGTGTAATTACTTGTGTGTCTTGGATGATTGTCGAGGTGGGATTCAATTACGTATGATATGATTATCGGTTTAATTTAATGAAATTTGATAGGACTGATTCCATAATTTTATAGCCTCTATAGTAGGCCTAACAACCTAGGTCGAACGATATTCTGATTCATGCGTGTATATGTTTGTAACATCAACGTTCTTTCACCTCATGTTGCAATGATTTATTTATTTTTTCTTTCAACTCCTTTTCCACAGATAAGCCTTGGCTTATGTGAGTTTCACTATTTTCGATATTGTTTTCTCTCCAACTTGATCGTTCAATTCATAGCTGTTTGGAGAAGTCGCTTTATTTTTGGGACGTACCATTTTTTGTGTGAAACATTTCATGGTGTATCAGTAATATTCGTTCTCATGATTGAAATTGGATTGTGCTCAATTCATCTCTATATTTCAAATATATATATATATATATATATATATATATATATATATATATATTTATATATATATATATATATATATATATATATATATATATATATATATATATATATATATATAAATATATATATATATATATATATATATATATATATATATATATATAAATATATATATATTTATATATATATATATATATATATATATATATATATATATATATATATATATATATATTCATATATATATATATATATATATATATGTATATATATATATATATATATATATATATATATATATATATATATATATATATATATATATATATATATATATATATATATATATACATACATGGAATATACATGGAATGTTCCCTACATGCATCTATACGTGTGACCTCTACAGGGTCATTTCATAACATCAAGTTGTGAATAGGTGATCAATATTTGGGGGTCGATAGATTCACAGAGAATTGAGTTGATTAGGATCATTACCGTCGATAATTGTCGAGCTATCTAACGAATTGGAGGACCCTGACAATTTGTCAATCCCCCTGGGAAACCTGACATGGAGTACCTGATGAATGTGTCCGTACATTTTTCATTCCGATTGTTGGTGTTCAATGGTTCTCCTCAGTCTTTGAATTGTATACCGGGACGAGAAAAATGGAAATTTCAGTCCGACACGACAAAATAACATCGCGAAAGAGATGGATAAATAATAACAGATGAGGAATTGACCGATGTAGATCGTCCGCCCTCGTGATGTCACAACATATAAAAACCAATCAAGTGGACATGTGAAGCAGGGGAAAATAGAGAAATAACCAATCAAGGTATCTAAAATTGTCCCTGCTTCGTATAAGTCACGCCCATCTACATTTGTCAATTGAATCAATTGATAGATACAATTCAGATTAAGATTCTGAACCGTACTCCATTTTTTCAGACAGCCCGCACACAAGATTTGTCTTACACGGCCTTCTTGAATCTCCAATATACCTGAATTTGAAATGGTATTCGAATTTTCAAATGTAACCACAAAGGAGTGTTGTATCTCCATGTATGTATATGAACAAGCAATAATAGAATTATTTGAAATTGAATTGAATTGAAATAAGAATGTAGAATTACGAATGCAAATGACAGATGTGAATGACGAATGAAAGTGATAATGTTTGAATGCACGAATAAATCGACATAGAAGAATATCGAAACGAATATCATCGATAAGTCATAATGGATACGAGAGCAAAGAAGTGACGAGAAAACTGAAAGATTGAAGAGTGAGAAGAGAAGAGGAATCTTGATAAGAAAATTGGAGATTATTTCTGATCAATGTAGATGTATGAACTGTTTCATTACCTCGGAATCATTGTTTGCTTAATCCAAATAATCTCATTTAATCTTATTTAATCTCACTTCATGATCATCATTCGGAATACGTTAAAACTACGGATACGTACGATTGGGATTCAACTATATTGTATCAGGTTTCGATGTGGTCGAAACGAATGTAGGACAGGAGAAGTGAAATAGATTTCCTCTCATGAATTGGGGAAAATTACTCTGTTTTCCATCGCATTGATGGAAAAAACTGGACTCCTTTTCATTTGTTCTTTAATAATTCACTCCAACAATAAACTGTCACTTTCTTTTGTTCCAACAACAATTGCGAGGAAAGTTGTGTTCAGTTGGTAGTTGCGGAAATTGAACGAACAGTGGTGCCATCCAGCGACAGGATCGACAAGAACTGTAGGATATCAGTGATTGGGTACAATTATCGAGAAACAAATCAAGTTGTCAGATGTGCACGTGTGAGTTGGTTTATTCTTCGGTTGCCCATTCTTCGTGCAACAGCTATGACATGACGAGAGAATACGTTAGTATACATAATCATATGAATTCTTCGTCAGTGAAAAATACACGGAATAATATATATATGAAAATAGAAATAACAGATTAATGGAGAGAAAAAAGAAAATACAATGGTGTTTGATACAAAAATTCACACCAATATTGAGCTATTGTCTATAAAATCCAATATTGTATTCCATAACGTTTTTAGAGCAATGGAAGCAGAAATATAAATTATGGAAAAAAAGGAAAAAAATCATATAACATATTTGTTTTTGATGGTTGATGATATTGGGTGACATTTTGTTATAATTAAAGCGGAACGAAAATGTATTGTTCCACCGAAGTCAGTGTCGGGGAGAATATAAATGGCACACTCATGCGATCAGCTATCGGGAAAAGAATGAAATAATATAATACACACGACATGACCCACGTATCATTTTGATTCATTCTGTTCTTTCAGAATCCATTCTTTCAGAAAATAAAACTCTGCCTTCATAAGAATGTTTGCAATAAGACATTTAATTGCAATACAATAATCATCAGCATGAAACTTCTCCTGGAAGAGCATTCACCCTCAGCAACACACAGATATACTGTTATAGATATAGATAATTACTGTTAGCTCGCTACGCATTCATGTTAGCCTTACGCGTTAGTGTTACGTGTTAATGTTAGCCTTACGCGTTAGTGTTACGTGTTAATGTTAGCCTTACGCGTTAGTGTT
>OZ023326.1:1201722-1211722 GCA_964007535.1 Brachyptera risi
ATATTCTTACAATTAATTCCATCCTTGCGTCGTTTCTTATAGGAATTTCAAATTTCCTCACTTCTCTATCCACTCTTTCCACTCACATTCTCACCCCAGCCCTTGTTCTTCTCTGTAATCCCTCTTCAAATCTCTCACTTAATTCTTCCCATCCTGTATATTCATTCTCGACTCTAACAAAATTGCACTTTCGTCTTCGTTTTGCCAAATTTGTCTATCCCATATCCTCAATCATTTTACCAGGTCTTTCTATAACTCTTTTCATCAAATCCTTGTCATTTCTGATGATCTTCTCTCTCCCCAATACCTCTCATTTCAACTCGGTTGAGTTCCACATGTCAACAGAGTCGACATATTTCTCAAGAAGTCTTGTGATTTCCTTCTGACAGAGTGGATGCAGTTTGTGTTCTCACCTATTCACAGTGCTCACCTGCCAATCCACCTCTAGCGACTCCATTCACCGCCCTGAAAGAAAGTTATAAAGTGCAAACAGGGAATGCAAGACCAGAGGTCTGTTTTAGACTTATTCACATTCAGCGTTTCAAAGTTTCAACTTCTGCAGGCGAATGTAACACGACGGCAATACTCAATATGAATACTGGAACAAAAAGAGTGCCAGCTGGTTTAGAAAATTGCCAAGAAATAACCAATTAAAATGGTAATCTCATATCCACGATTTACTTTCATACTCGAAGCAACATTTTATTCTGAAATTAATCAGAATTTATATTCATTACACTTTTACTGGATTCGTGTTGGAGAGAGAGAGCTGAAGAATAATCAGTTCATAGCTTGCTGCTCGCATACACATGGACCGATATGTTTCAGCGTACTGATATTCCGCTCATTATTATCAGACGATACTGTTTAACGGCTGGTTAGTGGAGCATATCGATGATGACTCGGCAAAGTGAATCAAGTCCGATACGAATGTATCCGTCAGTCACGGAATAATACACAAGTCCATGCGGCAATATCACCTCACACTCGTGTAACATCGGAACCACTCGGGTTCTACCTTTATCGACGCGTCATTTCACCACAGTCATTATCAGCCAATCAGGGCTAACGTTGATAAGGTAGAATCTTCCGGACTGTTCACCACAAAGGCAATCTCATCACTGCAAAAAAAAAAAATAGATAACTTCAATGTGAAACATTAACAATACAGTATATATCATATTAATGAGTTTAAGGACAATATACGATACAATTACTTGTGTTTGTGAAAAGGATGTTGTTCTAATTGAGCTCATCTTTATTATGATATAATATGTAAGTCTCAAATGAGAGGTAATATAAGCCGGCTCTTGAACGGATGTCAAGGATAATAAGCCACAAGAAAATGCTGTCATGAATCGGGTTTCATTTGTTTCGCCGGTAGGGGCGTTGGGAGGGAGAGAGGGTGGAAGAGAGAGGGGGTGGGGTTGAGGGGGCGAGGGAGAGAGAGATTGACAATAGTCGGCTCATATCACAGCGCTAATTGGACATTCCTGGTATGACATCATAGAAATTAACCGCAATTATGGAATTTGGTGTCGCTATGGCAGTTGGTTGTTCGGTGTCCGCGCTCACCGCAACTGTGGCACAGAGCCGGGGTGGCATTACTCGGACGTTATGAGGTGTTCTGTATGACACTTGACGACACGGCAGAGAGAAATAGTAATTCTCGTCAAAAAGTGAAATGAATTATACCTAGAATATGACACATCATGGGCAAAACTCCAGTATTTTATTCTTGCCGTTGAACGAGAAACCAGGTTTTGTAATGACTTGGAAGACGTTATTTCAGAGTTTTATCATCACTTGTTCATGGATGAATATGGACATAATCAAGAAGAGTTGCATGATGTATGAAATATGGGAGGAATCATTCGAAATATATGAAAAACGAGAAGAATTGAAAGGGAAAGAAAATATTGAAATTAATTGAACCGTGTTTTACTCAAAATTGACGATTTTTTTTCATCCATGAACATTTATATAATGAACATGAACATTACTATGCACATTTTCCAATACTGTGTGCTATTTTCCACCAAGTGTCCTCACTATGCATATTGAAAACGCAGAATATGCGTTGTAAGATGAGCGAGATATCTGAATGGATAATCAGAGTTTATGCTTGACGTTCTACCTTCTGTAGACTCTGGTATAATCGAGAACCTCACACACCTTGACTTATAACAAATATACTCCATTCGGTGAATATTGGATCTGGGAAGCCGTGTTTCTCTCCAACATAATTCTGCTAACATTTCTACCTATTTGATGAATACAAAACTTGCACCGATTTAATTCCGAAACGGCTGATCGAAATGGCATACAAACCTGTGATGGTATGTATCATTTTTGTGTTCAAGTTCGAGGAAAAATTTCGATTATTTCGGAGAAATTTTATTCTCTCGAATTCTGGGGCTCAGCTCAATCTTATGGGGAACTTCGAAATGATGATCCTCTAAAACATTTCAAGCAAGTCAACCCCAAAATCATACAGATCCGACCTGGATAAGTTTGCGTGCACAGAAAAAGTTTCACGTAGATCGAACGAACCGTGAGACCTGTTCAGTGCTCACAAACAAAAGCACAAAAACACAAACAAATCTGCATCAGTGTGGAATGGAAGTTATCGCGATTGCTCACCGAATATCATGAACATCTATACGCGTATTGATAGTTTGTCAAATGATTCAGCGCACGAATTATCAATGTAATGGTTGCCATCACCATGGTTACCTGTGCTCTTCCTTTCCACCAACTTCCTGATGAAATTCAGCTAGACTGGTAATATCAGGCCCTGATAATTAATCACAACCGCCAGATAGCACTGCCAATACTTTTAATGCGCACAGTTTAAATCTGTGAGACCGATACGTCACATTTAGCTGAAGCCCTCTGTGATGATCACGTGTCTGAAATGTGGGTCACATCAACCAATCAAACGCAAACAAGGTGAATAAACAGACCGATCACAGAATACTAAATTAATATTTATCACGCTGGGAGCATGAATACATGTACACAGATTATATAAATCTGAGGTTATAACGTATCAAGTGTAAAATGTGGGACAGCCTTATTCCATGATTTATTAATGCATCAAACATATAGCACTGTGATGACCCACTCATCATGCGCTGTAATTATTATGAATAGAATATATCACAGTCGAATTATAGTTGTAGATTGATCGAAGCATATCACACATTGTGATTAGAATGGATGAGTACAGTGAGTATAATATTGGTTCCAGAATCGTCCATCCAAAAAACGATCTTTCATCCATAGCCTTGATTGGGGAACAATGATTTTGTATAAAGTTTCGATGTTATTAAAAAAAAAAGAAAATCATCAGAGGCGCTATTTTGTTTCTGTAGAATGTGAGTTTGTTGACTTGCTGTCATATTGATTGGTTTGATTCAGAATTAAAAATTCAAATTTAAATTCAATCCACGCACATTTGATCGCTATTTTATTCAAAGTCCATGCGTGAAGTGCGTGATGCACATTGTAGTACAGTTTAGGTGCGAATAATTGGATGAGCGATAGCGAAGATTCCATCCCACTCTTGAAGAGTTTGTCTGTTTTTTTTTTTTTTTTTTTTTGTAAGCACTGCACAGGCCGCAGAGTTGAACTGATCGACAAGAAACTTTTTTGTACACGCAAAATCATTCAATTTAGAACTGTATAGTTTTTAGAATGAATCGGTTGGACAAATTTTGAGAAATAGCATCTCAAAGTTTATAGAAACTCCAGAAGATTAGGCCGGTATTGGGGAGAGAAGAGCGCTGGAAGATTATCAGGAACGATAAGGATGTGGTGGAAAAAGTTGTAGAAAGACCTGATGAAATAATTGATGGATTGAGATGAGAAAATTTGGCAGAACGAAGACAGAGAGAAAGAATGTGAATTTTTGTCAGAGTCAAGAATAAATATACATGCAGGATTGGAGGAATTAGGCAATAGATTTAGAAAGGGATTACAAGAGATTAGGAGGGGAGGGGTACGAATGGGAGTGAAAAGAGTGGATCAAGGAGTGAGGAAAAATGGATTCATTCAAAGAATGACGCGCGAATGGAATAATGAATCGGAAGAAGATATAGAGTTTATAACGGAGATCAATGATTTGAGAAGAGGAGAGAGCGAAGAAAAAATGACAATGTATAATTGTATTGAGTATAGGCTATATTCGTTTGTTTTCCTTCAATTTCATGAGAGCAATCGTTACCACCCGTTCTGATGAAAATCTCTAATGCGTGAATCAAATACAAATACAAATGAACAAACCTCCTTCTCTTCTTCACAATTAATCATGTAAATCAATCATTTGTGAATACATTTGAATGTATTTGGGGTTTCATTATGGTTTCATGTTATTTTGTGACTTTGTACCACTTTTTTTGTAAGAGTATAGATTCGATATAGAATGCATAAACACATTTATTCATCACATAATCTGGTGATATAGAAGACGCATGATGAGACGGCGAGAATGCGAGCAGTTATGCTCGAGGAATAATCTTTTTCTTTTTCAACATCGAAACTTGATACAAAATCATTGTTCCTCAATTAAGGCCATGGATGAGAGATGGGATCGTTTGGACGGGGCACCACAAGGGCGACCTGAACAGTTATCCAACAGTTAACAGTTAAGTTATCCAAGTTATCCAAGTGATTAACAGTTATGTTAATCCAACAGTTGAGAGGAATAATCTGAACAGTCGGACTTGGGTTGAACCACAGCCACCCAGATGATCAAATCAACGCGCTCTGCTGTCACGTGACACCAAGTGAGCGAATCACATCGCGCTGTCATTGCAACAATACGTCACGTCTTTTGCGGGCGCCGGTAATTACTACATTCCTCAGACGATTGTTCCACGACGCCGTCTCGGGCGTCGCGACGACAACAATGAGGCGTCGAAACAATCAGACGTCGCACGAGTGACGTCACGAGTACAATGGTGATGTATTAATCACTTGCTATGCACTGATGTGTTAGTCGATAATGGTTTAGTTTAATTATGATGTAGCTGTGAATTTCAATTACCACAATTGATTATTTCGCTTGTTCTTTGTGTGATTATGTTCATAAAACAGCCAGAAGTAAATGAATTGAATTCAATGAAATCATCAACATTGTATCGTAGAGTCGATTCAACATATCAATCATTCATCATTTGATTAAATTATCATCATATTGTTTGTAATTTAGTATTCGAATATGATGAAAGTATTGTTAATGACAAAATGTATTGGTAATTAGTTCGAACATGATCGGTTTTTCATTTCACACGGAGAGAATTATAATTAGAAATTGAAAATCGAAATGAAAGCCAGTTGTATTCAATACTGATAATTTGTAGTAGTAGTGTTTATTCCGTTTACCCTCTTCCGAGGAAATTGGTACAAAATTACATATTGTGCAATATAACTTATCAATAGCATTACATTTGAGTATGGCAGTGGGACATTATTCATCGATTATTCAATGATCATTCATCATTCATTGCTAGTTATTCATTGATCGATCTACAAAGAAGTAATAATTATGACTGAGAGTTACGACAAGATTATCAGCTGAATTTTCATTAAATCACAAATATTTATTTGGTACAGAGATTCGAACATCAAGTCATAATACACATTCACGGTGGAAATGCAACCTTTTCAAACAACTTCTTGAATGAGAATATTTCACACGTATCACAATTGACAACCTCCCATTGAAGCTGGTACTGTCATTGTACAGATATTCTGCTGAGGCTGTGTGATTTCTCGTGACGATCTCTCACCGGAGACGGCAGTCCTCAGTACTCATCCAATCAGGTTTAAGCTTGGACTGAAGCTATGTTGTAACGACAGACAGGCAACAGCGTCTCAGAGCTGTGCAGCCAGCTAAACCAATGACCAGTGAATGCGAATGAAACTACTTTCACATACGCATTCAATATTTGATTGAAATGATCAACTTCATAACCCGATAAAGCATGAAAACAGAATAGTGTGTTCACGTGATGTTTTGCGTTTCTTTTCTCTACATTGAAGTAAGTATATGTAGGAGATCTTGCTTAAACCTGGGAAAAACAGGATGAATTCACTCAATCAAGTGAATATCTATGATCACAACAATTGTATTCACAATACGATATACGTGAAGATCCAACAGTCCACTCTCTTGTCTCTCAACTCTGGAGAACATCTGCATCAGGAACTTGGCTCTTCACTGTGACTCACTCTTGATTTAACGTCCTAGTCTCAGCTAACGCCAAGAGACTATAAGGACTTTGATTGGATAATATTTACTGAAAAAGCTACCAACAATGACAATACATTATAATAACATATTCACGGTCTCTTGGACTGAATTATTCCACCACATTTCGAAGCCCACCTTATAAGCAGGACTAGTATTTTGTGCTAACAATGGAAATACACTGAGACCAGACATGTTGCCATGACAGGTAGCTCTCTTAGTAGACATTAACCAATCATAGTCCTAGCCTCTTGGAGCTAGCTAGCCCTAGCACGGGATGTATTGGGTGAGGGTCCAGGACTTTGATCGGATAATGATCTCTAGGAGAGATGAATACCATGACAATACGAGATAATAACAGAGTCACGGTCTCTAGGATCACGGAGATGTGATCTACTCTCAGTCCACCTCATGAGCAGTGCTACGATTCTGTGCTATAACAACAATGGAAACACTCAAGAACTGAACATGTTTCCATGGTACTCAGGTCTGGTATCGAATGTAAACCAGTCAGAGTCCTCGTCTCTTGGAGCTAGCTGGACGATATTTCGAGTGGCAGTCGCAGTAAGTGTCCAGCAAGGTTTGAGTGATGCTGGGAGTGAGATGTCGAGGAACTACTGACGGTCACCTAGCATGATGGAAGCAGGACACGACACACGAACCTTGAGAAGTCATGCGGAGTTTCCGTGATGTTAATATGTAGTATTAGTTTTGTGTTCATCTCTTCTCTATTACTTCTATCACTCTTTTATCACTGTTCATCACTCTCTTTCAACTCTGTATCACTCTTCACTCAGCCCTTTTTCGAGACTATCGGTGTACAAATGACGTATTTCACAATATAACTCACACATAACAAGAGCTGTTCGAGTGTGGTTGTGACTCAATATTCATAAACTATAAGAAGAAGAGTGATTAAAGTACATCAAACAGATCTGGAGACTGAGATTGAGCAACATGAAATTAGGATGATCAGATATAATTAGATTATTCTGATTACTTATGAGACTAGGAAGATTCTCCAATTAGTGAATATGAATAATTGGATACTATAAGTATAGTCGATATATAATATTGATTCACCAAAATTCAGCATTGACAAACTCTTGCACATAATGAACAATATCAGTTGTGAAATTCTCTTCGATAAGTGATTCGATTTGATTCATGGGTAGAATTCCAATACTTTCCAAGAGAATATTATGAAGTTTACGTCTCGAAATGTGAAGATCTTTGCCGTATGGTGAATGGTAATTGACATGTTGATATGTTCAGGATCTCTCGTCCTGGTACAGTCTGGGCACGCTGTGCTGATACCGACAAAGTCATCTCAATCTGAGTTAGGTGCTCCAACTCTCATACTAATGACATGGCCGGTATTCGTGGTTTCTTGCGGTCGGTTCAGAGCCAAAGGTCTATATTGTCTTTCGCGATTTAGAGAGTTATCATGTGAACTAGATTCAGATGAGAGTGGCTACGGTACCAGTGGCATTGTTCAACTCACAAAATCTATCACTTTCGTACGAAACAAGTGCAAACCGCCAACACAATATTTCTACTGGGCCGTGTATAGCATTGTTGTTTTAAATGGTTAGATATGAAAGCTTTAGTTGTGCTACATACAATAGAGAGCCGTTAACTCAAATTTTGTCCCGGAAATATTTCACTTTAAGGCGCGAGTCAATCAATACACCTCCTCTATATCATGATGAAGTCATACAGTTGGTATCCCTACATAGTGACCCTGATACGTGTTGTGTTATTTGCCTCCATTCTAAGCACCTTGCAAGCCATTGTTTGTGACGTCAGCTGACAGCGATCCGAGTGAGTGACTGATTACCGGACCAAACCAAAACAAACCCAATTAAATCAGCTTGATTGCTCAAAATATCTCTTTCCGTGTTGAAAGAAATTAATGCGCTTCTAATGTTTGTCCTAATTGTTTTTTGATGTGAAATTTGGAACAAAACAAATTATTTGTTCAGCCCTAATGGGTTTATATCGCTATTCAGGAGGCGTCTCAATTAATTAGTGTTTCTGAGGTGAGTCGACCGCGGAGTGACGGGCGTCATCTTAGTGTACATCATATTACAACACCTCGCTGGTTATTAAAGGTGAACTGGTTGATGTTGTATGAAAGACTCTTTTCTCTCGGCTTGTACAGTCGTGGTCACACCAACTGCTTGATCAAGCTACATTTATTCATTGGATTTGTCAAATTGGAAATGTTATCTGGAATTTCTATGTACATATTAAGAATTATCAGGTGTGTAATATCTATGTATCGAAGTGTCCATATTGTTTCATTTGTAGTGAGAATAATTCCGAATCCATTGATTTATCTCTTTTTCATATCGATTGGTCCAAGTTCTTCGAATATATATATAAATTATATATATATATATATATATATATATATATATATATATATATATATATATATATATATATATATATATATATATATATATATATATATATATATATATATATATATTAATAACATCGAAATTTGATACAAAATCATTGTTTCCCAATTAGGGCTATGGATGGAAGATAGGATCATTTGGAGAGGGCACCACAAGGGCGATCTTACCACGCCATTTTGATTAGATGAAAGTGTTTCAGTTTCCGAACGTCCGGAACACATTATGACTGTTGCTGTGATATGTATCCGGACACAAAACACACGAATGTTGATATCTTCCACTTTTAAGTAATTCTCTTGGACAATGATTACTCATTTCCATTGATAGCAGATGTGAAGTTGATCATTATACAAAATGGGCAAAGAAAAAAATGAGTGATAAGCCCATATCATAACATAATATATAACGAATAAAATAGTAACGAATATATAATATAATTCGTTTCATTTCTTGTTTGATATGAATGAATACAAATTCGTTGATGATGGCTCACTGCCACACTCAATAGTAATGCTTCATAAGATATATTGTTAGATATTGAACTTGTCTACCGATTTTCTCGAAAGAGAGCTGAAAGAATCAACACTACTACCAGTGGTTAAAATATATAATTCAAACAGTTGAGGCTGAAGACCAATGACAAACAGAGCCACAATACAAGACATGATTCAGATCTTATCGAATGCATGATGGTGAATATGATAACAAAACAGTCCTCACAGCGATGTCAAACTTTTCCATCGACTGAATGTATAAATCGATTCCATGACAATAATGAATTATTCCAAGCTAGAGCTCAACAGCTTTTCTAATGAATCGATCACTCTTATACACCATGAGAGATTTCAAAACTATACTCAGTTGTGATCACTCTGACGGATCCATATGGCACACTGGTACAAATATCTCACATCAGCTTTCTCTCTCTCTCTCTCAATTGTTTCTATTTGTATGATCATAATCATACTTATTGTGACTAGATTAATGAGCTCAGAATTGTCCAATATCGGTTCTGGGAGCTATCAAGAATACAAGGAAGATGCATTTGAATGAATCCTGAGAACAACATACCGATATTACACGCACCGAGACTGGTGAATCATATGCATCACGCACTTCACGCACCATACACTCTCTGCAGACATTGTCTGTCAGATATACGTTCATCCCATATACGTGTTCATTTATATCGGTTTGAAGACGCACTGTACTGATGGCTACGATATATTGGCGTCAGTGAATGATATATATGAACTGATGGGATGATGAGATGGAAGGTTATTTCATAAGGTGTTTTCGGATTGTTGGAAGGAGT
>OZ023326.1:1214222-1216722 GCA_964007535.1 Brachyptera risi
CCCCACGGAGCCTGGGGACGCCTCAAGTAGAGCAGCACTCTGCGTGTTTGCTTACCTCAGATTCCTGATTGAAGATTGTATCAACAACTCACTCACTTCATAAACTCACAGGAGACTCAAATAAAAGTACATTTCGAATTATAAAACAGTGAGACAGATTACATCCAATATGTGTAGTTGTCGAAAGATTTGTCAATAAACCTGGTCAAATTCAAACTATAACCTGAAGTGACCAACCTACTGGTGATTAAAGAAACATTCTGAACTTATTTAACCTTCACTCAAAGCAATCTTGATTCTTCGTTCGATCCGATCAACAGCCACCCCGGACCATAAGTCTGGAAGAACGTAGATTCGACTACAAGTTCTACATTCGGAATGGTCGTCTTTGTGATTAGATCCATGAGTCTATCAGTTACCATATATATGCATCACCCTTCCAAGATACGTTACTCCTGCAGTCGATAGCGACATGTGCTCGTTTCAATCTCGGCGCCCATATTGGACATTTACAAATAGAATCGAAGCAAGGCATTCTATATCACCTCACCGAGACACGTTACTCCTGCAGCCGATAGCAACATATGCTCGTTCCAATCTCGGTGGCCATATTGGACATTTACAAATAGAATCTAAGCAAGGCATTCTATATCACCTCACCGAGACACGTTACTCCTGCAGCCGATAGCAACATATGCTCGTTCCAATCTCGGTGGCCATATTGGACATTTACAAATAGAATCTAAGCAAGGCATCCTGTATCACCTCACCGGGACACGTTACTCCTGCAGTCGATAGCGTCATGTGCTCGTTCCAATCTCGCCGGCCATATTGGACATATGGGACATATTGGCGGTCATATTTGGTTCTATATTAATAGAATCCAAGCAAGGTATTCCATATTATCATTAATATATGTCTAATACGGTGGAGACTTCCTGGTTTGCAAAGCGGTGTGAAGCTATTACCTAGACAGAGACACAGATATGTACGCCTTGTTAACGATTAGTAACGTATCTCGGTGATGTAGATCTATGCACTGAGATCATATGTCATATCGTGTAAATGTGCTGAAATGACACACGCTTCTTTATACATTGTTGCCGGCTGAAGACTTGAATCTCGTCGAGTTGTTGGTATCTCTGAGAGTGCGACATGATACGGCCTGGCTTCGAGTCGGGGTGAACACACGTGAACACACGTGAATACACGTGAATACACGTGAATACACTTGAACACACGTGAATACACGTGAATACACGTGAATACACGTGAACACACGTGAATACACGTGAATACACGTGAATACACGTGAATACACGTGAATACACATGAACACACGTGAATACACGTGAATACACGTGAATACACGTGAACACACGTGAATACACGTGAATACACGTGAATACACGTGAATACACGTGAACACACGTGAACACACGTGAACACACGTGAATACACGTGAATACACGTGAATACACGTGAACACACGTGAATACACGTGAATACACGTGAACACACGTGAATACACGTGAATACGCGTGAATACACGTGAATACACGTGAACACACGTGAACACACGTGAACACATGTAAATACACGTGAATACACGTGAACACACGTGAATACACGTGGACACACGTGAATATACGTGAATACTCGTGAATACTCGTGAATACACGTGAACACACGTGAACACACGTGAATACACGTGAACACACATGAATATACGTGAATACTCGTGAATACTCGTGAATACACGTGAACACACGTGAACACACGTGAATACACGTGAACACACGTGAATACACGTGAACACACGTGAATACACGTGGACACACGTGAATATACGTGAATACTCGTGAATACTCGTGAATACTCGTGAATACACGTGAACACACGTGAACACACGTGAATACACGTGAACTCACGTGAATACATGTGAACACACGTGAATACATGTGAATACACGTGAATACACGTGAATACACGTGAATACACGGCCTGCCTGGCGAGCTGATGGCATTCTATGCACATTTAGTTACAAGCGTTTGATACTGCTGTCAGCTTATGGCGATACGTCACGGCCGTATAATGCTGTGAGAGAGAGAGAGAGAGAGAGAGAGAGAGAGAGAGAGAGAGAGAGAGAGAGAGAGAGAGAGAGAAAGAGAGAGAGAGAGAGAGAGAGAGAGCAAGACACCATGTGTGGGTTATTAGTTGGAACGTAGCTCTCCCAGCACGTGATATTTGGCTAATTTCCTATTCGCTGATCTTTCCCTTAACTTATAGCCTCACCAACTTTACCAGGCTTATGGTCTCATTGAGTTCAATAACTTTGGTTTTGTCGGCTGATCAAAACATTGTATCCATTTACTCAATGTATATTCCAAGCTACATCTTATACGCCACTGACTCTTCCTCACAAGATGACGTTAAAATTAATTCAAACACGAAAACGAGAAATGACAATGAGCTAATTAAAAGACACAGCCATGAGTTT